>BSBK01008474.1:1547500-2147500 GCA_027943335.1 Chamaecyparis obtusa | reverse complement strand
TAATTTCATTTTTTTTACATACAACACACTAGGATGGACCTTGTTTACCAAAAAGATGAAGTATGTCCCAAGCAAGAGCACGACTCTTCAAAGTCATCTATAAAAAATGTATCTATTCTAATTTAGGAAGACACTCAACTATTATAGAACTTGAAGAAGGAGGACCTTATAATGACCTTCTTGCTACCATTTCCATCCCAAATATGACTATCTTCATGACTCTTTGAATTCATCTATTAAAGAGTATCCATTCTAACTAGGGGAGAGTCTAAACTATTATAGAGCTTGAATAAGGAGGAGATAATAATGAACTTGCTACTATCATCACCATCCAAAATATGACTGTCTTCATGATCCAAATACAAATATTTACTCCACTTTCTTCTTCTTCCATACCACTGCTAGATATACACTAAAAAAATTAAACGATATCACTTTTAGATCTCTATTTCTCACATACACATACATGTACTGACTCATCCATATATAAGATACACCAAGATATATATTTTTTATATATGAATCTGATAGGGAAACCACATATTTTGACCAAGATCCTTGAAACTTATCGGCCACAAAATAAAAGAAATTGCATTTATATTTAACATGCTACCATCAAACCTATATCTAGGTCATACTTAAGATTCTATTCTAACCAACTCTTATTCCCAACTAGGTAATTTCAAGGAGTGAAAAGGAAAATAGAAGATAAGAGCTAGTTAGTTACAAGGTGAAATGTTGCAATTGTAGAGATAAAGAGAAGATCTTGTGAAGACATTCTGGTTTGTAAAGGAATTGGTCAAGATTTAGTTGGAACATGTCTTTGGTAGCCTTACTGATGTAGAGACTTATGAATGGTGGTGTTAGTCTCTAGACTAGATTTCATCTTTTGACATGGTAGTGGAGAGTGACAATTTGTGTCCCTAGGTGAGTGCTTCTATTGCTGATTGGAAGAATTTTTTGATCATTAAAGAAAGGTATGTGAAAGGTTTTTAATCTGCAAACTATTGTATTTTTTTTTTAATTTTCTGAGTTCCAATTTCTGGCACTTGTCAATTGTTTCCAAAATGGGGAGAGACCGAGGAAAACAAAACATTAATGAAATATTTACCCAAGGTGATTTTTTGATTTATTTGGAGTTTCTATATTTTTGAAGTTTTTGTTATTTTTCCATCAATGTCAAAGGGGGATATTGATATAGATATTGGTGTTTTGCTGGCATTGTTTTCACTAATGGAAAATCTCCATAGCAAGCAAGAGCACGACTCTTCAAATTATTCTATAAAAGAGTATCTATTCTAGAATTCAAGGAAAAACTAAAATATTATAGAACTTGAAGGAGGAGATTATAATGACCTTGCTTCTACCATCTCCATCCCAAATATAACTATCTTCATGACACTTTGAATTCATCTATAAAAGAGTATCCATTATGACTAGGGGAGAGTCTAAACTATTATAGAGGTTGAAGAAGAAGGAGATAATAATGACCTTGTTACTATCATCATCATCCCAAATAAGACTATCTTCATGATCCCCATACAAATCTTCACTCCACTTTCTTCTACTTACATACCACTGCTAGATATACAATAGAAGTAATTTGAGCCGTATCACTTTTAGATCTCCATTTCTCACATCAACATACACACTCACTCATCCATATATTAGATAGAATAATATATCTTTGTTTATATATATACATCTAATAGGACCGCCACATATTTTGACCAAGCTAAAAAACATATCGGCCATAAAATAAAATAAATTACGTTTATATTTAACACATTACCACTAAACCTACATCTAGGTCATACTTAAGAAATATTTATGAAACATTACCAAAGGACCAAAACATAGGCCTCCCTTAAGATAGAAACACTTCATATCATATTTATCAAAATAAAATGGAACTCTTAGAACAACACAACCAATTCCATGACTTGATCAAACAGTATCTGAACTAACCAATAGATATGAACTAATAAAATCTATCAAGAAAAATATATAATCACTATACCAAAACTTTTGATAAACTACAAGAATTTCCAAGTAGCAGGAACACATGGAAGAACTTTGTAAGCACAGTAGTCAATGAGTATTGATACAAATGACAACCAAGGAAATATTTTGATGTACTAAAATATGATTTCCATTAGTAAAAATGGGTACACATAACATCATGCACCAAAATTGTACATAGAAAATGAATTCTACATCCATGATGGGGAGATGGGGTAGTCTTCCTGTCACAACTCAGGTAGGAACTTAGTAAAAATCAAGAGCTTATCCTTTCAATAGTGCCCACCAAAAAGATGAGTGTCCTTCGCTATCTTGGAAAGAATCAAAGGCTCCTAATAAATTTCTCCACAAGCTCTTTTTGAACACCAACCTATTCCCCTTCAATCATCCAACCAACCAACTAGTCCTCTCATTTGTCCTTGATTCCTACCAAATGGGTGATTGTTGTGATTTGTGGGATTTCAAGCTATAACTGGGTAGAGTATATGCACACACCACCCGAGTCTCAACAAAATCCCTTCCATCCATTAAATTTCCCTAAAGTGGCTTTAAACATAAATTGACTACTTAGACCTCTAGTAAATTAGGCCTACTTCCTAGTACCATTGATTTCCCTATTTTTGGGGCACAACTTCCAAATCTCCTAAAGAACCTACTAAAAAAAAGGAATTTCAAATACCCTTTTGGGACTTATATTCAACCCCTGGATCTTGCTTACTAATCCTCAAAATATGTCACTCAAAGTACTCTGAGTGGATTAGGCAAATAGGCCTAATTTGGGTAGATTTACAAAGAAAAGCCCCCTTCTACGATTCCATCAACATTATTTCCACCATAAACACTTGGAGTGATCCAAAAAATCACCAGAACCACCATTAATTCATCTCCAACCACTATACCCCTACCTCTACAACTTAATTTGTAGGTGCAGTCATGGTGAGCATATTGAGATGCTCGCCTAGGGTATCCATTTTATATGCCACCCTAGAGACTCTTTTGCACCATATTTGGAACTCTATAATACATCCTTTGACCTTTAATTTATCCTAGGGTCATTTTGTTCCCACAATGGAAACTCAAGGTAAAGGCATTTGTTTGGGGAACCCTTACCAAACCCTCAAAACAAAGAAGTTACAGAGATCTGCCAATAAAATGCTTCAAACTCAACAAAATGAGTACATACCAAGTACATTTGAAAGGTAAGGATTTATTCTATCCAGACATGAAATAAATTCTTCACCACTAGTCCCAAGACACATGTGATATCCGTACATTCAACAAATTTTGTTGGAAAATCATAGAAAAACCTTATTGTTTTGAATGCCAAATTATATCAAATCATCAACATGGCTTCATCATTGTGTGTAGGTTCTTAAATCACCCATGAACAACTACCCCCACCAAAAAAATTGAATTTCAAACCAATTAGCCGCTATGTAACTTTTGACAACATTTTGCAAAAAGTTGCAAAAGTTTTTTTTTGAGGAAAAGTAGCAAGCCACTAATAACTTTTATTAATAAATAGATGTTCAAAGGATCCTACAGGAAAGTACCAGTAAGAAAACCTCCATTCATTTCCAAATAAAAATGGGATCAGAAGGAGGGAAAATGCCCTTGTATAGTGGGCTTACAAGAATGCATATTTTGAAAAGCTCCAGCTCATATGTGTGAGAAACAATGCAAGAATAAAATTCTAAAACCATCTCAGTGCTTACCCCTACAAAAAAATAATAGTATCCTAATTAGAAATCTATACATCATATCTAGACACTGAGCAGCGTATCAACAATCTAAGACTCACCTATCAGCACCAATATATAATCAACCCCTGCAAAACATAATAGCAATCCATACATCATATGTGGAAATTGAGCAATATATCGACAATAGAACTCCCCTATCGGCACCAATACATAATTAACTCAAAACTAAAGGAAATCATAATTGGAAATTTTACATCTTATTGGAAGACAAAATCTAATCACCCATTTTACAACTTATTGGCAGTTTGAGTCTTATTAGCAATATTAAGGGTTGACCTTATCTTAAAAATTGTAATATTTGTCGTTAACCTTTCCTTATCGGCAACCCCAACTTCATATTATAAAACAAGTTACATATTGACATAACATGTGTCCTATTTGCCCCAATCCATATTCCCCATGGTATAGAAGGCAATCTAACTCACCAAATGAATGGCTTACAAACAATCTTATCGATAAAATGAATGGCTTATTGACAAAAATATTTTTATCGGCCTGCTTAAGGATAAAACTATGCTCTTTGTCCTTTAAAAAAATTGAGCTACATGTCGGCATCATTAGTGATCCCATTTAGTAAGCCATATTATCAATAAAATGTATTTCCAAGCTAATTCCCAACCAATTTCTCCAAAAACACCAAAAAGAAATGAATGATGCATTATCATCCTTATTCTTCCATAAGGTGTCAATCCCCATAATCATAGTGATCTATAATATGAAAACTTTCAAATGCCACTCTAATCCATTCAATTTCATCCTAAACCTCCATCATCTTGATTTACACATTAGAGGAGGGCCCAACCAAGCTCACAATATTTGGTACTACAGACCTGATATTAGAGGAAACCCATGAAATAGAATGAGATAGCATGTAATTCCCAGCCAATTTTATATGAAACAAATGATGCTTGTGCCCTAAAATTTCCAGAGCAACCTATAGCTTATTAAAAACTTTAGTGTAAATTTTGAGTGGAACTCCCCTTCCCACTATCCTTATTTCATATAAGAATGGTTCAATATGTTGAGAATGAACCACATGTTTGATGCTTTCAAAAACTACCTTGAATTCCCACTTATCCTTCAACGTTTCTCGAGGGATAATTCTTGCAATCAATGCCTTACCCTTGGAGAGATCATACATTTTTCAAAATTTTAAGAATATTTATATTCCCATGACGATCTGCATTTATCATTCTATCAATGATTTATTCTAGTATACTTCATAACTAAACCATATCCATAATGCTAGAAAGAAGGATAGAAATAAGTTGAGAAGGGAAAATGAACCACCATTCCACTAGAGAAATTAACTCCTCACAAAGGATACATTTAATTTCCTAGAAAAAAATGGGGCAATCAGACTTGAATATATGAGCAAGTTGTAAGTCTGTAATGTCATCTTCAAAAGGTCACTCCCATTTAGCTATATCTAGCTAAACCCTAAAGTTCCTAGGATAGTATTCCATTGCTACAAAGGGAATAAAGTACAAATTGAAGCTAAAGATACAAAATAACCAAAATAGTAGCAATATTTAATTCTTGTTTTCCTTAATACTATGCTAGTGTTTAAATGAGATTACTCCTTGATTAATGTTTAGGTTTTAAAATACCACCCCAACTCAGGCATTAGGGCTTAATGGTATCCTATCCTAACAATGGAAACCTTCTCGAGTTGTGGGTGGACTCTGATTAAGAAGGAGTCACCTAATTCTAGGTCAGTTCCTATTTCTTCTAGAATATCACCTCTTGATTGTAAACTTAGTGGGAAAAGGGAAAAAGAAACTTTGAAACTAAAATGGGAAAATGGGGTGATACACCAAAAATGAATTCAGACTTTTCTTGGAAACTAAAATAGTAACCCCAACTCATATACTAAAAGTTTGACACCTTGAATCATTGATCAACATATAGGAACTAATTAGACCTTACTACTAGGGTATAAACCACAAATAGCTCAATCTATCAACAAACATACATATTCTGCATAAGGCTTGAATTTTTCTTATCTTGAGGAGGAATAAGAAACATTCACTTCTCCTAGCTAATAAAATGAATAAACACTTATGCAGAATGATGATTTAACAGGATTTGAGTCAATGCTCATAATATATGGATAAATAGATCATCTGCTTTATTATCCTCCAAAATTTGATAAATAGGTTACAAAGACAAGATCCCAAAGGCATCAAGGAACAATATGCTCACTTTCGGCCTTCTCTCAAAAATCTGCAACCCCCTAAAATTGATTATCAAAATCAGTTTTATATCTTCCCTATGCCTCTAATTCAAAAATCCAAGCCATCATTATTTTCCCTAATTTGGCCTAAATTCATGCCAAAACCTAAGCCTAAACATCATGCCATTACTAATGCCCTAAATGTTGGTTCTAAAATAAGGATATAAATCCTTTACAATAATTAACCAACATTTTAAACTATTTTATATTGAATAAAATTCAACATAAATATAAGCTCAACCTACCTTAGATCTAAACTTTAGACATAAAAGAAAATGCCCAAGTCTAACATTTGCTAAGTGTTAAAGGGTCGAAATGACCACTTCAACCACTTGCAAGCTATGAGGAAAATGAGGCTATGAGCTGGCACTATGATCTTTGAGCTCTATCAAGATGTAGACAATTGTAATTAAGGCATTGAATTTGGGTTGCAGTGGATTCCAAATACTCAAAACTCTTATTCATTTCTTAATTTTTGCATTTTTTGGCTTTGAGTCTGAAAGACTAAAAAGAAAATCGTAAGTCGATAGAAAAATATTTGCAATAACAATGCAATTCATCTTGGCTTTGACTGACATTAAAAAATTGATCCTGAAATGAGAGTTTTGTTATTTATGAGCTCAGATTTTCCTCTCTGTGATCTGGAGATCACCTGTCATGATTTCGGCTTGGTTCATCGAGTTTGATCTTGAGCTTGGAGCTCGGTTATGAACATTTAGGCTAGGCTCTAAGCTCAGCATGTGACTCCTAGTCACTGTGACTGGGCTCTTTTAGTTTTGATATGAACTCGAGCTTGGATATGATTGAATCATGGCTTGATATGTGAGTGATAACTTGGGATTTCTTCATTTGTTGAACTCACTATGACTGGAAGATTTCTTTGGCTGGGAATGTAAATAAAGCCTCAAGCTCAACCATGAGTTGTGACTAGTTTTCATTCGGCTTTGATTTTGAGCATATCTTCTTGGTAAGCATGAGCCCTTGCATCAGGTGTAACTAAGCATGAAGTTTGTTCTCCCTACTTTGATATTGGCTTCTGTCTGATAGTGCTAGCTCTCTTCCATGATTTTTGGGTTGGATAGGAGATAGAGGTTGAGCCATGTGCATGCAATGAATCATGGCTTGAAAGGAGAATAATCTTCAGTAGTCTCTTCCTAGTTTGGGTTGTGGCTGGAAGATGTGGAACTGAGAATATGGTGTGAACTCGACTAGAAGCTTGGGAATCTTTTAGCCACAGCTTCAGACTGAGTCATCACAATTGTAACTTATACTTATTCTTGGATTGGAAGACACAAGCTCTTGACTGATATTTGATTTAGCCTTTACTTCAGATAAGTACTTCGTTCCCTCCATTTTCTTCGAACTTGGGTTTTTTTGTTCACATATAATCAACTCAGCTTTTAAAAGCTCCATGTCTATAACTAGTAAATGTGTCTTGCATACATACATTATTTCTTCTCTATTTTTATTTAAATAGATAGATGATAATGTTGAAACTATCAACACTATTATTTGAGCTTACAACAGATAGACATTTGATAGAATTCTTTAAAAATAAAAACCCACAAATATTTAAGCTCATGGCTAACTGAAACTGTGATTCAAAGATATTCAAAAATTATACCGGTCACTTAATATATTGCTCATAGTTCCTTCATTGAAAATAATGAACTCTCTAAGGTTCATGTCTGAAAGATGTGGAAATATCATTTGGGTATTCGAACAAGCCATTTTTACTAGTCTTTTACATATTATTCTCCAACTTCATCAATGAAAATAATGAAAACTTCATGGCTTGACCACTATTTTTACTGGATATGTATGCTTTTTGTAAACAAAAACCACCATCATGCTCAGTATTTTTTGAATCATTTACCACCATGCTTGATGTTTTTAAGCTCCTTCAAATGCACTTTGTTTGTCTGATGTTGCATATAGAACAATTGTATTGTCAATTTATTCACGAACTTAGCATTTCACATCAACACACACTAGAACTTGTCTGTAGAGTCTCACTGTCACAAAATAGTGACCAAGTAACTATTCTTTATTTCACCAATCATTTTTATTTCAATGTGCATCAGCTAAATAAATTGAATTGTGATCTATAAGATCAAAGGATAATCTTTTTTTTTTATAAAAAAATTTAGCTTGGAATGCAACAGTGTACCATGTTTTTGATCTTTACCAGTCATTTTAAAAACATTGCTTTGCTACACTGATGGTAGTGAACATCCCTTAGCTTTACTAGTGTAAACCACCATGCTTAATCACAGTTTCCTCTTTTGTTCTATGCTGAAAATGAATCACTAATGTTGAAAAGGAATCTTTATCATAAGAAATGCCATAAGGTAATAATGTTTGTTTAATATCTAAGAAGTTTGAGCACGAGCTCATGACATTCAAAGACATCATAATGAAATTTGATGGAGTTTGAGCACAGGCTCATGACATCCATAAAATACATATTGTAAACATTTTTATGACTTTTAAGCTCAGTTCTGTAGTATTTCTCTTTTGTTAATCAACAACAACAGTGAATTCATTGTTAAGACATTTTGAATTTAGCAATAATATTGAATATGGAACTTCAAAATATGTAATACCAGTGATTATGCTATTGGATATTGGCAATTGAACATGATTGTTTTGAAGCAATATGACACCTTGTTGTAGCATCGTGTAAGGCACTTCATACTACATCATTCTTCTCTGACTGTGATGTAAAAATCAGTCAACTTTGAGCACTACAATTCATTTTGTTAATATTTTCAAACAACGTTAATGTAATCTTGTTAGGTTAGTGAACATAATAAATAATTGAGTTATGAAAATGCCAAAAATGATGACACTTGTGAATCAATATTCAGGTTATTGTGTTCACTAATCTAACAAGGTCCTACTGATTTTGAAAAAAAAATTCTTAGTTAAAAACACTAAGTCCCTTTTATTCAGATTTTTGGTTTTAATATAAGGACAACATAGATCAGAATGAACATTAATAGTAAAAGTTTTTATGTATAAAAACAAGTCCCTTTAATACTATCTTTCATTTAGTGTGAATGGAGATTTCCTTATTGCATTGAATTTACTAGATAGATATGCAGATTTGAAAAAATGATTGTTGTATGATGTTTCTATTTCATGCATTGCTTAGATCTAGTTGGATCTAACACCATTTTCTCCCTCATGATGTAGGATAACCCTAAAGACCTAGACTTGAAGACTTGGGACCTGACAGCCAGCCAGCTGACAACACACAGACAACAAAGCAATGCATGGGACCCCTACTCCATATTTCTATCATGCTTTCTATTATGAAAATGTACTCTTTTATTGACATGAAATATGAAATATAAAAGAACACTTGTAGACTACATTCAGTTTGAATGCACAATGTAATGATCAGTTATGAATTTAAAATATTTGAAATGTGATCAATACTTAGAGTACAATAATGAAATCTGATATTGAATGCAATAACAAAATGTTAATCAACAATACCTAAAAGATAGTGTTAATTGGACCCTAAAAATACAATCTTTTCCTATTTGTGTTTATTCTTCTATATGCTGAAATTTTGGGTCACATATTTGGTGACTTCTATTGGATGTTTTCCTGCTAGACATGACCTAGAGACCTTATGATTGGGCAATGGGGTTAGAAAATCAAAACTCATGAATACAACCTTTATTGAAATGAAAATGCATTTAATCTAGACTCATGCAACCTAAAGACCTAGTGCTTGGATAACACTTATTGAAAAAGAAACTAAACCAAACCTATCCTTCAAAGCAAAGCTTGAGGTGGATTCCGTTAAATGGAATCTATAGAACTTCTCCTTCAGTTGTAGACAATTGGAAGGAATTGTATTCTTTGCAACCTTTAATGACAAAAGGCCCTGACCAAAAAATGTCCAATTTATCATGTTGGTTTGGTCTTCTCTTTAGCACATCCCACTTTAGTACTAAATCACCCTCCTTGAAATCTCTAGGTGTAGCTCTCCTGTCAAAAGACCTTTTGGTCTACTCTTGTCTTAACTCCATGTTTTTCAATTCTATTCTCCTTTCTACTTCAAGCTGTAGCAATTCAACATATCTCAGCTTAAGAGGATCTTTCTCTTCAAACAACAACATTTGATCAACTAGCTGTAAAACTAGAAACTCAGTAGAAACTGGCAATCTTGCCTCCTTACCATAAACCAGAAAATAGGGTGAATTCCCAATAATTTATTTTGGTGTGATTCTATCCAGCCATAAGGCTGCCTTTAGTTTTGAGTGCCAATCTATCTTATTTTCTTGCAAATTCTTTTAGATAATCCTAATTAGGTTTTTGTTAGTAGAGTCTGGAAGACCATTACCCTAAGGGTAATAGTTGGAAGAAGTATTTAGATAAATGTCATTTTTAATAGCCCACTCTGTTATAGCTGAACCAAGAAAAGCTAAAGCATTATCTAAAATTATTAATTGGGGAATATCAAAGCTGGTTATAATATCATTATAAAACTTTAAAAAAATAGATCCAGTAGACTCCTTCAATGCAATGGCCTCAGTCCATCTGCTAAAATAGTCTCTAGTAGTCAAAATCCATTTATGACTTACACTTGAATTAGGATTTATTGGACCTATAAAATCCACTCCCCACTTGTTAAATGGCTTATCCACAATGATTGGCTTTAATGGCAATGCTACCAATTTTTGCTTTCCTGCAAATAGAGAATAGTTTTGACATTTTCTTGTCCAAGAATGAGCATCTTTGAACAAATCTGGCCAATAATAGCCAGCTCTTAGAATTTTCAAGGCTGTAATTTTAGGACTGAAATGTCCTCCACAAGATCCATCATGAAACTCAGATAAAATCTTGTTTTGATCAACAAAATCAATGAACTTAAGAAGCATACCAGAAAAATCTTTCCTATAAAGAATACCATCAATAAGAACATAAGGAATGTACTTTAATTTGAAGTACCTTCTTTTAGATTTATCAAGATTTATTGGACATTGTCTAGTTGTAAAAATATGGTCATATTTGATAACCAGGATGCAGAATCATTAATTAACATAGAATTACCTTGGAATGAGGCAGCCTCTTTAGTAGCTTCAACCTTATCTTCTTATTTTTCCATTTGAGCACATAATCCTTTGCCCCTAACCAACTTGGTTACATGGATATGCACATCATATTCCATAACCTTTGTTATCCATCCTGCTCTTTTTTCATTGACATCTTTGTTTAGCAGGAATTATTTAATGCTAGGTGTAGACACCTAAAATTGTCCCAAACAATTACCCTTATCCTAGCCAATTAAATAAATATTTTATATTTATTTAATTTTAGCCTTATTCTACCTTAATTAAATAAATTCACATTTGTTTAATTACACTTCTCTTTATCCCATCCTTGATTAAATAAATTTACATTTATTTAATTTTATCCTATTCCATTTCCCCTCATCCTAATCCTCCACTTAATTAAGTAAATGATCTTGTTTACTTAATTAATCCCCTTTTAATACACTTGGAATTAAATATTAAATTTAATTCTATTTGAGCACATGAATACTAACTTTAACCCTCACCTAACCTCACTTCCTAACTTAACCCATCCTTCTAACCCAAGTCAACTCACTTTCCCACTAATTAATCCTAATATTCCTCCTAATCAATCCCTAATCATTTACACAACCTTAATCTAAGGGTTAAGAAATCCTAATCCAAACCCAAGTCACATGTGACATTAGTCACGTGTGAATCTTACACACTCTTACAAACCCTTAAACACTTGTCTCCCACATGTCATTGACATGGCACTTTCCAATATCTTAGTTCTCCCCTTCTCTTCCACCTTTTGAGCCATGTCATTTTCCAAAATTGCTCACACATGTGTGAAAAACCTTGGTTCTCCCATCCTCTTAAAATCCTTGACCTTTGTCATTGAGCCATCACTTTCTCAAGTTGCTCACACATGTGTGAGAAACTTTGGCTCTCTTACACCTTCTTACACTTTGTCATGGACATGTCACTTTCAAACATTTCTCACACATGTGTGAGAATCTTTCCACCTTTGAATGGTAAAACCCTAATCCACATGTCATATACATGGCATGTACTTGGCCTCCACATCATGGCCACCTCATTGATCCTAAAGAATCCTAGCCCTTCATCCAACTTTCAATCTTCACCATCTATTTCCCTTAAATTCCTATAAATTGAGAGATTTTTCTCCTCTTTCAACAAGCCTTTTTTATGCATTGTCATGTTGCAGGATTTGAGAAACCACATACCTTCTTCAAAAAATCAATCAAAACTTAGTATTTTTTGGGAGGTTTTCATTATGTTGAAATAGCTTAATCTTATTTCTTATTTCATTTCTTCATATATGCATGTTTTCTTCCATATTTTGAGGTTTGCATGAATATGTTAGGATAAGCTTAGTTTATTTAAGTTTTTTCTTTTATTATATTTTTATGAAATACATTTTGGTACGCCCAATGGGACCCACAATTCTATTTTTCTAACAATTGTCTTGGTTTCATGAGAGTTCCTTGTAAAGTTTCCAGACAGGCATCTCCGCTCGTTCAGAGGCATCTCTGCCTGGTAACAGGTGTCTCTACTACATAGGCATCTCTACCTATCAACAGGTGTCTCCGCCTATAGATAGGCATCTCTGCTACATAGGTGTATTTTCCTATCAACAGGTGTCTCCACCTATAGATAGGTGTCTCCCCTTGTAGATAGGTGTCTCCCCCTATAGATAGATGTCTCTGCTAGAAAGGGGGTTTCTTCCACATTAATTTGTTTTAGATAATAAAATTTAGATGTTTTAATCACTTAAAGGCTTATAATCATTAGTGAAACACCTTATGTTATCTTCAAGTGCATAAAAGAACATAAAACTAATAAAATCTTTGTTTTTGTGTAGATAGGTGTCTCTGGATATGCACAAGTGTCTCTACTAGAAAAGGGATTTTCCTTTGTGTTGTCTTTTTAAAGCTAATTTAGTAAAGTTTTTTAACATATTAAGGTTTAAAAATCATCATATCTTTGTCATAAGAAACCTTTTTATGCATTTGAAACTTAATGGGAGCATAAAACTTTAAAACATTGGTGGTTAATCTTTGTTTTTGTGTAGACGTGCATCTCTACATGTACACAGGGGTCTCTTCCTGGAAATATGTGTCTTTGTTTGTACATAGGAATCTCTGCCTCTACACATGCATCTCTACATGTACATAGGCATCTCTACCTATGCACAGGCATCTCTGACCGACAGGTGTCTCTGCCTGTGCACAGGCATCTCTGCCTAATTGCAACTTATTTTTCATAAAGAGGCAACTTCATGAAAATGCTTATAACTTCCACATACGAGCTCCATTTTGGACGATTCAAAAAGAGCCAGAAAGATGATTCAGCACTCTATCCAAATCCAAAAACCATTTTACTAGATTCAATTCTAAAGATTATTTGCACATGTTCCAAGTTGACCCTTCTTTGCAAACTTCAAACATTCATAACTTGGGCATAAAAAATCATTTTTCAGCAATTTTTTTAAAAAATTTCATCAGAAAAATGCAAGGAATATGAATTTGCAATAATTTTTAGCCTTATAGAATCTGTTTGAAGTGTTTTCCACACATTTGAAAATTGGGCTTAAAATTAACCTTCATATTTGGGTTTGGAATTAAAAAGAACAAGTGTCTTTTAAACCTCAAGGCCACATATGTATTCTCTCCTCCCGTGCCTTTGGGTGATCTTGAGTGCACAAGAAATATGTGGTCTTTTTTTCTTTTTAGGAGGTCTTCTTGGGGATTTGATCACCTCAAGGGACAACCTCAACTCCTATGTTCTGGTGGAGTATAAATAGCAGGAGGTGAATCCAAAGACACCTCTCTTGGAAGTAGAATCTTATCACTCTTGGCTAAGCCCCAAAGAAATTTATACCTTTGGGAAGTGAAGGTGGAGATTTGGGTTAGCGTCTCCTCCCAACTATGTGACATTATTCTCTTTCATCTATGGATTTGGGCGTCACGTACCTTGTGTATATGGAGGACATCCCCTAGTTGAGCTTGTATATCTTAGTTGAAGCCTCAATAGGATTGTTGGTGTGTTTGATGTGCTTGAATGTTTAAAACCTTTCTCATTTTCACCCAAAAGGGGACACACCATCTAAATTAATCCTTAGCAATTGTGCTTGTGTATAATTTCATTTTTTTACTTTGCATTTTAAAATAAAAAATCCAAAAAATATCAAAAAATTTTAAAATCCAAAAAATATAAAGTTTGAAAATCCAAAAACATTACAAAACTCAAAAAAATTAAAATTCAAAAAATCATTTTAAAAAACCACAAAATCATTTTGTTAAGTTAGTTGTCTTTAGTCAAGCTTTCCACATCATCTCCACATCACTTCTTCCATCTATCAACTTCACCACCTTCCTCATACTTCTTATCCTGATCACCTTCCAAATCATTCCTCCACTTTTAATCTCTCCTAATCATCCTCTTCATTCCTCTCTTCTAATCATCCTGGTCATAATCTCCTAATCATCCATAAAATCCTTAGTCATCTTCCCATTCTAATTCAATCATCCAAATTATTCCTCTACATCCTTAATCATTCCTCCATTCTGATCATCCTAGTCATCACCTCTTAACCATCTTAAGCATCCTAATCAATTCTTCCAAGTCACTCATAGTCTATTCCTAATCATCCTAATCAATTCTTCCAATTCATTCCTATTCTATTTTAATCATCCTAATCACTTCTTCCAAGTCCTTCTTATTATATTCTAATCCTCCTAATCATTCTTCTAAGTCATATGTATCATTTGTCTTAATAATTCTAATCATTGTTCTAATATAATCATTCTTCTAAGTTATCTCTATCCTCTTCCTAATCATTCAATCAAGGTCCTAATCTTTATCCCGGTCATCCTTCTAATCTAATCACATCATTACCTTTCTAATCTAATCCAGTTGTCAATCTTCTATCATTCCAATCTAATCCTCATTCAATCCATTTAAATTCCTCCAAATATCCCTCATTTGTCTTCTAAATTCCTTTCATTCTAAATTTCAATCTATATCCACATCATCTTCTAATCCAAATTTTCATAAAATCTTTTACTTTGAACTTAGAAGCAAAATCAATGTTTGGACTTTAATCAAATCTTATCTTGATTGACCCATATCCAAGAATATTAAAATCAAATCTCATCTTTCATTCCTTAATCAATCTTAGGTTGAAATATTTTAATCAAAAGTGTTACATAGACCCTCATCATTAGCAAACACATCTAATCGAATTGTTTCTTTGAGAACATCAGTATGTCTCAAGTAATTAATTCCATTAATCCTATCCTATTTTTCTTGGGATCACAAGTTCATCTCCAAGTCGAAGAAGACAATTATTTAAATCAATCCTTTGTTTGAACCATCATAGGGTCTTGTTCCACCTAGGTTTGTCTCAAACCTTCAAATCCAAAATCAAATCAAATCTGATCAATCAAATCCTTGAGGCACTACCCTCACAATCAAATAAAATCAAATCCAATAAATCAAATCCTTGAGGCCCTTCCCTCACAATCAATAAAATCCTTGAGGCCATTCCCTCTTAATCAATCAAATCAAAGTCCTAAGGCCTTGCCCTCTCAATTAAAAAACAAAGTCCAAAGTTTCTCCTAGTCCTAAGTTCATATTTCATCCATGCTCAAACATCTCACTTCATCTACTCCTAATTCAAATATTCATCCACATCTTCTTATAATCCAAATTCAAACCTTCATTCCAACATCATGGATAAAGATTGACTTCACACAAATCCAATCTCACATTCATCCAACTCACACATTCACCAAAACAATCCAACTCCCACTCACCGAGAGAATCCTATATCCCCATATATTCCACCTCAACATTCCATATCGAATTCTAATACATCTTACATTGCTTCTCCTTCCTCTACCTTTGATAAGGGAAATCCATCTCATCCTCCCACATTTACCCAAATCCATCATCCCCATCTCTCATCCAAAACCATTATTTTCTTCACATGGATCGACGAGATAAAAACAAAATGTAGATCCCCACCTCTAAATCAAGCTACCCAATCTCCACAAGCCATGCACTCACCATCATTCCCTCCAAGTCAACACACACCTAAATCTTCTAAGTCTTATGATTCTTTCACCCCTCCATTCACTCCAGTTGAAGCCTCCACTTCCTCCATCCCATTACACTCCCAAGTCCAAACACGTCAAGACTTTGTTCCAAAGCATGCTACTATAGATTCTTCTACTCCTCTATATCTTAGCATCTCTCTGTCCCATGCTTCCAATCCATCTCAAGATCCATTTATCCTTCTTAATCCACTTCATGATCCAATTCCTAATACAAATCAAGACATCCCT
This sequence comes from Chamaecyparis obtusa, assembly GCA_027943335.1. Taxonomy (NCBI): domain Eukaryota; kingdom Viridiplantae; phylum Streptophyta; class Pinopsida; order Cupressales; family Cupressaceae; genus Chamaecyparis; species Chamaecyparis obtusa. Next base: position 2,131,071 of record BSBK01008474.1, on the reverse strand, counting down.
ATTATCCCATCCGTTACTGACTCCCCTCTATCTCATGAAACCATCCCCTCTACCCCATCCCATGATCCCCTTCCATCTCAAGCCTTAACATCCACTTATCCTCCACTTCATGTAGATATTCTTTCTCTCTCATCCATTAATTTCCCTCCCTATCAAGATCAAATCACTCCATCTCATGATTCTCCCCCCTCCATTACATTGTATGATCTTCTTCTCTCTCAAGATCCCATTAATCCTTCTACTCTGCCACCTAATTCTTTCCAAAGTCAAGGTCAAAGTTCCCCATCATCTCCATGTCATGATCCTAAACCATCTCAATACCTTATCATCCCTCCTAATCCATCCCAAGATCCTATCATCTCTCCTAATCCCCCTCATGATCCTAATCCTCCACAAAATCCTATTCCACCTATCCAATCCATTCATGAACCCCATACACCTGGACTCGCATCTTTTATTGAAAATACTAAGTATCCCATTGAAGAATGAATGTCTCAAGATGTTGGTACCCTATCTACTCCTTCCAAATCCCAAATTCCTCCATCTAAATATAAACTTCCATATTCCCATCACTCATATTCAAGGTCCATTTTGGGCCCTTATGTCCAAATATCCAGACCCCCACCCTCCAAATCCATTTTGGGCCCTTATGTCCCAAATTCCCTCCCTTCCCCAAACACATCCATTTTGGGTCATTATGTTCCAAAACCTAATCTGTCCTCCCTTCCATCCATTTTAGGTCCTTACATACATCCATCTTCCATATCTAAGTTCACCTCACCTCCCTAAGAAAGATCTTCAAATGCACACATCCTTGAATTCCTTACAACATTCATGCTCTGTAATTCCCTCAATAAACTCTTTTAAATCATTTATCCTGATACACCCATACCATGGCTAATGGATGCAAGTTGGATGCCAAACTCAAAAAAAAAAAAAAAAAGATGCATCAAGCCAAAAATCCACATAAACAAATAGAATGATCAACATGTCCCATCTAAATGACATGTTCAAGAAAATAAAAATATGATCCAAAAGGATGCAAAGTTCAAAAGGCCACAAAGTCCTCAAAATGAAAAATTTAAAAATCATGTGGATTCCCAGGCTACTCAATGACAAAACTACATCTCAAAGAAAAATCCAAATTGGCATCCAACCTTGCTAATCCAAAAGATTTCTCCTAACTCATCCCTCTAAAAATCTTCTACTTTTCAACTCCATTACCTCCATCTACTTTGGGTCCTTATATCCCAAATCTACCTTTTTTCCTCCAAAATCTCCACCTCCACCTCTCCACTACCCTTCTAGGTGTGTGTCAATGGTGATATTTTCATCTCTCCCATCCATTTATGTACAAGTCTTTCATCTTCCCATCCATTATTCCCCAATCCTTTCATACTCATCCAATCTTTTGCATAAGTCCCCATTCTCCTTCCCCTAGTCCATTCCTCTACCATCTAATCATGCTACCAACATCTATGAGACAATATCGAAATTCCTTGATCCAAAAAAGATAGTGTAATATCATGCCACTTGATGCTTGATTCCTTCCCTCCATCTCCCTATCACATATCTATTGTCTTCTAAAAGTTCACCTCTTCCATCCATTCACTTATCCTTATCCCCTTGTACCCTACACTTGGGGTCAAGCTCCATCTATCCTATGCAACCATACATGTGTTCCATATTTCATAGACACCCTCCATCCTCCTATCTAATTCCATCCTCATCCTTTATTATCTTTGATCTTGACTATCCTATTTATTCCATCCATCCATATACACCATCCATTTTCCTTGTTATCCATCTCCTCTTACTTACCCTACATACGTCCATCCACTTGTTCATATTCTATCTCGACATCCTATCCATATCCTACATCTCATATTCCTTGACATATTCACTTCCTCCATTCATAATCCTATAAAGCTCCATCCTCATTTACATGCCTTTATCTTTATTATCCCATGCATTCCCTCAATCCCATTGTATTATTCTATCCACATCCTACCTACATTATACATTGTCTATTTCCATCTATATCCTCCTTATTATTATCCTCTATCTTATTCATACCCCTCATCCTAATCCCACTTTCATCCCTTTGCCTTCATAAACCTGGATGCACCAAATCACACACAAACTAGAATGATATCCATACATGCTTTGGCACATCCCTTCCTTCATTCCCTCCATGCATATTCATACACATACCATTCATTTCATATATCATCTACCTACCATCTTTTTTTTCCTTCTCCTACCTCTTGTGTGGGGCATTTAACTCCTTTTCCACATTGTCCTTGGATCCTTGAATCCCTCTTTTCCCCACCTTTTAATGCTCATATCCTATCACTATCCATTCCCTCCATCTACCTTCCCTCCATTAACTACATGCATTCCCCTTTTCCTCTATCATTCCTTGGTTTTACCTTGTCATTAGTCCCAATCCATTCAATCATCTTATACATCTTCCAACTTCCCCACATAAAATTCATTTGTCCTTTTCCTCTCATGTCTAATCCATTTCTCTTTCTTCTATTCCATCCACTTCCTTTCTTTCTAATTCTTCCTCTCCAATTCCTTTATCTTCTAATTCCACTAAATCAAATTCATCTATCTTCTAATCTAATCAATTTCCCTTCTTCCCATCCATTAACTCGACTTCCTCTACTCTCATCTTCTCCTCTCAATTTTTCTTCTTCCTATATTCTGGTATCTAACTCCTTTCCCCTCCAATCCAGTTCTTTCTAATCTATTTATCTTCTAATCATCTCAATTTCCCCCCTTCCTATCATCTTCAATCTAATTCATTTCTACTCCTATTATCTTATCCATATCCTCCAATCCAATCCAAATCATCTTTCAGGTTTCACTCTCCAACCAACTCATTACTAAATAAAAAAATCCATAAAATCAAAAAATAAAATCTCCAACTAGTCCAATCCAGTGCAATCAATACTAATCCAATCAATCCAATCTTGTAATCTTGTACATCAATCCTTAATCAACCCATCATCTTGACTTGACTCAACTAATAATCTATTGAACTCTTTCAATCAAATTATCATTGTGGGATGTATCCTTCCCAAATCCTTTAGATGTGCATTGTTCTTATCATTAACTTTTCCATCCTCAATCAATCATCATCAATCAATCCATCAAGTGGTTTTCATCTTGACTAGTGGAAAACTATTGGTTTGCATTCAGTTTGTTGTGCATGCTTACTTGTTGCTTGTCTTAATTATTATTTTTTGCATTTATCATGGTCTTTTCATCCTATTGTCATAATGGCATCATGATCTTCCATATCATGTTGTCATAGGCATATGGTTGTATTTGACCCTCTTTTATCATGTACTGGATACATTGTCATCTCAGTTCCCCATACCTTGGTGCATAGTGTTTAGTAAAATATCAAACTTAGGTTTCTCACACCATTGTAGCATGACTCTATCTATTCTTCCTTCTTCATCCATCACCTTTTTCCCTTCCTTTCATACTCCTATTCTTTTCAAGAGAACACCCGTGCTCTCCAAACCTACAAGACCTCTCTAGGGGGCATATCAATCCCTCCTCATCATCCTTCCTCATCCTTCCATGACTAGGGCATCATGCTACTAGTCTTATCCCTTTTATCTACTATGTTTTAATCTTCTTTGATCTAACATCACTTCATGATGCTACATCAAAGAGGGGCAAAATGTAGACACCTAAAATTATCCTAAACAATTACCCTTATCCTAGCCAATTAAATAAATATTTATTATTTATTTTAGCTTTATTCCACCTTAATTAAACAAATTCACATTTATTTAATTACACTTCTCTTTATCCCATCCTTGATTAAATAAATTTACATTTATTTAATTTTATCCTATTCCATTTCCCCTCATCCTAATCCTCCACTTAATTAAGCAAATGATCTTGTTTACTTAATTAATCCCCTTTTAACCCACTTGGAATTAAATATTAAATTTAATTCTATTTGAGCACATGGCTCCTAACATTAACCCTCACCTAACCTCACCTCCCTAACCTAACCCATCCTTCTAACCTAGGTCAACCCACTTTCCCATTAATTAATCCTAATATTCCTCCTAATCAATCCCTAATCATTTGTACAACGTTAATCTAAGGATTAAGAAATCCTAATCCAAACCCAAGTCACATGTGACTCTTACACACTCTTACAAACCCTTACACACTTGTCTCCCACATTTCATTGACATGTCACTTTCCAATATCTTGGTTCTCCCCTTATCTTCCACCTTTTGACCCATGTCATTGACATTTTTCCAAAGTTGCTCACACATGTGTGAAAAACCTTGGTTCTCCCATCCTCTTACAACCCTTGACCTTTTTCATTGAGGCATCACTTTCTCAAGTTTCTCACACATGTGTGAGAAACTTTGGCTCTCTTACACCCTCTTACACCTTCTTTCACTTTGTCATGGACATGTCACTTTCAAAGGTTTCTCACACACGTGTGAGAATCTTTCCCCCTTTGAATGGTCAAACCCTAATCCACATGTCATCTACATGACATCTACTTGGCCTCCACATCACGGCCACCTCATTGATCCTTAATAATACTAGCCCTTCATCCAACTTTCAATCTCAACCACCTATTTCCCTTAAATTCCTATAAATTGAGAGATTTTTCTTCTCTTTCAACAAGCCTTTTTCATGCATTGTCATGCTACAGGATTTGAGAAACCACATACCTTATTCAACAAATCAATCAACACTTAGTCTTTTTTGGGAGGTTTGTATTATGTTGAAATAGCTTAATCTTATTTTCTATTTCATTTCTTCGTATATGCATGTTTTCTTCCATATTTTGAGGTTTGCATTAATATGTTAGGATAAGCTTATTTTATTTAAGTTTTTTCTTTTATTACAATTTTATGCAAAATACTAGGATGAGTAACCATCAAATGTATTTTATTTCTAGCAACCAAGTGTTTAAACTTTTTCAAAACTTTAATAATAGCTAATACATGCTTCGCAACAAAACTATACCTTTGCTCATAATAATCCATACCTTTACTGAAAAATGCCACTCGCTACTCCTATTTATCTTCATTCTTTTGCACTAGCATTGCTGAAATGGTGTCAAAACCACCATAAGCATATAAAATAAAATCCTTAGAGAAATCAAGATTAGTCAAAGTAGGGGCTGATAACAAAGCTTTCTTAATTTGTTCAAAACTCCTATTTCCCTCATCAGTCTAGCTAAAAGGTACATCTTTCTTCAGCATAGCAATCAAAGGCTTTAACAAATTTGCAATATTAGGAATAAAGTGTCTAACAAAATTTATCCTCCTAATAAAACACTACAATCCTTTCTTATGTTTTGGCAATGAATGTTCTAGAATTGCATGAATCCTTTTAGGATCAAAGGTTGTACCTTCTTTAGACACTTGGTATCCTAAAATTTTACCCTTACGAACTGCAAAAACTAACTTCTTTGGGTTAAGAGAGATTCCAAACTCTTTGTATCTCTGTAGCACTTTTCTGAGATGATCTATATGCTATTTTTCTATCTTGCTATAAATTGTGACATCATCTAGGTATACTAGAACAAATTTATGCATTAGATTCCTTAAAGCCATGTCCATTGCTTTCTGGAAAGTAGCTCCTACATTTGACAATCCAAATAGCATTCTTATGTAATCCATTGTACCCCATTTAGTTGTAAAGGATATTTTGAATTGGTCTGATTCTTTGACTAAAATCTAGTTGTAACCTGAATACCCATATAGGAGTGAAAATATTTCTGAACCTGAGGCATATTGAAAAATTTATTCCATGGAAGGAAGAGGGTGTCTATCTTTAAGAGATGTCCTGTTAAGGTCTCTAAAGTCTACACAAAGTTTGATCTCTCCATTCTTTTTTCTTATTGGAACTAAATTAAAAACCTAGGATGTGTGCTTGATAGGAAATATAATACCACCATCCAAAAATTTTCTCAGCTCTTTAAGCATTAAGGGCTCTAACTTGGGGTTTATAGGCCATTGCCTTTGTCTGATTGGTCTAGCATTAGGCTCTAATTCTATTGTATACTGAGTCAATTGGAGATAAAATACTTTCAAATTAGCATAATCCCATGCAAACACATCATTATATTCTCTGAATAAATCAATAAGCTATTCTTTTTCTTCAAGAGAATTAATTTTACCAACCTTTAAGTACTTGTCCCTAAATATTTCCACTTCTTCATAGTGATCTTCTTTGATCAACAAGATGGTTTTATTTATCTTGAATTGATCATCAGAATTACAAGTTGACTCCAGGCTGACCAATCCTTTTGGAAGCTTATTATTCTTCAATTGAATGAATCAGTCGTCCATTTGTTGATTGAGTTTATCATTCTTAGGAGCTGAAAAATCTTTTGTTTCAGTCATAAAACTCAAAATATGTTTATCAGTATTAAAAACCTGTCAATTTATGTCATTATCTGGGATAGATGGCCTAACAACAATCTTGACATGTGACTTATCTGAGATTTTTCCTTTATTTTCAATAATTGAGATATGTACACCAATACCAGCTAGTCTATCAGCAAGCTGATTTTTCCTTCTAGGTATAGAAATGAGGTTAAATGCATTAAAATCATCCATAATATCAAATACTATGGATTTATACAAATTTAAAAGATCATTTTTAACAACATTGATACCTCTCACCCGATTTACTATTAACTCATTGTCCCCAAATGCCCTCAAGCATTTGATTCTACTTTTCCTTGCCCATTCTAGACCTTGAATTAGACTTTCATATTCAGCCACATTGTTAGAACATGGAAAAGATAATTTGTATGCAGCATAAAATTTATCACCATCTGGTGACACCAACATAACCCTTGCACCAATACCATCTTTATTCCTAGATCCATCAAAATATAAATCCCATAGCTGGTTAGACAATTTTGATTTAGAATCTTGATCTTTTATCAGATTAGGCAAAACTGCATCAAATTCCAAAATCAGGTAGTTACCAAAACCAGTATCAAATGTATCATCATTATGATCATTTCAAGTTTCTCATTCATCCAAGAAAATTTTAGGATATTCCTCAATTTTAGGAAGCATCATTTAGGCCACAAAACTCTTCCTCTTGGCAATTTAAGAAACCAATATCCGAAATAATCTGATCCGATTATTGTTGGACCTCTTAAATAGGAACATTTTGTTGTGAATTCATTGAATTTTGAACCATAAGAGCCTGATTAAGCACTCCATTGGAACATTTTGACTGATCATGAGCTTTATTTCATGGAAAACACCAATCAGTAGTAATGTTATTCTGGCTAGGAACTATATCCCTAATAGTATTAAGAGGTGCAGGATTATATTGCTTATTAGGCCTCTGATTCTAATTCTATCTATTAGCATTATTATTCCCTAGGAATTTCTACCTATTAGCTTGATAATTTGGATGATTAGGATATTGGGATGAGGAACTAGCAAACTGATTTTGAGCTATATGATTTGCTTGTGCTTGATTCCTCTTCAGGGTCACTAATTCATTACCAAAGGACTGCAACAAACTCTCTATCTTTTTCTTACTTTCTTTAATGCTCTACAATTCATTAAGAGGGGAAACATGGACTACCTCTGGGGTTTTAAATGATGGGACAGCAGATAGAGGTGGGACAATCAATGGCATATTGGATTAAATACTAGGAAAGAAAGGGATAGGTGGCCTAGGAGCTATCTTTCCCACCTGAATGAGACTATTCTCTACCCTAATAGCAGTATCAAAATATTGAGGCAATGAATTACCCCCCATAGACTAAATCATAATAAAGATATCACTATTCAAAATCTTTAGATAATACAAAAATACATATTCAGTTGAAGGTCTTAGCGTAGTAGGAATTCTATTACAAGTCTTTTGGAAACGGAGATTGAAATCACTCATTTCCTCTTGTGGGGCCTTCTTGATAGTAGTTAATTGCTCCACCAAGGACAAGTTGTTAGACTTGTCTTCAAATAATTTGGAAAGTCTCTCTCCCAATACATCCCAAGTGGCATTAGATTCCACTGGAAGAGTTCTAAACCAATCAAGGGCTTTTCCCTTTAGTGATGCCACCAATAGCTTTAGAGCTACATCCTTTTCTATGACATGATGAACATTGCAAAGAGATGCAACATCTTTGATGTGTTTAATGGAAGTTACTTTTCCTTCTCCAGTGACTGATGGTAAGCCTTTCAAAGAAGCCAACAAAATGTTGTTATGATTTGCAATCCTCAGAGGACTGCCCTGATGAAATTGAAAAAATGGAAAATTTCTTTCCATTTCTTGATGTGTTGTACTAGAACTAGATGGTAGAGTTTGAGTTATCGGTGGTGGCTTTTCAGGAACTTTTCTTTGAGATTCTTGAAGATCTTCAAAAACCTCTTGTTCTGAATCTAGAAATTTAGTGCAGTAAGAGGGAGGAGCTGAAATTCTTTTAGATCTTAATTTCCTTAGTCTTCAAGGTCTCCTACCTCTTTTAACAGGGTGAAAAAAAAGCTCTCTAGGACCTCTAGGCTCTCTTTGGATAGTTCTACCTCTCCTAGTGAAAGACAACTGTAAAAACTCAAATTCATTAACACTCCTTGTTTAGACTTGATTCATGTATCACGAGCTCCTGCTAGGCATGCCAAAAATTGTTTAGGTTTTAAAATACCACCCCAACTCAGGCATTAGAGCTTAATGGTATTCTATGCTAACAATGGAAATCTTCTCAAGTTTTGGGTGGACTTTGATTAAGGAGTCTCTGGATTCTAGGTCGGTTCCTATTTGATCTAGAATATCACCTCTTGATTGTAAACTTAGTGGTAAAAGGGAAAAAGAAACTTTGAAACTAAAATGGGAAAATAGGGCAATACACCAAAAATGAATTCAGACTTTTCTTGGAAACTAAAATAGTAACCCCAACTCATATACTAAAATTTTGACACCTTGAATCATTGATCAACATATAGGTTAATTAGACCTTACTACTAGGGTATAGACCACAAATAGCTCAATCTATCAACAAACATACATATTCTACATAAGGCTTGAATTTTGCTTACCTTGAGGAGGAATAAGAAACATTTACTTCTCCTAGCTAACAAAATGAATAAACACTTATGAAGAATGATGAAAATAGGATTTGAATCAATGCTCATAATATATGGATAAATAGATCATATGCTTTATTATCCTCCAAAATCTGACAAATAGGTTACAAAGACAAGATCCCAAAGGAATCAAGGAATAATATGCTCACTTTCAGCCTTCTCTCAAAAATCTACAACCCCTTAAAATTGATTATCAAAATCAATTTTATATCTTCCCTATGCCTCTAATTTGAAAATCCAAGCCATCATTATTTTCCCTAATTTGGCCTAAATTCATGCCAAAACCTAAGCCAAAACATCATGCCATTACTAATTCCCTAAATACTGGTTCTAAAATAAGGATATAAATCCTTTTACAATAATTAACCAACATTTTAAATTATTTTATATTGAATAAAATTCAACATAAATATAAGCTCAACCTACCTTAGATCTAAAATTTAGACATAAAAGAAAATTCGTAAGTATAACATTCGCTAAGTGTTAAAGGGTCGACATGACCACTTCAACCACTTGCAAGCTATAAGGAAAATGAGGTCATGAGTTGGCACTGTGATCTTTGAACTCTTTCAAGATGTACATAGTTGTAATTAAGGTATTGAATTCAGGTTGTAGTGGATTCCAAATACTCAAAACTCTTATTCATTCCATGATTTTCATATTTTTTGGCTTTGAGTTTGAAAGAATAAAAAAAACCCTAAGTTGATAGAAAAATCTCTACAATAACCATGGCATTCATCTTGGCTTTGACTAACATTAACAAACTCTCTGTGTATTGAGAGGTCTCTGGCATAAGGTGAAACTAATCCTAAATTGAGATTTTTGTTATTTATGAGCTCAACTTTTCCTCTTTGTGATCTGGAGATCACTTGGCATGATTTCGCCTTGGTTTACTAAGTTTGATCGCGAGCTTGGAGCTCAGTTATGCATGTTTTGGCATGGCTCTAAGCTCAACCTATGACTCCTTCTCAGCCTATGACTCCTAATCACTATGACTGTGCTCTTTTACTTTTGATATGAACTCAAGCCTGGATATGCTTGAATCACGGCTTGCTATGTGACTGATAACTTGGGCTTGCTTCATTTGTTGAACTCACTATGCCTAGAAGATGTCTTCAACTGGGAATGTAACTCTTTCCTCAAGCTCAACAATAAGTTGTGACTGGTCTTCATTCAACTTTGAGTTTGAGCATATCTTCTTGGTAATCATGAACCCTTGCATCTTGTATAATTGAGCATGAAGTTTGTTTTCCCTCCTTTGATCTGGGCATTTCTCTGACAATGCTAGCTCTCTTCCATGATTTTTGGGTTGGAAAGGAGATAGAGCTTGAGTCATGTGCGTGCAATGAATCATGGCTTGAAAGGAGAATGATCTCTAGCAGTCTCTACCTAATCTGGGCTGTGGCTGGAAGATGTGGAACAAAGAATAGGGTGTGAACACAGCTAGAAACTTTGGCATCTTTCAACCACAACTTCAAACTGAGTCGTGGTAGCTATAACTTGTACTTAATCTTGGACTAGAAGACACAAGTTCTTGACTAATATTTGGTTTAGCCTTTACCTTAAATAAGTACTTCATTCCCTCCATTTTCTTCGAACTTGGGTTTTGTTGTTTACATATAATCAGCTTGGCTTTTAAAAGCACCATGTCTATAACTAGTAGATGTGTCTTGCATACACACATTATTTCTTCTCTATTTTTTCTTTAAATATATAGATAATAATGTTGAAACTGACAACACTATTCTTTGAGCTTACAATAGATAGACATTTGATAGAAGTTTTAAAAAATAAAAACCCACAAATATTTAAGCCCATGGCTAACTGAAACTATGATTGAAAGATATTCAAAAATTATACCAGTCACTTAATATATTGCTCACAGATCCTTCAATGAAAATAATGAACTCCCTAAGGCTCATGGCTGAAAGATGTGGATCTATCATTTGGGTGTTCAAACCAGTCATTTTTACCATTCTTTTACATATTACTCTCCAACTTCATCAATGAAAATAATGAAAACTTCATGGCTCATCCACTATTTGTATTGGATATGTATGCTTGTTGTAAACAAAAACTCCCATCATGCTCACTATTTTTTGTATCATTTACTACCATGCTTGATGTTTTTAAGCTCCTTCGAATGCACTTTGTTTTTCTAATGTTGCATATAAAACCACTATATTGTCAATTTATTCACTAGTAGCATTTCACATCAACAAACACCAACACTGGTCTATAGAGTCTCACTGTCACAAAATAGTGACCAAGCCACTATTCTTTATTTTTACCAGTCATTTTTATTTCAATGTGCATCAACTAAATAAAATGAACTATGATCTATAAGATCAAAGGATAATCTATTTTTAAAAAATTTATCTTGGAATGCAATAGTGTACCATGTTTTTTATCTTTACTAGTCATTTTAAAAACATTTCTTTGCTACACTAATGATAGAAAACATCCCTTAGCTTTACTGGTGTAAACCACCATGCTTGATCACAGTCTCCTCCTCTGTTCTATGCTGAAAATGAATCTTTATCATAAGAAATGCCATAAGATAATATTGTTTGTTTAAGATCTAAGAAGTTCGAGAACAGGATCATGACATTCAATGACATCAAAATGAAATTTTAAGTTCAAGCACTGGCTCATGACATCCATCAAATACATATTGTAAACATTTTTATGACTTTTAAGCTTAGTTTTGTAGCACTTCTCTTTTGTTAATCAGCAACAACAGTGAATTCATTGTTAAGACATTTTGAATTCAACAATAATATTGAATATGGAACTTCAAAATATGTAATACTAGTGATTATGTTGTTGAATCTTAGCAATTGAACATGATGTTTTGAAGCAATATGAGACCTTGTTGTAGCATCTTGTAAGGCACTTCATACTGAATCATTCTTCTCTAACTATGATGTGAAAACAAGTCAACTTTGAGCATTTCAATTCATTATGTTAAGCTTTTCAAACAACATCAGTGTAATCTTGTTAGGTTAGTGAAAATAATAAATAATTCAATTTATGAAAATGCCAAAAATGATGACACTTGTGAATCAATATTCAGGTTATTGTGTTCACTAATCTAACAAAGTCCCTTTTATTCGTATTTCTGATTTTAATATAAGGACAACATACATCAGAATGACCATTAATAGTAAAAGGTTTCATGTTTAAAAACAAGTCCCTTTAATACTATCTTTCATTTAGTGTGAATGCACATTTCCTTATTGCATTGAATTTACTAGATAGGTATGCAGCTTTGAAAAAATGATTGTTGTATGATGATTCTATTTCATGCATTGCTTAGATCTAGTTGGATCTAACACCATTTTCTCTCTCATGATGCGGGATAACCCTAAAGACCTAAAAAATTAAGACTTGGACCTAAAGACCTAGGACCTGATAGACAACTAGCTGACAACACATAGACAATAAGGAAATGCATGGGACCCCTACTCCATACTTCTATCATGCATTCTATTCTGCAAATGTACTCTTTTATTGACATGAAATATGAAATATAAAAGAGCACTTGTATACTACATTCATTTTGGATGCACAATGTAATCATTAGTTATGAATTTGAAAAATTTCAAATGTGATCAATACTTAGAGTACAATAATGAAATATGATAATGAATGCAATAACAAAATGTTAATCAACAATACCTGAAAGATAGTGTTAATTGGACCCTAAAAATGCAATCTTTTCCTATTTGTGTTTATTCTTCTATATGTTGTAATTTTGGGTAACAATTAAAATTATATCCATCTAGCTATGGTACATAATTGAAGTACTATTACAATTTTCATTTACGACGCATGAGATATTTCAGTCTTTTTCCTTTTAAGATTCCCATTGCCACTTGTGTTGAGCTTAATATTTCTACAACCTTATATTAACTACCTATACGGTAGTATCTTAATAAATTCTCCCTTGTGTCAAATTTCAATAAATTATCCCATTCTAAACATAAGAACATGCCACATGATGTGTTACTGCATATGTCATATCCATTTAATAGCAAAAATTATCTTTTCCCATGCAATGGAAGATGAAATATTTGGATAATATTCAATATTAATTTTTTCCATTGAAGATAATGAATACATTATTTTAAGACTATGATTTGGTATGAGTGTTGAGATTGATCAAATCTCAAATTTTCTATTGCAATGAATGATCTCATCTAGATGCATAAACTCTATATATTCTCTATCGCAACCCCAATTTTCCAAAGTATCTATCACTTTATTCCCTTCCCTAAATATATATGAAATTTGAACATCTTGAAACAAATCCATTAGATGCAAGATCCTATTCAAAATATATACTAGTTTCCAATTAACAAAAGTACTTCTAATGCATGAACTAATAATTACCAAGGAATCCCCTTCAATGTGAATGTTTGTGTAAGCTCCACTTGTAGCAATTACCAAACCATGAAGGAGAGCATTTTATTCTGCTAAATTATTAGTTCCTCACAAAATCGGGCATTCTTTAACTACAAGAAAATGACCCTAATGATCTCGTAAGAAAATGCCAATACCCAATTTCCCTAGATTTCCCCTAAAAGATCCATCTAAGTTAAGTTTTACATGACCTTGTATATAAGGTAGCCACTTAACATATCTTTTATCCATCGATTGACCAATATTGCACTATGAAATAGATCCAAAGGGAACAATAATCCCCTTATATGCATTAAGTTGTAAGAGCAGATTTAGGGTTAGAAATCATATAAAATACAATCACAAACTTTTAAATACATGCAAACCAATCTAATCCCATCATGAAAACTACTTAAAAATAAAGGATTTAAAATAATCAAAAACCCCTTTCTAGCTTTGTTCCCATGTTCTCCTTTCTTCTCTAAACTATGGATGAATGTAGCTCTCGAAATGATGAAATGCACAAATTGAATGTAAATGAGAATACTTGGAGTGACTAACGATTCAAGTTGGTTATCCAAATTAGTGCAAAAAGGCTCAATTTATAGAGTTTGAGAGCCAAAATGCAAGAAAGGGCAAAGTTAGTGTGCAACATGGAAATTTGTCTTAATTATGATAATTTGGAAGTACAAAAGGGAATGCATAAATCAATGCATAATTAGGGGAAATATGAAAGAGGAGAGATGAGGATAATTAGTAGGCAATTAGGAAACTAAATCAGTGGTATGACCCCTAGCATCGAGAAAATTCTCTAGCCACTATCATTTGCTAACATCATCCTTCACATCAATGAGTTAGCATTTTGTACATAGAACAAGGCCGATACAGAAATAGAGACCGAGACGGACATGAGTGTAGATGATTGAGCACAAGATTAAGGTCAAGCCCATGCCATGACCAAGAAACCCAACTAACTTATTTGTTAATAACATTGTAGGGTCATTTATTTGAATGCCCCTAATAATATCCTGACAAGGCTTCTGGTACTAAGATATTCATTTTGACCAAAGAAAAGTTTCCACTCAGCTAGGCAATAGATCCATCTGAGCTCCAACTGGAGGCATTAACAAAATAGTAGATGAGCCCACTACAAAAGTGAGCCTGAGACCTATCCAAGTTTTACTTCTTTATTCAGTTACATTCCTGGGTGTTTTCATAAATAAAGCATTGCAGGCTCTCTCCCACAGGCAAAGTGGGATTAATCTCCACACTGCCACTCCCTCTGTTGCTCAAGCGGCCACCAAAATACTGCCTACGTGCCCCAATGCCTCTACCATGCCACTATGGGCTCACTACCACACAACACTACATCAACACTCCTCAGCCTGTGTAGTCCTCTGCCCACCAACAATGGCATGTAGCACATTGAGATTGCGACACCCCAACACTAGCAACCACATCAACAGTCCCACATCACCCAGGGTGATGTCATCTTCCTTCTATACATGAATGCCACATCATTACTGACATCATCATCCATACTATGCGATGTCAAAAATTTGTAAGCCCATTCATCTACCACGTCAGCAAACTTGATGGAATTTTTTCACACATCACCTTCACACTAGCCTAAATTTGGCAGTTATCCAATCGTAAAAACTAGGCAAATTGGCTTTCTGGTGATATCCAAATGGCTGTAAAATTTAACATAACAAATTACTAACATTCGAAAGGGCTTGAATTTCTTAGCCTTCACCATTTGAGTTTTCTGATTTGCAGTCCAACTTCAAAGGGTCATATCTTGCTTAATTTTGCTCCTTTTTTCAAGAAATTTATTTATTTATTTTGGGTAGAATTTCCTAAAGATTCCAATGGTGGTATTATTTTTATAATTTGGTGTCCAGATTAATCATAAATTGCATATTTTCATGCCTATTCCTACATGTTCCTAATTTATGCAACTTCTAGGGCTTTGTTTGGGGACATACAATAACATTTTGAGGTCAATTCTTTTTTAAAGTGTATGAATTTTTGTCTACTTTCCATATTTGAAATCATATTTTAGTGATCTGGGGTGGATATATCACTTTAAAAAAAAGGCTATTTTGGGGCTATATTTACATTTGGTTAATCCTTGGATTTAGTTTTCTGATTTGCATCAGTCATTTGAAGGAGTTATTAGTAGCTATCAGTCATTTTTTGGTTGTATCATGGATAAGTCAAAGGTTAAAATCCTCACTCCATATAACTACCATGAATGAAAAGTATGTTTAAGTTATTATTTTTTGAGTATTGGATTGCTTAGAATGACTATTGGGCAGGATCAAGAACTAGTTACAAGCGTTGATAGGCAAAAATGGTTTGATCGAAGGGATAAAGCACACGTCTCTCTTAGATCATTCATCTCTGGCGATTTGCACTTTCATATTTCATCTTGCACACATCCTCATGATTCTTGGGTCATATTGGAAGGACTCTTTGGTAAATTTGAAAGAATGAGAAAATTTAGATTAGAGAATGAGCTCATAGGTCTTAATCTTAGTGATTTTGACAATATTCAAGACTTTTTCTATGATTTCAATTCTATTAGATTGGAGCTTTCTACTTGTGGCATTGTTAAAGGGGATGAAAAATTGATCTTTTCTATTTTTTCCAAGCTAGGTCCTAAATATTCTATCTTTGTTTCTACATTCTATGCTAGTATGGATGCTCTTGGTAGTACATACAAATTATCTTCTCTTGATGAATTTGTATCTCAACTCACAAGGGAAGAAGAAAAGTTGGCACATATGGGTCAATTGAATCCTTCCATGAATCATGCATTGATTGTAAATGAGTCCACTTCAAAGGCTACTAATGGAAAAGGAAAGAAACAACATAAGGATCCTAAGACTCATGACAAAGGTAATGAATTTCCTTCACATAATACTTCTTAATCCAAGTCCTCTTCAAGAGAGGAATCATGTAGAAGAAAGAGGGATAAATGTCCATATTGTAAAAAGATAGGGCATGATGAGCATAAGTTTTTTCAAAAGAAGATTGATGAGCTAAATCATATTATTCAAAAGAACAACATTAAGCTACCCTCATCAGTGTCTACTCCTTGTTCTACACATTT
Source organism: Chamaecyparis obtusa (assembly GCA_027943335.1). Classification (NCBI taxonomy): domain Eukaryota; kingdom Viridiplantae; phylum Streptophyta; class Pinopsida; order Cupressales; family Cupressaceae; genus Chamaecyparis; species Chamaecyparis obtusa. The sequence goes on along the minus strand of BSBK01008474.1, from coordinate 2,114,430 downwards.
GGCAGCTTCTACATCTCTATAATCATCTAAAGATAAAGGTAAAGGAAAAGCACTTTTGGCTTTCACACATCATGATCAAGGTAAATGGCTTCTTGATTCATGTGCATTGCATCATATGGCATCTTCTGTGGATATATTTTCTTCTATTGAGCCTGGTAATTCTCCTAATATTTTGATGGATAACAACACATACATGAGAGTTTGTGGGAAAGGTTCTAGTCCTATGGGAGAAGGGACATTTAATGATGTTATTTTTGTACAATCCTTGACCACTAATCTCCTTTCTATTTAAAAAATGACACATGGGGAACAAGGTAAAATTGTTGATTTCACTCCTGATTATGTCTACATTATGGATATGGAGACTACATATGTCATAGCTATTGGAGTTATTGATCGTACATCAAACTTGTATACATTTTTACATTTTGTTGATGATGATGATATTCATGATGTACACACCCCTTTTATAAGGGATAATTATGTATGTGAGGAGAACTTTTGACACTTGAATCATTTTTTTGTTGAGAAAAATGTTGATGTTCCTAGCCCTCCACCTCCTACTTCTTCAGGCATTGGCTCTACTATTCAGTGAGATGAACATAGTGTTTCTAATTTTGTAGAATGTGATGACTACTTCAATGCATCTTCAACAGTTGTTGATTCTCATGATGAAAATTTGGGAGACATACATGAGGGGGTTTGTCTTCCCTTTGATGATAGCATCATAGTTGGAGATACTTATTCACCTTCTTTGGAGATTCTCACTATTTTTTCTTCTCCTTCTTCACTTGATTTGTCACATAAAGTGATAGATTATTTGAGCTTGAAGAGACCAATTCAATCTCCAGAGATTCATGCATGGAGACCTTCATCTTATTCCTCCTATTTGCATATGGATTGGCTTCTTCATCATTTGATGTATCTATTTCTTGATGTAGGAGCATCAAGGGTCCTTGGCAATCATGTATCACCAAAAACATGTTTGTGTTTTCCTATGTTGCTCGATTCCTACTTTGAATGAGTTAGCTTGGTAGTTTCTTGGTTTCCTTTGTTAACCGAGGTTGGTTGATTATCTCTATGGCACTCAGGTAATTCCTTAGCACTCGATGATGCTTGTCTAGCACTCGGTTATCCTCTCTTACCGAGTTGTTCATTTGGATTTCTGTTGAGGCTGACTTGTTCAATTAATTATGGTCATAGATTTAATGCTAGTATCTATTATTGGGAATCATGTGGGCCTAGATCTGGTCATTTCTTCCATTGATGGTGGATCTTATGGCCAAATTGTTTGGTAGCCTCTTGTATATATTGTAATCTTTGGTTGTAGTTTAGGGAGATATTTTTTGATAGAAGATAAAAGTTAGAAGATTGAAGATAGTTTTAGATCCTCACATGTTGGAGGAATTTTATACTTGAATTGTAATATCTAACCTAAATTGGGAAGGCCTTATAGCCTGGCATGTGTGAATCTATTTGATGAACTGAATACAAGAAGTCGATCTACATTCTTTCTCTCACTTGTGTGTTTGTTTCTTCCACATGTGATATCTCTAAGGTGGATTGGGTTAGGGTGTGCCTTTGGCCCCTCTCCCTATCCTTCCTTTTCACTAGTTGGTATAAGAGTGAGGTGAGATCTAGATCTAAGTTTGAAAATATAGGTTGAGGGTTCCTTCTTATCAATCCCTAGTTTATTTGTTGTGGAGTAGCAGATTGCGATATGGCCTGCAATTGAAGAGGGTTTCAAGATGGTTCTTGGAGGTGAGATGCAGATCTAGGATTGGTAGACATGTTGAGATAACTTGCTACTTGATTAGAAGTTATTAAAATATCCTAGAGAAGAGGAAGACATCTTGAAGATGTTAGTGATGATGAAATTGAGTAAGAACAAGGTGATGTAGAACCTGCACTAGTGATGGATCAAGGTGAGGAAATATTGTTGAAGGCTTTGACAAATATGAACTTTTCACCACACTTTAATCCTCCTAAGTAGAGTGGAAAATTGGATTCAAATGAATTGGTGGATTGGATCACCGACATGGAAAAGTACTTTAAATATGAAAATGTCCCTGAGGAAAAGAAGGTGAAAATTGTAAGCACAAAGTTGAAAAGTCATGCATCATTATGGTAGAAACATTTGCAGTTGGACAAAAAGAGGAAAGGCAAAGAAAAAATTAAGGTATGGAATAAGATGGTGAATAAATTAAAAGGAAATTTTTTACCTTGTGATTGTCAGATTAACCTAGTTAGGCGAATGAAGAGTTTGAGGCAGGAAGATAGCTTAGTAAAAGATTATACTAAGGAATTCTATACATTAGGTATCAGGTCTGGACATGATGAAGATGATGTGGAAAGAATTGCTAGGTACCTCAATAGATTTAGAGTTTCCATCCAAGATGAAATCAGTTTGGTCAAATTGGAGAACAGTGAAGAAGCTTATCAGTTTGCATTGAAAGCTAAGGAGAGATTGAACAAAAGACATGTGAAAAGACAAAGAGGTAGAGGTGATAGATTCCCTAGAGGAAGAGGTAGACCATATGGTGAAAATAGTAGATATGAACCAAAAAAGACAAATCTAGATAAAGGCAAGATCGAGTGGAAAGGTGAAAGTTCATCTAGACGAAGACACAATAACTACCGAGGTGGTTATAATAGAGGTGGTTTTTGAGGAACTTGTTACAATTGTGGAGAAGAAGGACATATTTTTTTGAGTTTACACATGTAATTAAGAAGGTCAGTAGCATTAGAAATGCTTTGGTGCAAGAAGAGTCACCGAATGAACTTGAGAAGTAAAAGAACTTGATCGTAAGGAGATCACTTTGGAGTGAAAGTAATAAGGAATATTCGGTAAGGAAAGGTTTTTTCAAGAGAAGATGTAGATGTTTTGATGAAGTATGGAAATTAATCATTAACAGTGGAAGCTCAGAGAACTTGGTATCTGAGGAAATGGTTACAAAGTTGTAGTTGAAAAGGTTAGAACACCCGAATCCCTATCAAATTTCATGGATCAACGATGAGAATACACTCTTGGTAAGTGAACAATGTTATGTGAATTTGAAAATTGGAAAGTACTTTGATAAGGTGTTATGTGATATCATGCCTATGGAGTGTTGTCATATTTTGTTGGGTAGACCTTGAAAATATGATAGACATGCTATATATGATGAGAGATTGCATAAATATACTATTTGGGGGGATGGAAGAAGACAAATTTTGTTACCTTTTATTGAAGAACATGTTAGTAGTATTTGTACATCTATGAAAGTTTTCTTGACGGAAGGAAGAAGGTTTCTTAAGGATTTGAAGAAGAATGATGTATGTTTTGTTGTGATTCCTAACAAACCAAGTAAGAAAACAAAGGATAACATACCTAAAGAGATTGATAAATTACTCATCGAGTACAAAGAGATCATTTCTCATAATGTACCTGATGGTTTTCCACCAAAGAGAAGTATTGATCATTGCATAGATCTAACCCCGAGAGCTAGTTTACAGAATAAGGCACCACATTAGTTGACACCACCGAGAATCAAGAATTGAACCAACAGATTCAAGAATTGTTGCAGAAATGTTTGATCTAAGAAATTTTGAGTCCTTATGTAATACCTACTATATTGTCACCTAAGAAAAATGGAGAATGGAGAATGTGTAATGATTCCAGATTAATCAACAAGATAACAGTGAAATATAGGTTTCCTATACCAAGAATGGATGACATAAAGGAAAGTTTGAATGATGATTGGAAGACTTATTTTAAGACAAAAGAAGGTTTGTATGAGTGTTTGGTTATGCCTTTTGGTTTAACTAATGCACGGAGTACTTTTATGAGGTTGATCAATGAAGTTTTGAAGAAATTCTTAGGTAAATTTGTGATTGTATACCTAGATGATAATTTGATATTCAGTAAGACTAGAGAAGAATATTTGTTACATGTTAAACAAGTATTGTAGAAGTTGAAAGAAGAAATTTTTTTGATAAATCTAAAAAAGTGTTCTTTCATGAAAGAGGAGATTGTGTATTTGGGATTTGTGATTTCAGCACATGGTTTGAAGATGGATCTTGAAAAGGTTGAAGCTATTTTGAATTGGCCTACACCTAAAAATTCTAGTGAGGTAAGATCATTTCATGGTTTGGCAAGTTTTTACCAAAATTTTATTAGGAATTTTAGTTCAATTTGTAATGCTATGAATGACACTATGAGAGGAGATAAAAGAGGATTCAAGTGGACACATGGAGCTGATTAAAGTTTTGAGACTATGAAGCAGAAGGTTGTTGAATTGCCTATGTTAGCATTTCCTAATTTCAATAAGGCATTTCAAGTAGAATGTGATGCAAGTGGTAGTGGAATAGGAGCTGTGTTGAGTCAACAAGGTAAACCTAAAGCTTTCTTTAGTAAAAATTTGAATGATGCAAAAAGGAAATACTCTATGTATGATCAAGAATTCTATGATATTGTTCAAGCCCTGAAGAAATGGAGACATTATTTGATACCAACTAAATTTGTGTTGTATACCGAACATAAATCTTTACAGTATTTGGGTAGTCATAATAAGTTGAATGAGAGACATATGAAATGGGTCAAATATTTGCAGAGGTATACATTTATGATAAAGCATAAGAGTGGAGTCACTAACCGAGTTGCTAATGCATTGAGTAGAAGCTCTTTGATGACTGAGATGAAAATTGAAGTTCTTGGTTTTTATGACATGAGAGGTTCTTATGAATTTCATCCTAATTTTTTTGAGCCATGGGGAAAGTGCAGAGTACCTATTCAAAATAAACCGAGTACTAAATAGGAAGAATATTTCATTCAAGGAGGTATGTTGCTTAACGGTATTCAATTGTGTATACCAAGATGATCAATGATAACTAATTTGATAAAGGAGAAACATAGTAGTGATTTGGTTGGACACTTTGGTGTTGACAAGACAAGGAATAAGTCAAAATACTAGATTGTATACACCGATTTCTGTTCTTGAAAAACCTTGGATTGATATATGTATGGATTTTGTTCTTGGCTTACCAAAGACAGTGAGAGGGAATGATTCTATATTTGTTGTTGTGGATAGATTTCTAAAATGGCACATTTTATACCTTGTAGAAAGACATCAGATGTAGTACATATAGCAGATCTTTTCTTTAAGGAAATTGTCAGATTGCATGGATTACCGAGGAGTATATGTCTCTGACTGAGACAATAAATTTGTTGGATACTTTTAGAAGACCCTTTGGAGAAAGTTTGGCACCGAGTTGAAATATAGTTCTACATTTCACCCACAGACTAATGGATAGATAGAAGTTGTGAATAGAAGCTTTGGTAATCTTTTAAGATGTTTAGTTGGAGACACATTGAGTAATTGGGATTTTGTATTAGCACAAGAAGAGTTTCCATACACTAATTTAGTGAATAGGAGTACTGGAAAAACACCTATTGGGATTTTAAATGGAATACAATCGAGAGGTATGTCAAATTTGAGGGATATTTTTTATGAAGGAAACAGAAGTGTTGAAGGAGTGGAATTTTATGAGTACATGAAGACATTGCATGAAGATGTGAAACATAAGTTGGAGAAAAGTAATCATAAATACAAAGATAGAGCTGATAGATCTAGAAGACATAAGACTTTTATATTCGGTGATGAAGTAATGGTTCATTTGAAGAAAGGTAGATTTCCTATTGGAAAATGTAATGTCCCCGCTAGGGAACCCATAAGGAATCAGGTCTATGACCTAAAATTACAACTATTTTTTTTTCTAACATTCTAACATATCATCATTACCATTCACAAGTACATTCTTTAAGGTTCCCCTAATGAATTTATTTACCATTATCAAGTATTTCATTTTATTACTTAATCTAACAAATTTTATTTCCATTTCAACTTCAATTTACTTTGAGACATTGATTCCATTTCACATCAAAACCAATTACATTAATGAGATAGTTGAATTAATTTTCTTTACCAAACTAACACATAATTTACTTTTACAAGTGAAACAAGAACACATTAGATATCTTATCCATTAAGTATATTTATCCTTTCCTAATGGTTTACTCCTTAACCATATCTATGCACAACTCAATTGCATACATAAATAATCTTTCCATTAAAAGTCCTTACTTTCCATTCTTTCTTTAAAATCAAAATAGAAAGAGTGTAAAGTACTTAACCATATATTTCTAACCAATCATAAACCATTCTCTGAATCATCTATATCACAAGTTTAACTATCACAAATTATCATATATATCATTGTATATATCCATTTAAAAACTGAGATTAAAACCTAGTCTAAATAACCTTACATCATACACATTGCACTTATACATTTAAGACCATCAAGAATGAATTACATATTTAATAATACTTTCAATAACATACATGTTTTCCTTTCCCTTATTATTTTCACCTGGAGATACCCATCAACCCTTAGCATATCTTTTCACATATCAAAAGAAGTTTACACCCATAAGTACTTGCATTATGAAGATTTGCATAGAACCATTCATTTCATTTTCATTTTAAAAATCAGAAGAGAGATATGGTAGAAAATTTACTTAATTATAATCCATAATTAATTTAACCAATATTAAATTCCCTTTTAAGATTCATAATTCTACCCTTCCCATATACATAACTTCTTTCTTGCGGTTTCCTTTTACAAACATAATTACAGTTACAACACATTTCCCGAAGGCATATAGAAAGATAATTACATCAAGTTACCCAAACCTCACAATACATCATTACATCCTAATTAAAAAATACAGAGATACATGATACAAGAACATAATCTTCACCACTGAAAAAATTAGAATCCAAGCCACGACATGAACTACAAACAATACCTCAAAAGGGATTTGCCACCCAACCATATTAAACTGGTAAAGTTCCACCCCCCATGATAGGAGATAGAACCAAAGTACTCTCAAGACCTTAAGGAAATATAAGTCTAAAAAAAAAATCCAAGACTCAAAAGAACAAGAATAAAGAACATAAAATATCATCATACTATAAGACCGAGGTTAAGGTTCTAGGAGACCACCTAAGTGAGTGTCATCACACAACTTGTATATTGGTATCCACCTTGGTAACCATGTAACATCGGTCCCCCCTTTATGAATAGGGATCCACCCTGGCAGTTATCCCTAGTCTCGATACTCCAATCAAGTTTGTGTGGCCATTATTAAATTTTCTTTCATTATCTTTTGAATCCCCCCATCTCAAGTTAAATTTATAAGGTTATCACTTTTTACAAACCTACCCATAGGATCACTTGGCAACCACTTTAGGGTTCCAACACCTAAGGTGAGCCAATCACTAAGGGTTCCTATTCTCTTACCCCATCACAAGCCAAAGAGACAAGATAACATTTCCAAGTCCTGATTCATAGGTTTAGGAAACTCCCCTGTGCACTCAGGTCCTCAAATTGAGTCCTAACCTTAGCCATATACATAATAAGTACACCATAAAACCTCAAAAATTAAAGTAACAAACATACATAGGGTATACAAACTTCCACATGTACTAAGACAGAATTCCATCTACGGAACCTCATGTGCCTGAGATTTGGCTAAGTCTAAAATTTTCAGAAAACTCAACAATCTAGAATCTACATCTTAACTCCTATGAAGCTGAAACCTATCTCAAACATCATGGAAGGTATTTATACAAATATAACTTAAAGTATAAGAAATTAAATGTTATATTTGTATAAATCCTGCCACCATAATCAGGCCTAGCCTCATAAAATGAACTTAAGTACAAGATAAGTACTTGAAAAACCATAATTAACACATAACAACATAAAAAAAAAAAGTAAATGAAAAACATAGGTCATACAACTTGCAGTCCAATCATAAGGAATGGGTTATAGAGGTTCTAAACCCAAATTCTACAAATTTTGATCCCCTAAAATCCAAAAAAAACCTATACAAATTTTTATATGACCCCATACGACAATGTATGAATTCCCATATGACATTTGAAAAATTTTCATATGGGTGTGACTACAATGTCGTATGACACTGTAGGAAACTTTCACAAAATTAAATTTAAAGCTTCCCAAAAACACTGAAAACTAACTTTTTTAGCTATGGAGAGTGCCTAGGGAAGGTTCCTTGAGTTCAACCTGATGTAGGGACCTCAATACCACATCCATGACACATCCTCAACACTACCTAATCCTCACACAAAATAAAACAGATGTAAAATAATAATTCACAGAGAAGCCTGCAAGAGAAATAGAGAAGGAAACAGACTGCATCTGATTCCTAAGCCATCCTAACTCTTCATATTTCTTCTTAAACTTCCTTATTCCATTAAATAACAATGAAACACACCCTTTCACATGATCACAAGCATTCCTAACTTCCCAAGAAGATTTCATCATACCAAAAAAATATAAAAACATATATATTCTACTTCTCAGAAAATACATAGAAATACACAAAAGATAAAACATTCACATTTCCTTTTTAATTCACAATAAGATATCACATATCAATCCAATAACATATCATTTATGTAAATAAAAACACACATAGGAGAATTAGAGAATTCATCCATATATAGACCCTACCTTGGGTCCTGCAGAGAAATTATCTTCTCTTGACTGGAGTTTCTCTGTAGATCTTCATGCCTTCAGTAGATAGTTTGCTAAAAGCTTCCTCTAGAAATCAACTCCAAGAAATCCACACATGCTAGTCATCACCAAACAGAGACTCTTACACTCATAGAAACCTCAAATAAATCTCCAAAAAAATACTTGCAGACAATTCCCAAAATCTTCCATAAATTCTCCTCCCCCAAACCACACAAAAATTGGAATTATTTATCCTCCAACAATGTGGTTGCAGGATTTTCTTTAATGGAAGCAACTTCTCCAACTTCCATAGTTGGTTGGAAATTTAATAAAAATAGGTTTAAAAGAAAATGATAACAAGAAAGTTGTTGGTGTTCAAAATGGATGCTTATGCTCTCAGGCTGCCAATATACCCTCAGGTTGATTTTAGGATTGGTTAGTTCCAAAATGTATAAGGATCTTAGGGTAACTGGACCAACTATACGGACAAGACTGCCCTCTTCACTTCTAGCTCTGCAAAACCAAGGTGTGTGCACCTAACGCAGTGAAAACTATACTTCACACACCAAAGACTGGGTCCAAACAATAGATTGAATAGTAAGAAAGGACTAAATGCTAACCTCACATTCATTGACTCTCCATTACTATAGGGTGTTACTACTATCAACCAAATACAATTAAAACTTGAAAAGGTGTTGATATATGAAGAAGGAAAGAAGTAAACAAGAGCCAATCAAGCATTGAACTCAATTGAATATACTATTCCCTGATCAATGCCATTATCCATTGGGAAAATCTCAAATACAGACATTGAACATGAACCAACTACTGTCTAAGACTCATAGCCATAAATACAAACAATCCAACCCATCCACTACTTATAACATCCTTCTGCAGACAAATCAAAGTGAATCTATGTCCTATCAGAAGTATATTTCACTTGATCCTAGATCAAGAACTGAAGACTAGAACACATACAAAGGTAATCCTATGTAATAGATAAAAAAATCTAGAATTCACAAGATTGACACCAAGGAGAGACTTGAAAGCTTGAAATAATTGTATTAAGTATAATGAATCATGTACATGTTCAAAGCAGAGAAGAGAGAAAACCACTTCAATAACCTACAAAAGACTACAAGGAAATTCTATTCAATCTAATACAATATGATACCACCTACTACAACTCCCTAGAACTAATCAACATCATAACCATTTCAAAATAAAACATCTTACTTCTTATACCCCTAGTCACCTTGGAATCATCAAAAAGGATGCATCAAGCTTCGGGTGACTGGGGTTAGGGTTTCAACAACTCAACCAACCAAAAACTACATCAGAATTTATTATAGGGGAAGAAACATAACCAACTCAGAGAAAAAGAATCTCAAACAGATCTGCAATCATGAAAATCTATGAGAAAAGTATAAAACAACTAGGAAATGCCATGAAAACCAGTCTATTCAATCACCCTACAATACACCTCGAGCCATTCTCTATTCTATCCTTACATAGTACAGATCTCTACAATCAATCATTAGACACCCTGGAACACACTACAATAGCAAGCACCACCAAACCAATCAAAATTAGCTATTAAAAGTATAAATTTTGGTACTTCCTATCACTAGAAACCCTCTGCAAATTCAAATTTGAAATCAAACGGCTACTTTACGGTGCTTTTAGCAAATCGGTGATCGATATTTGAAATAGGTTCACTTTAAGTCATGACCATCTGATCTTGTTATTTCATGAGCTTTATGATTTACCTTTTAAAAGACCCCAGTCATATTTAGCGAACTGGTGACAAAGGTTTTCATCGATTCGCAAAACACTTTTTACTTCCACCAAATGATTTAGCAATTACATGACCTTGTTCACTAAATTGCCAAGACTTTTAGAACGTTACCATTTTATCATGCGAATGAACAAACCCTTTGAAAATTTATCAAGCCACTAAACATTTTGTCAGGACTGCAGGACCGCTATACCTTTAGACCAAAACTTGGGCCCACTTATAAGAGAATCGATGGTCGTCTCATCTTTGCATGTGTCAGAAAAGACCCTTCAGATTATACGTCGACTGTTGATGCTCTGACACTGTCAAAACTACTGAAACTTGAAAAACCTAGCCCCACTGACAACACATCTAGTCATTCACCTGTGGACCAATAAGAGATCACCAACTATGCTTACATGGCAATTAGGACCCAATTTGAAACACCACAACCATGGAAGAATCAACGGCCATCTAAAGTTCACATACCCATATGAGATTCTATCAGATTTCACGCCCACCATCAGATAAAGAATCTTTCCTCATCTCTGACAACCCACTAACAAGAAACAAAATCAATGGCCGTCACAAGATCTTAGGCCTCTAACAAAACCCATAAGATTATACATCATCCATCGATTCACTTACAGGATCAGGACCCACTGACACGTCCAAAAACTAGGTCCCACTGATAGGATTCCACCTCGTACTACGTGGACCAATAAAAAACCTCTAAATCAGCTCCACCTAACACCGGGACCACTACCAAAGATACGTTTGAGACAAATGAGATCAATAGCTGGCATAAGATCTCAAGCCTCTCACGGATTCCATGAGAACTTATGCCCATCGTTGGATGGATTATGGATGTCAGGACCCACTGACCCATCAAAAAATCAGGTCCGACTGACATGTCCAAGTAAGATTTGAAATCAATGGATGGTGCAAGATCTCAAAGGGGAAGAATATTCCTTAAGATCATGCACTGACCATAGATTGAAAAGCCTTCACTAAAGGCCCCTCATTTAGGATCCCTCTCAGCAACACACTGACCAATGAGAGAATGCCAACTATGCCAACATGGCAGTGGACCCACTTGAAAAGAAAGACTACGTCATCAGGAAAAAAATCAATGATCAGCATAAGATCTCAAGTTTCTAACATAGTCTATGAGAACTTACACTAACTGTCAGATGGGAATGCTATCAGAAGATCGGGCCCAGAAAACACTAAGGCCGAAACATAGGAAAAATTAAAGCTCAGGACTTAGGAAAATTTAAAACTTGTAGGGTGCTGGGAACTTAGGAAAGATTAAAGAGGACCCGCCGACACATGAAACCTAACCGCGTAACACAAAGTTAACCCGTTTAAATAACACATGTAGATAAAAGGTTTTTAAGTGGCCCAAAAAAGGTAACATGAAATTGGAAAAGGGCCAGGACATTTCAAAGGGTTTTTGTATGCAATGGCTACATTTTCAAAAAATTGAACCAGGGCTAAAGGCAGAGACCAAAAAATGATTGCAGAGACCAGGGAAAAAGGGCTAGAGCCATGAAATTTTTTGCACGTGCTAACAATGGCTCATACTCGGGGACGTGTATCTCCTACAGATACAACAAGCAAGCTAGAATCTCCTGGAAGAGCAGACCAACTCAAAACTTTGACACACAAAAAGCAAAAACAAACAACTACACAAGGGAAACCCTAAACTACTGCTCATGGAAAAGATACTTCAGGAGAAGTAAAACTTTAGGAATTGTCCATGAACAGGCAATTCCAAAGTAGCACCAGCTAAATCTTTCAGAACATAAGAATCTGTCCCCCATTTGCTTTCAATAAGATAAGGGCCCAACCAAATTGGATCAAACTTTCCATGCTTCCCCTTATCTTCCAACCTTGCATTCCACATCAAGACGAGGTCATCAATTTCAAAACTTCTTTGGGTGGCCCTCCTATCAAACAAATTCTTACATTATCTCTGCAATGCCTCATTTCTTTCATGTCCATCCCTCCTTACCTCTTCCAATTGGATCAGTTCATCCATTCTTACTCTCATTTCATCGTTCAAGTCTTCATCATATGCTTGGATAAATTTGTACATCTGCAATAGATTATTTTGAGGCAATCTAGCACCTATTCCATATACCAAATCAAATTGAGCACAACCTATGGCCCTCTTTACAGTTACCCTATCAGCCCATAGTGCCCACCATAACTTTGAGTCCTAGGCTTTCTTATTTTTGTCCAACACTCTCTTGAGAATCTTAATCAGACTTTTATTACTAGACTCAGCCTGGCCATTTCCTTGTGGATGATATGGAGAAGAAAATAAATGTGTATCCCATACTGCTGACAAAAATCACTAAATTCTTGTGATCTAAAACACATTGCATTATCAACCACAATTACCTCTAGGAAACCAAACCTGGTAAGGATGTTTTGCATCATAAAATCTATCACCACTCTGCTAGTAGCCTTTCTAGTGGGGATAGCTTCAACCCACTTAGTAAAATAGTATGTTGCCACTAGTATGTGAGAATGTCCACCACTAGACTTATTTGGAATTTCCCCAATGAAGTCAATACCCCACTTCTGGAATGGAGCATGAACTATAATAGTTCTGAGTGGTAAATTCCCATTAAACTTCAACTTTCCAGCAAATCTCTAACATGCATCACATTTTCTTACAAGCTGATGGGTATCCTTAAAAATTGTAGGCCACCAAAATCTAGACCTAAGGATCTTGTGGGCTGTGGTCTTTTCCATATAATGTCCTCCACACACACCTTGGTGCATTTCCTTTAACAGAGCCTCAGACCTCTCATGGTCTATGCATTTTAGCAATACTCCTTCATTGCTTCTCCACCACAACTTACCATGTATAATGGCATACCTTACAGATTGCAACTTGATAGTTCTCCTTCTATTTTCATCCATCTCGGGGGGAAGGACCAATTTTTGCAAGTAGCCAATAACATCTTTGTACCAATCACAATAATCCATATCACAAATGTATGGCCTTTGTTCTTCTTCTAACACATTCACATGATTTGCAAGTAAATTGCTTTGTACCATCAACTTTGCAAGACCTAAGCCTCTGTCCAATTTTGTAATTTGGATATCAATATTAAATTCTTGGATCCTATTGATCCATCTACATCTTTTTCCTAAAAATTCTTGTTGCACCAATATATCCTTAACTGTAGCACTAGGAACATAAGCAACCACCTTAGCTCCTACAAGATAACATCTAAAAGCCTTGACTGCTTTGACTAAGGCATAAGCCTATTTTTTAGTAATATCATATTTCAATTCTTCTGCTTGTAAGGATTTACTAAAAAATGATATGGGTTGTTCATATCCATCTGAATTCTTTTGTAATAAAATTGTTGCAACTATATGATAAGAAGCAAAAGAAAATATCTGCATGGGCTTACCATAATCAGGTGTCCTTAAAACTGGAGCATCCTTGATGGCCCCTTTGATACTTTTGAAAGATTCATCTGCTTCTTCATTCCACTCAATCTTTGCCTCCTTTTTCAACATCCTAGAGATAGGGATACTGATTTCTACAAAATTTGTAACAAATCTCCTTAGGAAATTTACCTGCCCAAAGAAAGACTGTATCCCTTTAACATTTCTAGGTGGTGAAATTTTATCTATAGCCATAACCCTTTCAGGGTCAATTCTCACTCCATCCTTGGACACAATATGTCCTAAAAGCTTTCCTTCCACAACACCAAAAGAACACTTCTTTGGATTCAAAGAGATCCCATACTCTAAGGCCCTAATAAATTTTTCTCAAGATGTTCACAATGTTGACTTTCCTTATCTGAATATGCTATGAAATCATCCTGATACACCACTAGAAATTTGTTTATAAAGTCTGCAAAGGCTACATCCATAGCTCTCTAAAAAGTAGCTCCTACATTTGTCATACCAAAAGGCATTCTAACATAAACATATTTTCCCTACGGGGTAGTGAATGCAGTCTTAAATTGTTCTGATTCCTTGACCATGACTTGATTATATCCAGAGAAACCATCCATCATGGACATCAACTTTGATCCAATAACCTTCTATAGCATATTCTCCATATTAGGCAAACCATAATTGTCCTTCAAAGAACTGACATTCAAATTCCTAAAATCAACACATAACCTAATGTCACCATTCTTCTTCCTAATCACAACCAAATTTGACACCCAAGTAGAATGTCTGATAGGCTTGATAATGCCAGCATCCATCATCTTTTTAAGTTCATCTTGCATTTTTGGTGCCAAAGTAGGGTTCACAAACCTTAATTTCTGCCTAAAATGTTTAGTGCCTTCCTTCAATGGTATTTCATGTTGGAATAAATCTTCTCTATAGGCTTTCAAATCATCATATGACCATGCAAAGACATGTCTGAATCTTTTGAGAAGATTAATCAAACTATTCCTAGTTCTTTGGGATAAACATTTACCTATGTAAACATTTTTGGGCATTTGACTTGTTCCTAAATTTATTTCTTCCAAATCATTTATCTTATCAACAAATTTAGGAAAACAAGTCCTTTCTTTATCATCAAATGCCCTCTCAAGAGCAACCAGTCCCCTTGGGATCCTATTTGATTTTAATTGCAAAACTTCCTTCCCAAGAACATTATCTTTTCCATTTTTGATGTCAACAAAAGTGTTGAAATCCATCTCTTGACCATCAAAATGAGATTCACATTGCAAAAACCTTAGTATATCCTGATCATCAGAAAATACCTGCCAATTCTCAACATTGTCTGGGATAGAAGGCTGAGACTTGCACTCAATCTTGGATATCCCTGCAAAGGTAATATCCTCTGGCCTTAAGGCTATGTTTGCTAGTAAATCAACCATCCTATTTTGGCTTCTATCCACCCAATCAATACCAAAGGCATAGAAACCTTCAATTTCATCCCAAACAACATTTCTATATTGTTTCAACCTTTGATTCTTTAATGCATACTTTGATCTAATCTGAGAAACTATGAACTCAAAGTCACCAATCACCCTAAGATGTTTGATCCCATGTTTTAATGCTTGTCTCAAACCAATTAGTAGGGCCTCATATTCAGCAACATTGTTTGTGCAAGGGAACAAGAGAGTGAAAGAAAACTTAAAAGTCTTACCACTTGGGGATATCAATAGCACTCCTACTCCACCACCTTCCTTTGAACTTGCTCCATCAAAATATAGGGTCCATAATACATTACCTTCTACCATGTTACTCTTATAATTAGCTAGAAAGATAGGCTTGACCTTGTCTTGCATCTCTCTCTCCTGAACTTGGAAAGAACCAATGTCAGTGTCCACAAAACAATTCATATTGTCCTCTTCATCCTCCTCAATCATATGTGGAGTTCTAGCTTCCCTTGAAAATTTCACACTTTCACCTTCAATGCTAAAAGTGGAAAAGGATAAGTCACATTGAATACTTCCTCCCATGGAGGCACTCCACTTTCTAGATAACAACATTCCATATTGAGGGGGAATGTCAACTACAAGAACACTCATAGTTAATTGTTTGTCAGGAAATGCAGCTAATTTATAAGGCAAAGCCTTAATGGTACCAATAACTAGCACTTCTCTTGAGTCCATAGCTTGGCATCTTCCATTAGGTGTATCAACCTTTAGTCCCAGTGACTTCATGATCTCTATAGGCATGACAGTGTTTGATGCTCCAGAATCAATCATGCAATTCTTCAATAATTTTCCATTTATCATAAGGGAAAAGAAAAAAGGATCAACTATCCCTGATGCAGTATTTACAATGTTTGCATCCAAATACCTCTGAGGAATCTCAAAGACAATTTCTTCATTTTTACTATCAAGTGTGTCATCTAAAGTAGCCACATGCTTGTCACCATTGTTCATTTCTTGGACCTTTATGGAAGAGGCACCATTTACCCAATCCAAGGCCTTGACCTTGTGTTCTTCTATTCTCATCATTTCTAACAATGGAACCTTGACAGTTATTTGTGAAAGAAATTTAGTCATATCAATGGGAACATAAGAATGGTTGCCCATATCTTCCTTAATCTCAGAGATACCCTTATCCTCTTTTTTGACAATCAAGTCAGAGTTACTCTTTTGTACAAATTCATCTTCCTTTTGAGGTATGGGGATAGCTACTTTTGATGTCCTTACTTTACCCTTAGGTATTGTAGTAGGCCCACTCTTCTTTTTTATTTTAACCTGACTGACAACACCAGCACCCTTTTCCTTTTCCTCATGTTGTTGTGTGTTCCTTTCAGAATTCTTGATAAACATGCTGCCTAGTTTACCACTTGTGCCTCCAACTATCCTACTTCTCAAATTATAATTACTCCTAGCTTGAATGACCATGTCTGCAGTGATTTGTGCAATTTCCTCATCAGAGGGTTTCCTTAAGGAAACATGTTCCTTAGACTTCACTGCACCACATCCAACATCATCAAATTCTTCCTCCTCATCATGAGTAGAGTCAAACTCATCCCATGCATGTGAAGAAGTCATTCCACAACCACTCCTATCATATTGCTCATCTTGTTCTTGGTTATCAAGTAAATTCAAAGCAATAACACAATGCTCAGGACTATGAGGAGACTAACAAATAGTACACCATGGGATATCATCATTCAAGATAACTGAATTTCTTTGCAAAGGATCAGGAATCCTATCATCAAGCCTATCCCTTTTAACTGGAAAAATGGGCTTGCCATCCTTCCACTGAGTATTGTATGGGTAATTTACATTCTTGGTTGCCTGCTAAAATTACTTGAAGCTTGTCTATCATTTGTTGCAACCTTATTGTTTCTTTTTTCATCAGGCTTTAGACTCTCTAAAGAACTTAGAATCTTCTTTAGATTGTCCTCCTCCTTAGGCTTAAAATTAGCAGACCTTCCCATTTCTTTCTTATTTTACACTTGAGGCCTATAATCATCTCTTCTCCCTAATTTTCCTAATATTCTTCTATTACTTTCTATGTTGATAGCCAACTTGTAAGCCTCCCCAAGATTTCTATGGTTCTTATCCCTTAAGAGGTAACCCATCTTTGCATCAAAAGCATTTAAGTATGTCACAAGACACACCCTATCATCTAATCTGATAACTTGCAGTAGCCTATGCATAGCCTTTTGGAATCTTATATTAAATTCAAGGACCTCTTCATTTTGATTTTTTTTTATGTTATTGAATTCATTCAAAATAAAACCCTCATTTGTTTTATCTCCATAATGCTCTTTGAAACAATTCTTAAAATCATTCCAAGATCCTATACTAGCATGGGGCAATCCTCTAAACTAATCCCTAGCATCCTCGATCAGAGATTGTACAAATAACTTCATTACAACATCATCAGGCTCAACATTATAGTCATCTATTACATCCATAAAAAAATTTAGATGTTCTTCACATGTAATGACATTGTTTCCAGTAAACTTAGGGAGTTTCTTTCTAATTTCATCAGGAAAAACATTAGGATAACCAGGAATACCAAAAAAAATAAGTTGTTTGTACCTTTCATGAATAGGAACTCCATGTGGCAGATCCATTCCTTGAGATGTAGATGTCCTTATGTTTGAACCATCAGGAATTTTAGCAGCACCCGGGATACCATTTGTTTGAGCTGCAAGGTTACCATGATTTCCACCTCGCCCCAAGAAAGAAGCAGCAACATTTGAAGGCCCTGAGGTATGCTTGAGAAAATCAATCTTCTTCCTCATTTCTATAGCAGTAGCCTCCAACTCTGCCTTCTCTAGTTCTTTAGCCCACTTTTCTTTCTCTTTTCTAGCCCTCTCAAGGTCTGCATCTAATCTCAACCCTTGATCTAATGGGTTTTCCACATGAATCTATTCACTAATCTGCACTCCAATAGTTTTTTGTTTGCCCTTATCTCTAGGCCTAGTTATCTCATGTGTTTTATACACAATAGGTTGTTCTTCTACTCTTTCAGGCTCTAGGACAAAATTAATTGCCTCCAAATCTAGCAACTACCTCTTTAGCTAATCAGCCCTTATCATTGCTTGTCTTACTCTGTCCTCTTTGTTCTTTTCTCTTTGTTGCCTGATAAAAACTTGTTCTTGGACTCTTCTTTCCAATTCATAAACCTCCTCAAAGATCTCTTATGATTCAGGGAGAGTAGTCTCAGACACATCATCTCCCACTTGAAATTCATCGTCATACTAGTTCAATCCCAAATCAACAGCCTCTTCATATTCTGAAATATTTTCTTCTTGACTAGGCTTGGTTTGAGTTTCTTGTCTTGTATCCTTTTTTTATTTCTCCAAGCATGAGAAATATTTCCTTTCTTCTTTCCTCCCCTTGTCTGACTAGGCTTGGAAGTGCTTGGAATACCTTCCTCCGTTATGTTTTCAGGATGTTTGTTCCTTCGGGACCTAGTACCTCTATAACTCATTTGATAAAAATCTACTGACAAGCACTACTACAAAGATGTTTGAGTCACCACCCAAGTATATTAGGAATCTTACAATACCACTTAACAAATATCCAAATGAGACTATAAGACAAGGGACAAGAATAACCCTATTTTTCAATGATGACCTACTGGTTACTATAGACTTGTGTAACACTTCCCTAGCAGAGTCACCATCTTGTTGGTGTTCAAAATGGACGCATATGCTCTCAGGCTACCAATATACCCTCAGGTTGATTTTAGGATTGGTTAGTTCCAAAATGTATAAGGATCTTAGGGTAACTGGACCAACTATAGGGACAAGACTGCCCTCTTCACTTCTAGCTCTACAAAACCAAGGCAGGTGCACCTAACCTAGTGAAAACTATACTTCACACACCAAAGACTGGGTCCAAACAATAGATTGAATAGTAAGAAAGTGCTAAATGCTAACCTCACATTCATTGACTCTCCATTACTATAGGGTGTTACTACTATCAACCAAATACAATTAAAACTTGAAAAGGTGTTGATATATGAAGAAGGAAAGAAGTAAACTAGAGCCAATCAAGCATTGAACTCAACTGAATATACTATTCCCTGATCAATGCCATTATCCATTGGGCAAATCTCAAATACATACATTGAACATGAACCAACTACTGTCTAAGACTCATAGCCATAAATACAAACATTCCAGCCCATCCACTACTTATAACATCCTTTTGCAGACAAATCAAAGTGAATCTATGTCCTATCCAAACTATATTTCACTTGATCCTAGATCAAGAACTGAAGACTAGAACACATACAAAGGTAATCCTATGTAATAGATAAAAAAATCTAGAATTCACAATATTGACACCAAGGAGAGACTTGAAAGCTTGAAATAATTGTATTAAGTATAATGAATCATGTACATGTTCAAAGAAGAGAAGAGAGAAAACCACTTCAATAACCTGTAAAACACTACAAGGAAATTCTATTCAATCTAATACAATATGATACCACCTGCTACAACTCCCTAGAACTAATCAACATCAGAACCCTTTCAAAATAAAACATCTTACTTCTTATACCCCTAGTCACCTTGGAATCCTCAAAAATGATGCATCAAGCTTTAGGGGACTAGAGTTAGGGTTTCAACAACTCAACCAACCAAAAACTACATCAAAATTTATTGCAGCGGAAGAAACATAAGCAACCTAGAGAAAAAGAATCTCAAATAGATCCGCAATCATGAAAATCTACGAGAAAAGTACAAAACAACCAGGAAATGCCATGAAAACTAGTCTATTCAATCACCCTGTAATACACCTCGAGCCATTCTATGTTCACTCCTTACATGGTACAGATCTTTGCAATCGATCATGGCACACCTTGAAACATAGTACAATAGCAAGCACCACCAAACCAATCGAAATCAGCTATTAAAACCATAAATTTTGGTACTTCCTGTCGCTGGAAACCCTTTACAAATTCAAATTTGAAATCAAACGGCTACTTTATGGCACTTTTAGCAAATCAACGGTCAATATTTGAAA
Source organism: Chamaecyparis obtusa (assembly GCA_027943335.1). Classification (NCBI taxonomy): domain Eukaryota; kingdom Viridiplantae; phylum Streptophyta; class Pinopsida; order Cupressales; family Cupressaceae; genus Chamaecyparis; species Chamaecyparis obtusa. Next base: position 2,094,117 of record BSBK01008474.1, on the reverse strand, counting down.
TTAGGTTCACTTTAAGTCATGACCGTCTGACCTTGTTATTTTGCGAGCTTTATGATTTACCTTTTAAAAGACCCCAGTCATATTTAGCGAACTGGCAACAAAGGTTTTCACCGGTTGGCAGAACACTTTTTACTTATGCCAAATGATTTAGTGATTACACAACCTTGTTCGCTGAATCACCAAGACTTTTAGAATGTCATCATTTTATCATGTGAATGAGCGAACCCTTTGAAAATTTATCAGGCCGCTAAACATTTTGTCAGGACCACTATACCTTTAGACCAAAACCTGGGCCCGCTTATAAGAGAATCAATGGTCATCTCATCTTCGCATGTGTTAGAAAAGACCCTTCAAATTATACACCAACCATTGATGCTCTGAAACTATCAAAACTACTGAAACTTGAAAAACCTAGCCCCACTGATAGCACATCTATTCATTCACCTCTGGACCAATAAGAGATCGCCAACTATGCTTACATGGTAATTAGGACCCACTTTGAAACATCACAACCATGGAAGAATCAATGACCGTCTGAAGTTCACATACCCATCCAAGATTCTATTAGATTTCATGCCCACTATCGGATAAAGAATCTTTCAACCGTTGATGCTCTAACACTATCAGAACTACTGAAACTTAAAAAACCTAGCCCCACTGATAGCACATCTAGTCATTCACCTCTGGACCAATAAGAGATCACCAACTATGCTTACATGGCAATTAGGACCCACTTTGAAACATCACAACCATGGAAGAATCAACGATCGTCTGAAGTTCACATACCCATCCAAGATTCTATTAGATTTCATGCCCACTATCGGATAAAGAATCTTTCCCCATCTCTGACCACCCACTGAAAAGAAACAAAATCAATGGCCATCACAAGATCTTAAGCCTTTGACAAAACCCATAAGATTATACGTCGTTCATTGATTCACTAACAGGATCAGGACCCACTAACACATCCAAAAACTAGGTCCCATTGACAGGATTCCACCTCATACTACGTGGACCAATAAAAAACCTCCAAATCAACTCCACCTGACACCAGGACCACCACCAAAGATACGTTTGAGACAAATGAGGTCAACGACTGGTGTAAGATCTCAAGCCTCTAACAAATTCCATGAGAACTTATGCACATCGCTGGATGGATTATGGATGTCAGGACCCACTGACATGTCCAAGTAAGATTTGAAATCAATGGATGGTGTAAGATCTCAAAGGGGAAGAATATTCCTTAAGATCATGTGCCGACCATAGATTGAAAAGCCTTCACTACAGGCCCCTCATTTAGGATCCCTCTTAGCAACACATTGACCAATCAGAGAATGTGAACTGTGCCAACATGGTAGTGGACCCGCTTGAAAAGAAAGACTATGTCATCAAGAAAAAATTCAATGATCATTGTAAGATTTGAAGCATCTAACACAATCTATGAGAACTTACACTGACTGTCGGATGGGAATGATGTCAGAAGACCAGGCCCAGAAAAGACTAAGGCCGAAACATAGGAAAAATTAAAGCTCGGGACTTAGGAAAAATTAAAACTTGCAGGGCGCTGCGAACTTAGGAAAGATTAAAGGGGACCCGCTGACACATGAAATCTAACTGCGTGACATAAAGTGAACCCCTTTAAATAGCACATGCAAATAAAAGGTTTTTAAGTGGCCCAAAAAAGGTAACATGAAATTAGAAAAGGGCCAGGACTTTTCAAAGGGTTTTTGTATGCAATAGCTACATTTTAAAAAAATTGAACCAGGGCTAAAGGCAGAGACCAAAAAATGATTGCAAAGACCAAGGAAAAAGGGCTAGAGCCATGAATTTTTTTGCACGTTCTAACAAAAAATCAAACAAATAACTTTCAAGGAAAACACATAGAACACATAGAAACCAAGTAGTTGAACTTCTAGGAGGTCTCGAGTTCAACTCCCTCCTAGATAGCTAGTTTTACTACAAAGAGCATTTATTTTTATTACTATTATTTTTACTTGTATTTAATTCATTTCATTAAATACACATTTTTTAATTCACTTTATTTAATTATTATAAATAACATACCATTTACAAAATCAATAAAAGCATACAAATATTATTATTTATATAAGCATGGGTATATGCATGTGCACCCACATATACACATACCTATATAACATACAATCAATATAACATATATATATATAATAAATACATATACATATACTAACAAGGATAAATCTAACTCACACCATAAATTACAGAACAACATTGAATCATAAGTCATTAGACCACATCACATACTGCATTCAAATCCCCCAACTAGGGTAACCTCCTAAACATAAATCTAAGTCCACGGGTAACTTTGAGGGTAATCTTGGTAATATCTCCGCACAACAATAGTTCAAGGATTTTTAAAGCACACTTAGACCTATGTAGCCACATGGAGTTGATGTCTGGTACCTTCATCCTACAACACCAACCAACATGCATGCATATATATATATATATATATATATATATATATATATATAGTGGAAAATAAGGAGGCAGAGTGTGACATCATGTGGACCTATAGTAGGAGTAACTATGACTGCCTCCCCTCATCCTACACTCACATCAGACACTGAAATCAACAAAGCATAGTTGGATTAGTGTTCTTATTACCATAATAATCTCTTTTCTATATTATATAACAAGAATGCATAATAACATATTCATGTAAATTTAAATAATCTATTAACTTTCACAAACCCATTTAACCATCAAGAATGTACTCAAAATGTTCCATGATCAAATCAAGATAAACAAATCATATAACCCTAAATGCCTTAATCATGTCTAATCCCAAGTAACATTATTAGAGGAGATAACACATCTAATCCTTAAGTGATTATAATTAATTAACCTAAGGTTAATATAAATATTAATAATGATCATTTCTAGTAGAAGCATATAAGTCTATCAAGTGATCCTTTTAGTATTAAGGTCCTAAACTATCACTGACATAGGAGAAGATGTATAGGAACATAGTTATGAAATATTATTATTTCCACATTAAAATATGAAGTTATGGTGAGTTGTAAGAGGTTTAGTTTAAGTAACCATCTCAAGAAGGATCATTCTCACATATAGCTCTTCCTAATTTCTAATGAGAATAACTAGGACTTGATAGGGTTGGAGGGGCATTACATCATCCCTCCCTAAGATTCAACTTACTCCTAGAAGTTGGAAGTTTCTAGCCATTGATCAAACATAAAATAAGAATAAGAATATTACAAACATTTATACTTTAGTCTATCATTGATATATTAGGTATCATTTTCACCTTAGGAATTAGGAGTTCTTTTAATAGAAAAACATATATAAGGATTCTGAAATGCAATTAAGAATTCAAATTTCATTCTCTAAACTAGATACAGATTGATACAGGGGTTATTTCTTCTCAATGTGTATACATCAGAGACTACTATCTTACTACTACTTTGGTAAATATTTTCAAACTAAAAATCATTTAAATATTGAATTTCCACATATAAAAACACACCATTTCATGACATAAGACAAAAAACAATTCTCTTTATGCAACTAGTTTCTTTTTCTCATAAAGACTATGGTAAACTTATAGGAGAATCACTAATGTCAAACTTACACACAAGATGGAATACACATCCTTTTCAAAGAATGCAACCTAAGATACTTTTTAGGATTCTATTATAATAATTTATTAGTGTTGTATTACAACAATACACATAAATATATTCCTAAGAAATTTTAACATGATTCATTAAGGTAGAGTTTCACCAACATTACTTATTAAGTAGCTATTTAACCAATTCCATATCCCATAAATTTATAGTAAGAGTCTTATGAGTATATGTTTTCCCAACATTAACAAGTTTATTTGAATTTTACCATTTTCCAAAATTAAATCATAGATTCTTTAATAGAGGGAGAGAAATATATGAGTCCTATGACTACCATCTTATTCAATCAAATTAATATGTTCAACCCACTAACCTTTTGTACATGCATTTCAATAAAAACACATTTGAGGAATAACTACAAGTATTGTTATCCTTATACACATATTCAATATGACATCTATACCATTACCTACAAATTCACATTCTTCTAATATTTGCATTTTAGGACAGTTAGAAATTTTGACTTAAATCTTATTCTAATATCTATATATCATTATTCCTTTCATAATAACTCATCATTCCTATATACTAGAAACATAGTTAGCTTCAACCTCCATTTGACACAAAAAATTCAAAAAAAGTAAATAATTACTACACAATTTTGTTTAATAACACATTCTTTCCTTATAGTTGATGATTTTTCATTGGTTCAATTCACACTGCTTATGAGGATCATGTATAATTCAGAATTCCTACCATATAATCAAAAATTTCTCCTTGCAACAATTGTGTACTATAATCCTATTTATTACAAAATTTTGGGGACATAGGTCCTTTACCCAAGGGTCTCTTGTAGCTAGCACATTCTCCTTATTGACATATTGATTTTCCCTTGTGAAATTTAGCCTTTTAAATATATTTCTTGAGAAAGAAGGGATAGACACATCTGATTCAACAATAGATTTAATTTCTTACTTGAGAGGGCATATAAAAGAGAGATGGTTCTTGATCTTTCCATATTTTTAAATATCAGATATTCCCTAATTTCAACACGTTATCTCATTTTCAATAAAATCTAAGTTCCTAAGTTCTCAAGGAAGGGATAAATATACATCTAAAAAACATGTTTTACAACCATCCAATATCACAATCCTTTCTATCCTAGGAACATGAGTATTCATATAATCATACCTTATTTCCTACCATAAGTTCAACATGTTTCAAATCTATCCAACTTTAAATAATCAGACATAACAATCACGGTGTTATCTAGAATTTATAGGGAAGTAGAGTATATAACTTTTCAAACTATTTTGGCAGTCATTCATGGTAATCACCATAAGATCAACAACTTTCCTTACAATTCTTTAAGTTTTTCTTAGAAAAAGGATAATTATACAACACTCAAGTATCAATAATTCTAGACCATCTATTTGAACCACATGAATCTTATAATGCAGAACATAAATAATCCTTTCAAACCATCCTTTCTTGCAAGATATTATAATGGAAATATAGTAAACATACCTTTTATGTCTAGAAATCAAGTTTGTTAACAAAAGGAAAACATTCAAAAAGAAGACACACAACATATCCAAGTTTGTTTGATTGAAAGAAAACATCAAATGAAGAAACACCATAGACTCAAGTATTGCGAGTAGGCCAAGTATGAGTCCCAAGGTTCTTAGTAGAACAACCTAGGGATTATATTCTATCCCTCTCATAATTTTTAGAATAAGTTGCCTCCTTAGGGATAACTTTACTTCCGATGGGTTCTAGCTTTAGTAAAATCACTCATTAGGGTTGTCTCATTTGATACTCCTCTGATTTATAATTTAGGTTTTGTTTCCTGACATCCTCTACATGGAATATTCCTATTGAGATGATGAGGAAGAATCTTGAGCTTTCTCCTAAGATCCTCTACAGTGTTGGAAAGCATCAAGGAAGAGTTTTACAACATAAGTATAGCCATTGAGTTTTCATAAATTAATAATAAGAAGAAGAGACTAAGTTAAACACAAATAGACCATGGAGCTCCTAGTGTAGCAACCTAGGGCTCTGATGCCAAATGTAATGTCCCCGCCAGGGAACCCATAAGGAATCAAGTCTATGACATAAAATTACAACTAACAAATTTTTTCTAACATTCTAACATATCATCATTACCATTCACAAGTATATTCCTTAAGGTTCCCTTAATGAATTCATTTACCATTGTCAAGTATTTCATTTTATTACTTAATCTAACAAATTCTATTTCCATTTCAACTTCAATTTACATTGAGACATTGATTCTATTTCACATCAAAACCAATTACATTAATGAGCTAGTTGAATTAATTTTCTTTACCAAACTAACACGTAATTTACTTTTAGAAGTGAAACAAGCACACATTACTTATCTTATCCACTAAGTATATTTATCCTTTCCTAATGGTTTACTCCTTAACCATATCTATGCACAACTCAATTGCATACATAAATAAGCTTTCCATTAAAAGTCCTTACTTTCTATGTTTGCTTTAAAATCAAAATAGAAAGAGTGTAAAGTACTTAACAATCTATTTCTAACCAATCATAAACTATTCTCTAAATCATCTTTATCACAAGTTTAACTATCACAAATTATCATCTATATCATTGTATATATCCATTTAAGAATTGAGATTAAAACCTAGTTTAAATAACCTTACATCATACACATTGAACTTATACATTTAAGAACATCAGGAAGGAATTACATCTTTAATACTACTTTCAATGAAATACATGTTTTCCTTTCCCTTGTTATTTTCACCTGGAGATACCCATCAACCGTTAGCATATCTTTTCACATATCAAAAGAAGTTTACATACATAAGTACTTGCATTACGAAGAATTGCATAAAAAAATTAATTTCAATTTCATTTTAAAATGCATAAGAGAGATAAGGAATAAAAGTTACTTAATTATAATCTGTAACTAATTTAACCAATATTAAATCCCCTTTTAAGATTCATAATACTACCCTTCCCATATACATAACTTCTTTCTTACAGTTTCCTTTTAAAAACATAATTACAATTACAACACATTGCCCAAAGGCATATAGAAACATAATTACATCAAGTTTCCCAAAGTTCACACTACATCTTTACATATTCATTACAAAATATAGAGATACATGATAGAAGAACAAAATCTTAACCACTGAACAACTCATAATCCAAGCCATGACATGAACCACAAACAATACCTCAAAAGAGATTTTCCACCCAACCATGTGAAACTAGTAAAGTTCCACCCCCTATGCTAAGAGATTGAACCAAGGTACTCACAAGACCTTAAGGAAATCTAAGTCTCAAAAACAAAACAATAAATCCAAAACTCAAAAGAACAAGAATAAAGCACATAAAATATTTTCATAATATAACACCGAGGTTAAGGTTCTAGGAGACCACCTAAGTGAGTGTCATCACACAACCTATATATTGGGATCCACCTTGGAAACCATGTAACCCTAGTCCCCCCTTTATGAATAGGGATCCACCCTAGTAGTTATCCCTAGTCCTGGTACTCCAATCAGGTATGTGTGGCCATTATTAAATTTTCTTTCATTGTCTTTTGAATCCCTCCTTCCCAGGTTAATTTGTTAAGGTTATCACCTTTTACAAACCCACCCATAGGATCATGTAGCAACCAATTTAGGGTTCCAACACCTATGGTGAGCCACTCACTTAGGGTTCCTATTCCCTTACCCCATCATGAGCCAAAGATACAACATAACATTTCTAAGTCCTTATTCATAGTTTTAGGAAATTCTCTTGTGCACTCAGGCCCTCGGAGTGAGTCCTAACCTTAGCCATATACATAACCTAAACCATTGGAAGTATGTCTATGACAAGACACCTCAAAGAAAAGAATAAGACTTTCCACATGCATAAGTACAACTTTCCACAACTTATTTATAGTTCTTGAGAACCCTCTCATGCACACAGGCCACCGAGATGAGTCCTAGCCTCATAAACTAAGCTCAAGTATATGCCAAGTGAAAAACATAATAAGTACACCATAAAACCTCAACAATTAAAGTAACAAATAGACATAGGGGATAAAAACTTTCACATGTATTAACACAATATTCCATCTATGGAAATCTCACGTGCCTAAAATTTAGCTAAGTCTAAAATTTTTGGAAAACTAAACATCCTCAACACTACCTAAGCCTCAAAAAAAATAAAACAAATGTAAAAAAAATTCACAGAGAAGCCTGCAAGAGAAATAGAGAAGGAAAAGGATGACATCTCATTCGTAAGCCATCCTTACTCTTTCTATTTCTTCCTAAACATCCCTATTCCATACAATAATAGTGAAACATTCCCTTTCACATGATCACAAGAATTCCTAACTTCCCAAGAAGATTTCATAATACCAAAAAAACATAAAAACATACATATTCTACTTCCCAAAAAATACATAGAAATACACAAAAGATAAAACAATCACATTTCCTTTTTAATTCACCATAAGATATCACATATCAATCCAATAACATATCATTTATGTAAATAAACATACACACACATAGGATAATTGGAGAATTCATCCAAGTATAGACCCTACCTGGGGTCCTAAGAAAAAATTCTCTTCTCGTGACTAGAGTCTCTATGTAGATCTTCATGCCTTGAGTAGATAGCCTGCTAAAAGCTTCCTCTAGAAATCAACTCCAAGAAATCCACACACACTAGTCATAACCAAAAAAAGACTCTTACACTCATACAATCCTCAATTAAATTTCCAAAAAAATACTTGCAGATAATTCTCAAAATCTTCCATAAATTCTCCTCCCCAAAACCGCACAAAAATTGTAATTATTTATCCTCCAACTATGTGGTTGGAAGAGTTCCTTGAGGGGAAGCAACTTCTCCAACTTCCATAGTTGGTTGGAAAATCAAAAAATCATTCCCGTAATTACTTAACAAATTTTTAATTAATTTAATAAAAATAGCTTTAAAAGAAAACCATAACAAGAAAGTCAAACAAATAACTTTCAAGGAAAACATATAGCACACATGGAAACCAAGTAGCCTAAATTCTAGGAGGTCTCGAGTTCAACTCCCACCTAGATAGCTAGTTTTACTACAAAGAGAATTTATTTTTATTACTATTATTTTTACTTTTATTTAATACATTTGATTAAATACACTTTATTTAATTATTATAAATAACATACCATTTACACAATCAATAAAAACATACAAATATTGTTATTTATATAAGCATGGGTATACACGTGTGCACCCACATAAACACATACCTATATAACATATAATCAATATAACACACATATATAATAAATATATATACATATACTAACAAGGATAAATATAACTCACACCATAAATTACAGAACAAAGTTGAATCATAACTCAGAAGACCACATCACATACTGCATTCAAATCCCCCAACTAGGGTAACCTCCTAAACATAAATCTAAGTCCACGGATAACCTTTAGAGTAATCTTGGTAATATCTCCACACAACAGCAGTTCAAAGATTTTTAAAGCACGCTCAAACCTGCATAGGCATGTGGAGTCGATGCCTAGTAATTGCATCTTGTAACACCAACAAACATATATATACATACATACATATATATATATATATATATATATATATATATATATATATATATATATATATATATATATATATATATATATAGATATATAGATATATAGATATATAGATATCTATATATATCTATATATATATATATATATATATATATATATATATATATATATATATATCTATATATATATATATTTGTGCATGTGTGTGTGTGTGTATAAATACACACACACACACATATATATAAACATATATAAACAGTGGAAAACAAGGAGGGAGGGTAATATCTCTATACAACAATAGTTCAAGGATTTTTAAAGCATGCTCAAACCTGTGTAGCCATGTGGAGTTGATGCCTGGTACCTTCTGTATGCACCCTAAAATGGTCACCTAGACTTTGGGCCCTCATTTAGTAATTTATGAAATCCCTGAATCAATATTTTCAAAAATCAACATTTTATCAATTATATCAATTTCCTTGATCAAATCCTTTTTATCATTTTTGATTACTCCTTGGGCTAGCCATTTTATCCTAAGTCTTTATTTAATTAAAAAGAATATTTTCTCCCCTTTTAATAAATAAAAAGCTCCCACTTTTCTTCTTATCCTAAGTTGCACAAATAAAGCACTATTCTTATTTTATAAAAAGGGAAAAAGTACTTTTTGTCTCATATGGACACAAAAGTCAACTCTTATTTTCTCATTGCAGGATATTTGTGCACATGGATTCCTTTTTTTTGATGCTCCACTGTTGATTAAGTCTTTTGCCTCTTAATCTCCATGGTCCATTCCTTTTCATTTCCTATAAAAGGAGAGCTCTCTTCCTCATTTGCAGAGATATATCATTCATGTTTTAGGCTAGTATTATGCTGCAAGTTTTCTAGGTCATTTGGAGCTCTTTGAAGACATTGTTGTTGCATTTCATTTAGTTTTCTTTCATAGTTGCATAATCATGGCATTCTTAGTATAGATTTCCTTTATGCAATAGATTAGTCTCACATAGCTTAATTAGGAGGGATTGTAAGACTTGTAATTTCCTTTCATAGTCTAGTTTGCACTTTCCTTTCATAGATTAGATTTTCTTTCAAGCATTGCATTGTTATCATTTAGCTTAGCTTGAACCTTCATTCTTATTTTACTTGCATTGCATTTCATTTGATTCTTGGAGATATTGGCACTCTTGCCCTTGTCTTCACTTGAATATCTCACTGTGTGGTTGACTAGCAAGGTCATTAAGCCTATTAGCTCTAGCTGAGAGCAATTTTACAATCTTGCAACTCCATACATAAAGAGCTATGGATCAATTTTTGAGACCTCATTCTTGAGTGTTCTTGATTGTAAGGATTCATAGAAGTGCACTACTTTTGTGTGTATATTTCTAGCACCCACCGTGGGGCAGAACATTAGCATTTTGTCCTTTATTTTCTGTATTTTCGTCAAAATTTTCATCAATTTTCAGCTTTATTTTTGGTCTCTGGTTTTTTGTCTCAGAGTGTCATGCGACACTTTTCACTAGTGTCGTGTGACAGTTTCCTATATAGCAGTGTGACACTTTACCAGTTAAATGTGTCACCCTGTTTGACAGAAAGTGTCGCTATATTTTATGCATTTTGTCGCCTTTAGGTAAGAACTATTGCCCTAGGAAAAAATGTCACCCCTGTATGCAGAGAAGTGTCATGCGACATTTTTGGTGACTGTACTATCGCCTGTACCTGACAGTGAGCTTTTTTAGACCTTTTTGGCTGAGTTTAGATTAATTTGTTTACTAGTTTGATTAACTGTAGTTAGATAGATTTCATTTGGATTTTGGATCTAAAAAGAACCTCTCATGTGTTTGGCTTGAATATTTACTTGCTTTCATAGGCACATCTCTTTTATGCTCTTAATGGTGAATGAAAGAACATAGATTTGTTTTTACAAGTTTGTGTAAATGAATGCTTCTTGGTTTCCAATATCAAATATCTCATTGAGTGATTGGGGGCATGGATTCATTCTTTGTTTACATAAGGAGTTAAATGCACCACTTTGTGGACTCACTCTATATTTTTTTGAAAGTTAAATATTCCATTGAGGGTATGTGCAAGATCATGAGGGGCCAAACTATGCCCTTAAGTGGCAATGAAAAATTAGCAAATCAGGGTTAGTCAACTTAACATGAAAATTTCAACTAGCTATGAACCTAATATCAAAAAGTTGTAAGAATAGAATCTATAGAAAATTGAATGTAGTTTCTAAACTACTAGGCCTTTTTTTAGAAAAAGTTAGTATGATTGATGAAAAGTATAGATTTCAATGCAGCAGTACAAAAATTTTAGGAAAAAAATAAGTAGGTGTATGTCTGACCACCTTAATCATAATCAAATGATAATATTTTATTATAAGATTTTATGTATAAGTAGTAGACTCATGCCCGGATGTGATGCATATTTTTTGTAATTTTATTCCAAAAAAAGAATTAATTATGAATTTTTTGCTACAACATTTTAAGAATAAAAATACTTCCATGTCTGACCACCTTAACTCATTCAAAACTTCACAAAATTCAAAACTTTTTCTTTTTTCCTTATAGTAGGCGACACATAGAATGTGACACATTTTTTAAATTTCAAAATTGTTATACCATCTGAAAGTTATAGTCATTTTTCAATCAGTATATAAATCAGCACTTTAGAGGTAGCTTAATTAGAAAATAACTAATAATTACTTACCGAATTCAAAATTTGACAACAATTATATCGATAGAAAGCTGATAATATCCTTAAGATACCCTTTTCATTTTATCAAATTTGGGTGAAAAAAAAGTCGTCAGCTACATTGTCAAAGTTTTGAACTGACATCACCACTTTTTGGCCCCTCATGATCTTGCACGCACCCTTGATTCAACCCTTTTTAATTTGTGAGTAGTATTGATAAGCAACTTTAGAGTACTTTTGATTGATCTTGTTAGCTAAATTAGGTGTTGGACTCGCTTATTTCTAATTGCCCCTCATTTCTGCCCTTTGGATGCAAGGTCAACATTCATACATAGGGGAGGGGTCTACTTGAAAAGAGTGTTAAGTGTTCCACAAAGTTCTCCCCTTTTTTATGCTTTCTTGATCTCATTAGTTTTCTAAGGTGTGGACTCACCTTGAGTTTGTGTGAGGAGTTAAATGTTCCACTTTTTTGGACTCACTTCAGACTCACTTGAGGAGTACTTTTGATTGATCTTGTTGGCTACATTGGGTGTTGGACTCACTTATTTCTAATCACCCCTCATTTCCACCCTTTGGATGCAAGGTCAGCATTCATACATAGGGGAGGGGTCTACTTGAAAAGAGCGTTAAGTGTTCCACAAAGTTCTCCCTTTTATGCTTTCTTGATCTCATTAATTTTCTAAAGTGTTAATTTGCTTTGAGTTTGTGTGAAGAGTTAAATGTTTCACTTTTTGGACTCACTTCACATTTATTTGGCAAGTTAAGTGTTCCACCTTTAGTGCTTTAAATACTTTTGATAGTGGATTGCTTAGAGCTAATTGGATTTTGGATTGTTCTAACCATGTTAGGCTAACAAGTTGTGCTTGTAGGTGCTTTTATTGCTTGAAATATTTTTCCAAAAGAATGCATGTCAAAGCTTCAAATGCACAAGAGCTACTAATAGTTTTTGTAGGGCTGCCCAAAGCATAAAAACCCAATCAAGTGATGGTTTAATTACTTTCTTTATTGAGTGCGGCATATGCTAGTTGTTTCATTTCATAGGCACTTAATATCTTGTTGTAGGAATTCTTGGATGGTAGGAGAAGTAGGCTCTTCACTCTTGTGGTGAACTAGAAAATCTTGACCTGTCTTTGGATTTTGAAAGCAAGAGGGTAATTGAACCTTTGCTTGGTGTGTTTGGGAGAAAGCTTTGAGATAAGGGGAGTATGCTCTTCACCCTTGTGGTGAGACAAAATCCTTGAATCTCATAAGTTGATCCATTTTGTTTACATTGTTAGAATCCTTTAGTGGGCCTGCTCTTGAGCAATCAAGAGGAATGACCCAAGTGGGGACAAGCTTATTTTTGGCTATTTTGACCCACTATAAATTCAAGGCTATCGAGGACACAAAACCTTGGTAGACATAGTGCTTGTCTTCGCTTGATGTGAGTACTTGTGGGATTGTGACCATGAGGAAATTATTGAGAAAGAATGCTTAAGGTACTCTTGAGGCCGCAAGGTCCCAGTCCTTTATGAGGAGCAAGAGGGGTACTATGAATGGAAGCCCTTATTAAGAACCATAGTTAGAGGCCACCCCATTTTTCCGCTTAGCTTCTTGGTGCAAGGATTGATCCAAGTGGAATAACTTGGATCACCCCAAGATTACTCACCATATGTGTTCCTTTGGTTGTGTCTTTGGCACTTCCATGACAAAGCCAATATCTATTGTGGGAAACCACTTTGTGTGAGGCAAGGGAGCATCAAGTGTGGGCCAAGTTGTTAAGTAATGAGCCTTGACTTTCTAGAATAGATATTGCTTAAAGTGTCTTCGATTGTGTAATACCAATGTCAACATTCTTGAACATTCAAACAATCGGTAGTATTCATAGGGTGTTTTTCTATTTTGATATCACAAGTGTTTATCTTGGAAAGGTTACTTTTGCCCTTGTTTCAAGTGCTTGAAGACATGTTTGATCCCATATTGTTTGCAAACTTGTCAATTTACTGCTATCATTGTGATTGGAATCGAGAAATAAACTCTCAAATTGAAAATATTGAACAAACAGGCCTTAAAACTGAGATTTTGACATTCATTGGTCAAAGAGTCATACGACACTGAAACACTATCACACCCTATTTTGAGAATTGTTATGTGATAGTTTGTCCTTGCACAACTGTCACCTTGCTTGCCTGGAAAGTGGCACACTATTAGCCTAGAAAGTGTCACCCTATATTGCGTGAATTGTCACCTGGTCTTAAAGTGTCACTTGGTTAGCCTGGAAAGTGCCACCTGAGAATTTTTTGTTGTATACCTGGTTTCAGTCATTTCACAGCTTCTTTTAGTTGGTTGGGTCTTTAGGAAGGTAACTTATATTGCCGCTAGAAGCCTATCTTTACCTTGAATTTCTATTTTAGCCCTCTAGGAGTAGTATCATTCAATTTACAAAGTCACCTTGGGAAGAATTGTCAAGTTAGAAGATTATTCCTATTGAGAAAGTATATCTCTAGAGTTGTTAGTAACATTCTTGGAGAATTCTAGTACTCTTTTTGTCCAAATCATTTCCACTCAAATTCAATTTCAATTATACAATTTGGCTAAGTCCATCCTCTTGGTTCAAACATGCAAGGATATTGATCCTTTGATTTTTAGCACCTCTTTGATAGTGTTGGTAATGCCATTTGCAATTTCTATCTTACCATCTCTTTTTGGACATTAGAGAACTTTAATTATCCTATTTTGGTGATTGACACTTTGAGAGATCATCTTATCTTCAAGAATCATTTTCTTTCATGTTAGTTACAACAAGGTACCAAGTGAATCAAGGAACATGACCCCCGATTTTCTTTAATCAGTTACCCTTAGTTAAGACTCGTCAACAAAAAAAGGGAAAAGAGCCCATTTTTTATCGATCCCCTAAGAGTGAGTCTGAGGTTGGTTTTGACCCAAAGAGTAATCCTAATGGATTGAGTACTTCTTTAGTACCTAGTTCCTCAAATATGGATATGAGTTACACCTTCACTAGACAACAAAGAGAAGTAATGAATCAAACTCTTAATGACATGTTCCAATGAAATAGGGGTGACACAATGTCTATTGGGTCTTCTTCTGATAGTCCACTTGGATCACCTCCTATCAACACAAGGTATCTAGATGCTCATCAACGAGCTGAGAGACATCATAGGCAAGCTCACTTAGATACATGATCATAACATGAAGACCAAAACAATGAATCTAGTGATGCTCATATCAATGTAGCTAATGTATCCAGACATTCAAGATAACCTTCTCCACTTAGAGACACCTCATGATACACAAGTGAGAGGTTGAAGTGCATTGAGAGGGAGAAACAAGCTTTCTTAGATGAACAAGCTGCTAAGAAAGAAAGGTTCAAACAATTGGAGGATGAGGAATGAGCTTTGCTAGACATAAGGAGAAGATCCACACAATAAGAACAAGATAGGCTCCTGTAATACCCCAAAAATGGGCTATAAGTTCATTAACCTCCTACATCAACAAATTGAACAAAATTGATATCGAAGTCCTAACCTAAGGCACATCTGAATATCATCAAATCCTAATTGATTATCTTAAATTCTGCATCAGGGAATATTCCTAGCAATATTCCTAATTATCTTAATTATCTTTAATTTTATAATTATTTGGTGATAAATCAAATTTATCCTAAGTTTGATTAATTGAATATTTTCATATTTAATTAATTAGATTTAATATTTGCCACTTAATTATTTAATTAAATTTAATTCTATCTATTATTAATTGTATTATTTAATTTTGACAATAAATCAAAATTCCTATCTTTAATTGATTAAATTCTTATTTAATTAATTAAAGCATGTTGTCATTATTTAATAATATAATTTTTAATAAAAGTTTGATAAAATAGTTAATTAACCCATAAATTAATTATTTTATTTCAAAAATCAGTTAAGTTGAGCATAAATCACTTTATTATTAAATTAATTCATAATTAAAACATGCACAATCATAAAAGTAGACAACTGTCAATTATCAATTAAAGCTAAACTCTATTTTGTGTTAAAGCTTAGCTTTTGCATGTTTTTGTGACTTGATTATCTGTTATTATCAGATAACTCAAAAAGCAAACTGAGTTATTTGAGTGATTTATGGCTTTTATCCATGTACCTCCAAAGCCCTAGATTTCTATAAATTAAAGGCTCAGCTCTTCACAAATCATCTCATATTTTGCATAATCATGCTAGAGAATTGGAGGCTGAGGAATTAACTTGCAAATTCAAAGCTTTGTGAGATCAATTTCAATTGCATAGTTTTTATATCTTAGCATAGAATTTCATAGTTTTCATATCATTGTTAGAATCTTCATTGTTAGATCATTTAACATTCATTTCATATCATTTTTCAATAGCATTCATAGCATATCAATTTATCATTCTTATTGCATAGAAAATATCAAAAATATAGATTAATTGCATTCAATTTCATATCCACCTTTTGCATTCAAATCCTTCATTTAGGTGTCGTCTAGGTCACTGATCTCGATTACAATCTGAGAACATCAATATCGCACCTATTAGAAGGCAGTAAATCACTTGGTTAGAATAGATTTCAATTTTGCACGATTTTGATTATAGCTAACCTCTAATGTTTTACTGAAGTGTTGTGTTTACAAATCAGGTACAATTTTCACACACATTTCTGGCGCCCACCGTGGGGCCCTGAAATGGGTTTCCCTTCATTTCTATCAATTTTCTATCTTTTGAGGATACACATTTCAAGGGTCCTGGTATACTCTGTAGGACGTTATTTTTTGTTTCTTTTTTGCCTACAAAAAAGAAAAAAATAAATTTTTTGGCACATTTTCTATCAAAGTTGTCCGTACACAGTGATTTTTATCATTCTGTCTGTACTTCCGTACATCTCTGTATGAATTCTCATGTGAGATTTCACTTGCATCGGCAAGATTTCTTTCTGTGTTGCGCAAAATTTCACTAGTATCTTTTTGTGCACAAAAAAAAAATCACTTTCTCGCGTGAGACTGCAGTTCCTCACGCGAGACTTTATCTTTTATCGCACGAGACTCCACTTCCTCACGTGAGGCTTCATATTTTTGTCACGCGAGATTGTACTTCCTCACGTGAGACTTCATCCTTCATCACGTGAGATAGTACTTCCTCATGTGAGACTTCATCCTTCATTGCGCAAGATAGTACTCCCTCGTGCGAGACTTCATTCTTCATTGTGCGAGATAGTGTTTCCTTGCATGGGACTGTATTCTACCTCGCGCGAGATTTTTCTACAGAGACACATAATTTGTAGATTTGTACTTTCAAATTATTGATTTCTAACGCTTACAGTTTGTTGTTGATTGGTCTTGATTTTGTACTTTCGGACGTGTGCTAAATTTTGGATTGTAGAGCATTGGACCTAAGGTATTCTTCTCAAGCTGATAATATTTCAATTTGGATCCTAAAATAAATCTCTTATGTGTCTGGCTTGTGTGCATCCTTTCATGCTTTTATCTATTTCTACACACTTGCATAATTGATACTAGGTTGTGACCCCTTAAGGATTCATTAAGTAGTCTTAGAATACTTGTGATTGATCTTGATTACTATCTTGGGTTATTGGACTCGCTAATCCACCAGCCCCTCATTTCTACCCTATGGTTGCAATCTTAGTGCCATAAAGGGGAGGGGTCAACAGGACAGAAGTGTTAAGTGTTCCACTTGGCAACCCTTTTGTGCTTTTAGGAACTCACTTGTTTTCTAAGTTGGGGACTCATTTTTAGCTTGTGTGAGGTGTTAAGTGTTCCACCTTGTGGACTCATCTCATATTCACTTTAAGCATTAAGTGTTCCTCTATCTGATTTTTGGGTACTTTTGGTAGATATACTTTCAGAAATATATCTATGCTCACATAGTAATTAGGCCCTATGAACACTATTCATGATTCTTGAGAGATTGGATTCCTAGGGAAATCCTTCTTGACAATAGAATCCTTGTAGGTAGGGAGGATACTTAGTGCGTTTCACATTCAACTTGGTTAGTGAGTCTTCTCTTATTGATCGACACATTCTCTCTCCGGAGAGGTTGATAGATCACGTGAGATTGATATCACGAGCTTTGGTGAATCAAAATTGGTTAGTGCATCTTCTCTTATTGATTGATACATTCTCTCCCTGAAGAGGTTGATAGATCATGTGGAGTTGATATCATAGACCTTGGTGGAACAAAACTTTGTCTTAGCGTGTCGGATTTATCTGCTTACTTTTTTTGGGTTCAAAGTGAAGAGGTGTCAAAACCTTGAATCTGGAGCCAAGTCCCCTTGTGGTATAAATCTGTGAGTCACCTTTAGAGAGGGTTAACCATAGCAGACAATCCCTTCACAGGGCAAACTGCGTTAATGGAACCTCAAGTGGTCATAGCCATTTTTTCCATGGTAGTGAAAACCGCTATATAAATGTCCTTGTGGAAGAAATCTCCATGGGTATGGTTCATTGTTGGGTTGTCAGATCTCCCTAGCAGCTCTTGAAGATTAAGTTCTCAAACTGTGTCAAAACCCTAGTGCGCCGGGATTGGAGTTCACCCTTTTGAATCATAAAAGTTGCAGAGTCAAACCATTACTAAAAACCCTAGAGAGGCCAATTTTTCACTTTCAGGTATATGTGTGTTATTGCAAAACTTTTCAGAACATACACAATTAGTACTCTCAGGGATTAGCACAATTTGGTCACTTGATTGTTCATGCGCAAGGTTTCTTTTGCCCTTGTTCATTATTTTTAGACGTGCTTGGAATCACTTGCTTGTTGTTCTGCATGCTTATTTATCTACTTGGCTATTAAAAATGATCAAATCTGGTATAACCTTCAAAATCTGGACAGTACAATTTGCAAACAATCCAAAATTGAAGACCTTAAGTTTTGCAAAAATTGACGTAAAATCTTTCTGGAGTCAAAAGTCATTTCGAGAAGTCAAAAGTCATACGAGTTTTGTCAAGTGTCATTTCAGTATTACCCAACTGTCGTATGAGTTTAGCAACTATCATTTCATAGACTACCCAGTGTCGTACGAGTCTGTAGAGTGTCATTTGGAAAAATTTGAGAGAGTTGTCAGAAATTGTCAAATTGCAAGATATCCAATGTTTCCAGCCTAGTTCCAGAATCTGTCAAAAATGTCATTGTGTCAGGAGCAGAGCAGTAGCTATTGAGCATTCTACCATTTTTTGAGTTTGATCTTTTGAATCTGATCTAGTCTTCTATTTGATCAATTTGAGTCCTTTTTATCTCATGTCAAAACCTTGTCATAACTATCAATCTTCAATCAGTCTTCAAAAATAGACTAAGTGTTGAGAACTCATGTCCGCTATCTTTTGGGTGATCTATCCCAACATTTAGGGCACAGTTTCCTTCACCCACATCTCATCAGATCTTCAAAACTATCATAATCTTGACAAGGTTGCGTCATCTGATTTTCTTGAATCAAATTGTTCTTCAGTTGTCTTCATCCTTTTCTTTTATTTCATTCAAAGTTAATGGTGGAGACTAGAGCTTCTTCACACAAGAAATCAGAAGAAACATCTCAGAACTTACTTTTGACCAATACCCCAGGTCCAACTCTTAAACAACTCATCAAGTTAGGTATCTACAAAGATGACGATCTCGGTAACTTTCGATTGAAAACTGGTTACATACCTCCTTTATCAACTAACAGAGGTAATCAGCAAACTCCTCCTCAATCTATTCCAGGGAGCCCAAAAACTCCTACCATGTCTCAAGCAGGGACAAACCATGGTTCTCTAGGAGGGGGGTCCCAAGGACACCATTCTCAACATAATGTTGACCAAGAACCTACCCCCTCTGAAATCCATTGATGTTAGAATGATGATGAATTCAAGAGAATGATGAGGCATTTCTTGAAAGTGGATAGAGAGGCATACTTTTTACAATTAGTCCAAGAAGGGGCTAAGCTTCCTCCCAACTTTAACATTGATGATATAATCACATATGAGGAAGAAACTCCACTCACAGCTATGACAAAATAGATGCATGCTATACAAGTCAAATTTAACAATCTTAAGAAGGAGAAGGAACCCAAGGAGTTCTCCATGGAGGCCCTATGTCCTTTCCTGTTGGACAAAAACTTGTATATGCCACCATTCCCAAAAAGAGTGGAGATTCCAAAGTATGACAAATATGATGGACACTCTGATCCTCAAGATCATGTCAGAGAGTTCTGTACACAATCCATGGAATTCATGCATGAACCGACTTATCTAATGCATCTTTTTCCTAGATCCTTGGGAGGAGCATCCATTCAGTGGTTTTCAAGATTACCTTCTACGATCAAAACTTTTGAAGAATTGATTAAATTGTTTTATCAACAATATTCTTACAATATTCAACATTCAATTACCATGATTGATATATGTAACCTCAAGCAATATCCAAGGGAATCATTCCTAACTTTTCTCAAGAGGTGGCAAAAGAAGTTTTCTCTATATGCTAGACCAATTCCCAAAATGGAGAAACTTGAAATCTTTATCAATAACCTTGTTCCAGAGTTCAACTATCCATTACAAATGTAAGATCATGTATCTTTTGATAAAATGGTGGATAATGCAATCAAGATTGAGAAAGTACTTGTCAAGAAAGGAGAAATCACACTTCAAAAGGACAAGTCTAAATTTGGATCTAGCTCAAAAGATAAAAACAAGAGTTGGAATAGAAACAAAGGTATCATCTCTGATGGTGTTGTTGACACTATCCATACCCCATCAAAGGCACCAGCCTACAATATCACCCTTGCCACTAAAGCTATTGAAGCTTCAAAGCAAAAATCTACTGAACCATCTCCAAAGAAGCCATTCAAACGATGGGATAATAAATGAAAGTTTACTCCCCTGGGAGAATCTTTGGAATCTACCTTGAGAACCCTAATAGCTGATAACATGATCTCTTTACCACCAATCTGAAACCCTGATCCGGATCCAAAACCATATTGGTGGAAAGATAATGAATTCTATGCTTTCCATCGGACTAAAGGCCACAGAACTAATGGATGCTTCCACTTGAAGCATACCATTCAAGACTTGATAGATCAAGGGGACATCATGATCGATAATCCTACCAGCAATAATGATCACATAGCATTTACAGAACCATTTCCACAACATGGCAAGGGAGTTTCCACTTCTCAGCCTAACATGGGGGCAAAAGTCAACTATTCCTACCCTGGAAAAAATGATGTCATCAATATGGTTGAACCATGTCTCTCTAAGAGCTGCAATGTCATCATGATTGTATGAAGAGATAGAAATCATTCCTCAGCTAATGCGGTTACCAGATCACAAGCTTAGACTCATCTGAAAGGACAAACACCAAGTTCATCTAATGTCCCTAAGATACCTTTCAATCTCACATCTACTTCTAAATAGAAGGTTGCCTTAAAATCTTCCAATCCAAAGGATACAAGACCTACATCTTACAACATCATCCAACAACTCTAGCATACCAATGCCAAAATCTCTATGTTTGAGTTACTTCAAATATCTCCAGCTCACAAAGATATCCTAGACAAAGCTTTTCTCAGATCTAATGTTCCTGATGATCTAGATCTAGATAGGTTCCAGACTATGGTTGGTCATCTAACGTCTCTACAATATATCTCCTTTTCAGAGGAAGATGACAACTCCCTAAGTCACCCACATAATCAGCCCTTACACATAGAAGTCTTGATCCAAAATCATCGAGTCAAACGTGTGTTGATAGATTGGGGTGCAGGCCTCAACATTTGTTCTTACAACTTAATCACACAATTGAGATTCTCAGAGATGGCTATTGATCCTCGAAAGAAGATCTTCATAAAAGCCTATGATGAACAAGAAAGAGCTTCTAAAGGCACCATTGTCTTACCCATCTGAGTGGGTCTGGTCATCAAAGATACCACATGTCAGGTGCTTAATCTACCATTGGCTTACAATATCCTTCTAGGGAGACCCTGGATCCATGAAATGCAAGCCATTCCTTCTACGTACCATCAATGCTTGAAATTTCCCTATGATGGAGTGGAGGTTACTATCCTAGTAGATCTGAGTACAACTTGCAATACATTGAAGGAAAGTGCCGATAAGCTTGTTCCCAATAACAAAGAATCTTCCATCAAGCAAAAAAATGTGGCTTCCACATCCAAGATGGAAGACATTGCTAAAGAGATCAATATCAAAGAAAATGGGATGGGAGAATACACTATAGAGCCAGTCTTATCTCTGACATCTCTCCCTATCTCACCCAAGTCATATGGACAATCTTTGAAGCAATCTAAATCAGAACCTAAGGAACCTATGGAAGCATACAAAAGAAATTTTGTGGTGGAGCAAGTATCCAAACAAGAATTTGAAGAGGATGAAGTTGTGCTTGCATGGCTATATAAAGAGGATTTTGAATCTAAAATTGTTCAACCTAGTGAATCTATAGCACCTACAATCCCTTCTAATTCATATGGTCCAAGGAACAAATTGATAGCCAAGATGGGATATTCTGGTCAAGGACCTCTAGGAATCAGCAGAAAGGGTCTTGTGACACCCATTTCACATATTGGTAGAGACAACAAAGATACTGGTGGCTTAGGCTTTACAAAGAGACCTTATCATCTCAAAGGTGGTTGTTCTCATGTCATAGAACAAATTGCACCAAGAGAACCCCTTCTCAAGAAAGAAGATACAGAACCCTCAGATGATGATTCAGATAGTTCAAAACTCATCCCCTATGAAAACTTTCCTAAAGAGATCAAAGATCTTCTTGATGATAAAGATGATCCTATCAAAAGAATTAATGTAGTAGAAACACAAGAACCTACTGTAGCACAAGAGATGGTTGCACCACAAGAACCAGCTAATCTTGAAGGCAATCAAACTGATCAAGAAGAAGGGGGTAGTTATTTGACACTGATTCCCATGAATATGAATTCAAGTCAGAGACTGAGGGTAATCCTTCTTGGGGTATTCATCCTGATTTCACACATTTTCTAAGATTTCCTAGAGATCCTGACTCAGAAGCTGAGTCAAATGACTATGAATGGGGTACCATTCCAGGAGAAGATGAGCTTATAATAGAGAAATATATTGATGTTATTCACCAATATGTATCTCAACCCAACGTAGGTCTAGAGCGAAATAATGAACTTAACTTGTCTGATCCACCTATGGCTGAAGAGGACTCCCATGATAATGTTGAGCCTATTCATGAATTGAACATTTTGAGCTATAATATCACCTTTGAACTTAAGCGTCGAGTTAGGACCAATGATGACATATCCACATCCATGAACACCATATCCCAAACCTTTCCTGCTTTGACTATCCAATGCCCTGATCTTATCAACCAAACTTCCACAAACTCAAACCATGGTATTTATACCTTCCTAAATGACTATGCTCTTGCCTACTACCTCAATGCAGTTGAGCCTATGAGTACTTCCATCAGTGAACCGAGCGTCAGCATGACCGAGTCAGACATCAAATATCTTAGTCAGAAAAACAAGAGTAAAAAGAAAAAGAAAAAGAGTTCTGAGGGTGAAAAGCACTTTGTGGCAGTCTCAGAACTAACAAAAGTAAAAAGAAAAGATGTATCTGAAGGTGAAAACCTCTCTAAGGCACCTAAGGATGAGATATTTGATGTCCTTCTGAGTCATTTACAGGATAGATCTCCAGTTCTGATTGAGCCAACTCAATCCATCAATTTGGGTACAACAGAGGAACCACAATTGGTACATGTAGCACAATCTCTATCAGAAGAAGAGAAATAGAAATTCACTACATTCTTATCAGACAAAAAGATCAACTTTGCATGGAAATATTCAGATATGCCAGGATTGGATCCCAATCTCATTATGCACCATCTATCCATTGCTCCTGGAGTAAAACCAATCAAACAAAGATTGAGAAAGATGCATCCTCATGTTGCACTCTTAGTCAAAGCAGAACTAGAAAAACTCCTAAAAGCTAGATTCATCTGTGTCATAGACTATGCTGAGTGGATCTCTAACATTGTACCTATTTCAAAACCGGATGGTTCAATTAGAGTGTGCACGGACTTTAGAGATGTGAACAGAGCATGCCCTAAGGATGACTTTCCACTACCTAACATTGATATGATAGTGGACATGACTGCAGGCTATGAAATGTATTCCTTAATGGATGGCTTTTCTGGGTACAACAAAATCAAAATTGCTCCAGAAGATCAAGAGAAAATAGCTTTCACATGTGCGTGGGGAACCTTCTGTTGGAATGTTATGCCATTCAGACTCAAAAATGCTAGAGATACATATCAAAGAGCAATGACATCTATTTTCATGATATGATGCATAGAAAAATGGAGGATTACGTGGATGATACCTTGGAAAAATTGATGATTAGAACTGAACATCTAACAAACTTGAGCATGATCCTTGACAGAATGGAAAAATTTAGTCTTCGACTAAATCTGAAAAAGTGTGCTTTTGGAGTCACTTCTGGCAAGCTCCTAGGATACATCATCTCCAAGAAAGGTATTGAGGTTGATCCAGCTAAGGTGAAAGCTATCATAGAGATGCAACCTCCCAAGAATATCAGTCAAATGTGAACTTTGCAAGGGAGAGTACAGTCCATCAGAAGATTCATATCACAGTTAGCTGACATATCACAACCTTTCACAAAGACATTACATAAAGGTGTGGCCTTTACATGGAATGAAGACTGTGCAAATTTTTTTGATCATATCAAGAATTATCTCTCGAATCCTCATATCTTGATGCCTCCTATTCATGGGAAGCCATTAATATTATATGTCTCCGCAATAGATACATCACTAGGGGCATTACTAGCATAGAATGATGAGAACAAGAAGGAAAGAGCCATCTACTATATCAGCAGAACTTTAGTGGCCTATGAGAAGAACTACTCAATGATAGAGAAGGCATGTCTAGCTGTGATCTTTGCATCATAGAAATTGAGACACTACATGTTAGCTCATACTACTCATTTGGTAGCTAAGATTGATCCACTTAAATATCTCCTAAGCAAAGCTACCCTCACAGGTAGACTAGCTAAATGGGTCATGCTTCTAAGTGAATTTGACATTGAATATGTTGAAAAAAAAGCTATAAAAGGTCAAGTTATTGCTGATCAACTCACAGATGCACCCATGTTTGATGATACACCCATGCAAATGGAATTTCCCGATTCCTCTATCATGCACCTCTCTTCTAGAGCATGGTAGTTATTCTTTGATGGCTCCTACACATAGAATGGATTTGGAGCAGGCATATTATTCATCACTCCTCAAGGATACTCGATACCCAAAGCATTCAGACTAAAGTTTCCTTGCACAAACAATATTGTTGAATATGAGGCACTTCTTAATGGTATGAAAATGGCAATACAGTGGAGAGTTACAGAGATGCACATCCATGGAGACTCATAATTGGTTATCCACCAAGTCAATGATGTGTACCAAACCAAAGATGAAAAGCTCATTCCTTACAAGAGAATGGTAGATGATTTAAAGAAATACTTCATCTCTATCACATTTGAGCAAATACCCAGAATGGAGAATAAGGCTGCCGATGCAATGGCAACACTATCTACTCTCTTACAGTAGCCGAAACATGAGCTATGCTATGAGTTCCTGGTGGAAGCCCTATCCTATCCTACATATGACTCCCCTAAAACCCGCATGATTTGCATTGTTGTAGGTTATGACTCATCTCGCTACAAAAATCTATTCTCCTATCTCCACGACCAAATCATCGCTGAGTCCTTTAACCATTTTGAGAAATGAAACCTTATCCAATTTGCATCCTGATATGTCATCATTGGTAATGATCTGTACAAACGAGGTCTAGATGGTACATTGCTTAGATATTTAGAATGGGAAGAGTCTCAACGTGCATTAGAGGAAGTCCACGAGGGTATATGTGGGTCACACTCAAACGGTTTAACATTAGCTTGAAAACTTATTAGGGCTGGGTACTATTGGCCTGAAATGGAGAAAGAGGCTATTAAATTTGCTAAAAACTGTCAACAGTGTCAAGTACATGGCAACTTGATTCATGCTCTAGGGAGAGATCTAATTCCCTTTACTACACAATGGCCTTTTCAACAATGGGCATTTGATCTCATAGGTGCTATCCATCCGCACTCTTCTAATGGACATACCCATATAATCACAGCTACAAATTATTTTACAAAATGGGTAGAAGTAGTTCCTCTGACATAAGCAACAAGGAAATAGATCTCTATGTTCATCCTGAACTACATCATTTGCAGATATGGTATCCCTCATTCCATAGTCACAGACAATGGGGGACAATTCAAAAACAAGGACCTAGATGACTTATGTGCCAAATTCAAGATTACTCAACATTGGTCCTCTATTTACTATCCTCAAGGGAATGGACAAGCTGAGGCTTCAAACAAAAATCTCCTGAAGATCTTGCACCGAATAGTGAGTAAAATAGGAAGAGCATGGCATCTCATGATCAATCTAGCTCTCTAGGCATATAGAACTAGTATCAGAATGCCTATAGGGGCTACACCTTTCACTTTAGTTTATGGGTCTGAAGCGGTACTACCTATTGAGGTTGAAATACCATCACTTAGAATCAGAATGCATGGACTTGTCATTGATGAAGACTACAAAGTGTCTAGGTTACAAGAACTGGAATTACTAGATGAGTGCAAGCAAGTAGCATATGATCATCTCAGAGTGTATTAGAAAAGAATGTCTAGAGGCTACAACAAGAAAGTCTGACACAGAGAATTTCAGGTTGGTGATCTAGTCTTGAGAGAAAATCCTGAAAACCAATTACATCGAGAACACAAGGGGAAGTTCAAACCCAATTGGCTGGGTCCCTTTGTAATCACTGCTACTTTTGGCTCTGGTGCCTATCAACTCTCAACGACTAAAGGAGAACAGCTCTGAGAACTAATCAACATTCTCCATCTGAAGAAATTCTACGCCTAAGGCATTCATTGCTTGGTAAATGTCCTGAAAAAATCCTAAAAATTAGAAAAAGTCCTGAAAAAATGAACATCTTGGTGAAAACCTAGCAATAGGCACCTTGATGATTCACAAGAAAATCAAAAATATCAAAAATTCAAAAAAATTGAAAAAAATGAAAAAATACAAAAAAAATGAGAAAAAAAAAAAGTGCCTTAGTGAAAACCTAGAAACAGGTGCCTTCGTAGCAAAAATAGAATCTCTACCAAGATGGTGAAAACCTAGTAAACAGGTGCCACTTGCTCCAAACAATCATGGTCTTTCCCAGCTTTTAGTCTGCTTTAGTCTATATATATCCTGGTTTCAATAAGTCAGTCTGTACACCAATCAGCTCAAGCGTCTGTATCCTATCAATGTTTAACACTTGGGGGCAATCAATGTCATATCCTATGGTCTCCCATGTATCTTAGATGGATCATATCTAGTCAGAGTCCTTTGAAGCTTCATGTGAGTCAGTCAGTCAGTCTTGTCTCTAGAAAGGATTTTGCATCAACAACAACGCAATCAACATCAAACTAAAAACTGAAAACAATCTGTACTTTTCATGCTTTTATCTCCTTGTATGCTTACTGATTTGTATTGAGATTTTTGCATATTGTGTCCCTTCGAGCTCTTCGATGATGTCCTTTATAGGATTTAGAGAGTGATGACTGGGGGCATAATCTTTTCTTGGTTTTTTGTTTTTTTCTGCTTGTATGTGAAAATATAACAGCTTTGGAAATTCTGGATTGAAATGGTGTCCAACTGTAAGAGCCTCTATCTCAAATTGGATGGCCATGCATACCTCGACCATTGATACCCAGAAAATTCAAGGAAGTTTGATCTAACTATTGTCTTTTTGAGTGAGTTCTTTCTCCTACTATGAAACGCAATCTTGCCTAAGGATGTGAATGATAAAGGGTCACTACGGGTAATTCACATTGGATTTAGAATGATCTCTTGACTGTTTGATGTGTTTGCAATGCAAGGAGTATTCCGGTCATCATGACATTTATGTTTTGATGCTTATACAAATTGCTATATCAAAATGGACATGATATTCAGGTCATCCTGGTGTTTATGCTTTGATGCTTATATCTAATCCAACATTCCGAAAACAAAATCAATATTCATATGTCCATGGTTGCCTAGCTAGGGGATGTTGTATTGGTTCTTGAGCATTACAAATCAATATTCATATGTCTATGGTTTCATCACTAGTGGGCATTGTATTGATTTATCCGGTTACCAAAAAATTCAATGATGATAACAAATCGACACATGATCAGTGACTAGGTCCTAGGTCTTAGGTTGCATTTCATTTTGCATGTTTGCATGATCTCACAATGACTAAATGAACTTCAATGCTTAAATGATTCTTCAAATTGCATCTTCAAGTCTAACAAGAGCTGAATATCACACGAAGGTTCCTCCAATGAAATAGCAAGTAGAATCCTTTTTCAGGATCAAAATTCAAATCTGAGATCATTCATATTATTAATTGCTTTCTTATTCGACCTTCTATCATCACAAAAATCCATAATTCAACTTAACTGATTAGCTTTCATCAAACTATCAAAATTTCAACTTGGTCAACCATGGTCAACTCATGGTCAAACCTAGTCAAATTCGGTCTCCAGGACCTCTAAACAATGCATAATGCATTCACCGGATGTGTTTAACCACTTCTCAAATCAATTAACATGCTTCTAAACTCTCAATGCTGACTTTTCTTATCAGATTTCAATTTTAATCCTGAAGGGGGCATGGTATTGCACATCATTCAAAGTCTGTAAATCAAATTCTATCGATCAAGTCTATCAATATCTTTCATCAGTAAACAAGATAACAATCACGTCTAGTTACTGATTCATCAAAAAAGTCCTCATCGCTCGGGGAAAATCTATCATCACTTGGGGCATATCAGATTTATCAAGATCCATATCAATCTGGTATTCTCCTAATCTTGTAAACTATATCAGTTTTTGCAACCATCAGATCATAGTGTTCTTTCCTTGGTTCTTCGGCAACTGAAGGATTCGGATGTGATACATGCTAGTTCTGCTAAGACAATTGAGTCTAGAATGGGTCACTCACTTCTTTGCAATCCTAAGGTTTGGAATCAGGCGTTTTGACACTTTTTCACAATCATAGGTTCATTTTCTGTTACAGTGAACATTATCTTTAGTCATTCAGGACCTACTATCTCCATATCAAATCAATATCAATCAGCTTTTGTCTCATATCAATTATCAATTTCGAATCAGTTTCATATCTCTATCAAACACAGACTATCTTTGAACCACTGCGCTTCACACAATAATTCAAAGAGGGGCAAAATGTAATACCCCAAAAATGGGCTATAAGTTCATTAATATCCTACATCTTCAATTCGAATGAAATCAACATCAAAGTCCTAACCTAAGGCACATCTAAACATCATCGAATCATAATTGATTATCTTATATTCTGCATCGGGGAATATTCCTAGTAATATTCCTACTTATCTTAATTATCTTTAATTTAATAATTATTTGGCAATAAATCACATTTATCCTAAAGTTTGATTAATTGAATATTTTCATATTTAATTAATTGGATTTAATATTTTCCACTTAATTGTTTAATTAAATTTAATTCTATCTATTATTAATTGTATTATTTAATTTTGACAATAAATAAAATTCTTATCTTTAATTGATTAAATTATTATTTAATTAATTAAAGCATGTTGTCTTTATTTAATAATATAGTTTTTAATAAAAGTTTGAATAAATAGTTAACTAACCCATAAATTAATTATTTATTTTCAAAAATCAGTTGAGTTGAGGATAAATCACTTTATTTATTTATTTAATTCTTAATTATTATGCATATTCAAAAGAAACAGTTAAACTCCAAATCAGAAAATTAATGCAAGTTATTGACTTTTTGGAACTCAACATCCTTTTGGAGTTCAAAAAGCTGATCTAAACTCTAATTTGAGTCAAAAAGTTATTTTTGCATGATTTTGAGAATTAACTATCTTTCATGAATAGATAACTCAAAAATCAAGATGAGTTAATTTGAGTGATTTATGGCTTTTATCCATGCACCTCCAAAGCTCTAGATTTCTATAAAATCAAGGCTCAGCTCTTCATAATTTATCTCTCGAATTTGCATCACATCTCTCAAATTTGCATCCAAGGATCTCATATTTTTGCACAATCACACTGGAGAATTGGAGGCTAAGGAATCAACTTGCAAATTCAAAGCTTTGTGAGATCAATTTCAATTGCATAGTTTTTATATCTTAGCATAGAATTTCATAGTTTTCATATCATTGTTAGAATCTTCATTGTTAGATCATTTAGCATTCATTTCATATCAGTTTTCAATAGCATTCATAGCATATTAGTTTATCATTCTTATTGCATAGAAAATATCAAAAATATAGATTAATTGCATTCAATTTCATATCCATCTTTTGCATTCAAATCCTTCATTTAGGTGTCGTCTAGGTCACTGATCTTGATTACAATTTGAGAACATCAATCTCGCACCTATTAGAAGGCAGTAAATTACTTGGTTAGATTAGATTTCAATTTTGCATGATTTTGATTATAGCTAACCTCTAATGTTTTACTAAAGTGTTGTGTCTACAGATCAGGTACAATTTTCACACACACAGCTCCTAGCGCAACAACTCCATAATCAATTCAACAATAGGGGTACCAATAGTGGAACCAACTCTCCACCAGCTACTCCCTCACCAAGTCCAAGAAGAAGGTCAAGGATCCCATCAAGATCACCTAGTCCTAGAGGAAGAAGGACTTCTTAGTATAACCATCATAGGAGACAATCACCTCCTAGATACTCAAGACAACCCTCCCAATGAGCTCATCATGGCTCTCAACATGGAGGAAGTAATGCCAACTTTGACACTATTGATTTTATGATAATGCAACAAGAACCATCCTTCCAAAAATATGTGGAGAAGTATGTGGAGAAAAATAAGGATCAGTTCTTGGAAAGTCTAATCAATAAGGGTGCAAAAGTCCCATACAAATTTGATGTGGACCAAAAGATTAAGAAGAAAAACCCTTCAATTGATGAGGTGATTAAGCAGATGCAAAAGACTATGGAGAAAATGATGGCTCCTAAGAGTTCCTTCAACTTGGATTCTATATGTCCTAATCCCATTGGCAAAAGTGTGGTTATGGTAGATTTTCCTAGAAAGGTTGAAATCCCCACATATGACAAATATGATGGTAGTGGTGACCCCCATGACCATGTATGATAGTTCTATATCATGATTTTTGAATTTCATCATGAGGACTCCTACCTTATGAGATTATTCCCAAGGAGCCTTAAAGGCCAAGCTATGGAGTGGTTTACTAACATTACCCCTCCTGTCAAAACTTTCAAAGAACTTGTCGAAAGGTTCGTGCAACATTTTGCATATAATTTATGAATGTCAGTCACCATGCTTGATTTGTGTAAATTAAAATAGAATCAAGGGGAACCCTTTGTGACATTTTTACAATGGTGGAGATGCTTATGCTTCAAATATTCTAGGACCATCCCTGAGGAAGAAAGGATTGATATCATCGTGAGCAATCTAGTGCCAGAACTAAGATATGAAGTTAGAAAAATGGTCTTTAATTCTTTCAATACTATGGTAGAAACTGCATGTCACATCGAGGATGTTCTAAAAGAACAAGGTATTTTGGCCAAACAAAGTAACAACAACAATGGCCAAAAAAATAACAACAACAATAAGGACAAAAAGAACTCATACTGGAACAAAAATAAGCACGTAGTCAATGACGAAGTTGTTGACTCTCCACAACCTTAGGAACAAGGAGCTCTTAATTTATCTAACACAGTTCAAGCTATGAAGCTGGAGACATCCGTAGACCAACAAGAGCACAAGCCCAAGTATCAAAATAAACCTAAGTCAGGAAAGAGGCAATTCACTAAGCTTGGAAACTCTTATGCAGACATTTTTAAGACCTTGATTGCTCATAATTTGGCACAACCTCAAGATCCTACAAAGTTTCGCATACCAGATCCTAAACCTTATTGGTGGAATGAGAAAGCTTATTGTGTATACCAAAATGGGATTGGACATGACCTTGAAGGTTGTTTTAAACTCAAACATCTTGTTCAAGACCTTATTGAGAGTGGGAAATTACAAGTTGATGGATTGACCACAAACGCAGACCACAAGGCCTTTAAGGATCCCTTACCTAAGTATGAGAAAGGGGAGACCTCTCAAAACAAGAATGGCAAGGCTGCAATCAATTATACCTATATAGCTATAGAAAATGTCATTAATATGCTTGAGGTTGTGGACAATGATGTCAACATGATGAGAGGGAATGATCCCTATGACTATGATGTAAGCTCACCTCCAATATTTGATGAAGGACCTATTATTGTGCTTAGAGGTCCTCAATCTCAAAGGTCATCTCAGCCTCTCAGTGCTATTACTAGGGGTCAATCCCAAGGTTCTATTATCATTAGAGGTCCTAATTCTAGAAAATCCAAGCAACCAGTGTCCAAAAGTGTTCCTCCCAAGTCTACAGTTGGTCCTGATATGAGTTACAATCTTGTTGATCAGTTGTAGTGAACGCTAGTGCAGATTTCTATTTTTGAGCTCTTAGAATTGTCTCCTAGACACAAGTGTGTCCTTGAGGATGCTTTGCATGCAACAAATATCCCTAATAATATAGATATTGACCAATTCTAGAACATGGTCAACCACCTTGCTAGCCCACATTACCTTACATTTTCTGAAGAAGATGATAAAGCCTTGAGCCATCTGCACAATCTTTCCCTTCACATTGAGGTCATGATCCATAAAACCCATGTTAGGTGTGTGTTGATAGATGAGGGTGCTGGGCTCAATATTTGTTCTCTAAGTCTTTTTAAAAACTTGGGTTACTCAGAGCATGCCATTGATACTAGGAAGAAAATTACTATCAAAGCCTATGATGAGGCTGAGAGAAGTTCTAAGGGGTTAACTATTCTTCCAGTCAGAATTGGTCCTATTGAAAATGAAATTTTGTTTCAAATCATCGATGCTGGTCCTCTAGCATAAAATATCCTACTAGGTAGACCATGGATTCATGACATGTAAGTAGTATCGTCTACCTATCACCAATGTGTCAAGTTTCCATACAATGGCATGGAAGTTTGCATACCAGGTGATAGTACCTTATCTGTTAATGCCATTCCAGCAAGGGCCCATGTTCCCTTAAATAGAGAAGTGAACAATTTTGGGGCAGCTCTTGAACAATGTAAGGATAAATTCAAGTCCATAGACCTTGGTATGGGAGGATATCAAATTGAATCCTTTACAAAATTGCCAATTTCACCTAGGTCCTATGGTAAACCATCACAAGAGATGCATCCCTTGTCTTTAGCCATGACTTTGTTTGATACTTTTGTAGAGTCTTCAGTACCTATTTAGGGTGACAAAGAAGAGGTGGTTATTAGAGATTGGATATATAGAGAAGAAAAGTACCTACATAATGAAACTTTTTCCCCATATCCTAAGACTTATGGGAGAGGACACACATTGGTCACCAACATGGTCTATCCAGGTCATGGCCCTCTCAGTCACAGGTTAGATGCCAAGGATGAACCACTCAGCCATGCTCTTTTTGGTCGTAGGAATAAGTCAATAGTTGGCCTAGGGTTTGATAATGGAAAGAACAAAAGTGTTCCTATCCTAGCTATGATGGATAGTGACAATGACTCAAATTATACACCTAATCTCCAAAGCCAACAAGACATGACTGATTATTGGGTGCCTGCCACCAACCTCCTTTGGGGGGATTTAGATGATTCAACAATTGAAAATACAAACACTAGAGGAGGTGATACCCTTCACCATCTTGAACCTTCTACATCAAGACATACCAAGCCTTCTTGGTGTAAACATCCCAATAGGGATTCAAAAATAGATTCGCATGAGTTTGAATGGGACTCTTTCAAATGAAATAGTTGATTTAGACATGGATGTTGTCCACACCTATAGTACTCAACCCGATGCGAACAATGAACCTAGTGTAGGACTAGAGGATTGTGTTAGGCCAATTTTATATCATAGGAAAAATCTTGTAAAATTAGCCTGTTCCCTACAATGTGTTTGTCAAATGTCATTCCCTATGCTCTTTATGTGTCACCTTGCATCAGTCCAAACTACATCTCCTAAATCACCAAACCTAGAAAGATATTCAATTTTCAAGGTCTACGGGAAGAATTGTCAAAATTTTCCACAGTGTCAAAAACCCATAGTGTTTATGAAAACCCATGATGTTTTCGATCTGTGTGTTTTTGGCCTTCATTATTTTTAACCCTGTGTTTCTTGCTTTTGTGTGCTTATCCTTTGGCATCTAAAACTCTATGTGTTTTCAGTCTTCCGCTATGTCAAAAACTCTGTGTTTTTTACCTCCCAGTTCCCTGTTTGTCGACTTTCCTTAAGTGCGCAAGTGCGATGATAGGTGGACCCAGGCCTTCAAAATCTCTTCTTGATTGGCTATCGCATGGCCACATGTCAGACTTTTCTGACATGCGATCATGTGACCGCCTGCCACCTGTCCGCGTGGTCCTGATTCTTCATGGTTTTTGGTTGCCTGGCACTTAGCTTTCCTTCTGGCGACCTGGCAACTAGCAATTATCTATTGATCTCCTAATTCTGGTAGTTAAGCAGCTAGCATTGAGTGACTCAGTGACTATTAGTCACATGATCTCTAAAGGGTTGGTGGTTATCTACTAACATCTCATGACTTGGCTAACGGTTAGTCATGTGGTCGCTTTATTTTTGGCAATTTGTTGGTGGGTCCGTAGTCTTCTAAGGAGGTTAAAGCGTGGATAGATCTAGTGGTTTCTATTATACCGCTAAGTGAAGGTGCTCACTTTTGAACATCACGGTATAGTGACAACCATCGATTCTAGTTTATGAGGAGACTGCTCGGTGGACCCATTTGCAAGAGGTAGACAGGTGGCAGCTTGTGATTGGCTATTGCATGGTCACATAGCCCATTTTTTGGCTATGTGATCATGCGACTACTTGCCACATGTCCTTGAGGCCCGTTGGTGGAAAGGGGTGTGGTCCCAGTGTGACATGTCTACACAGGTGGTGATGAGGCTTGCCAAGTAGTTCTTATGTGCCACAGTGATCTAAGTTGGTGGGTTTTCATTTGTCCACATGGTGATGACTTGGTTTATGTCAGGGGGGCCCGCGTTGAAAGCTAAAATCTAATGGTTGGCGTATGATCACAAGGAATATTCCAAACCTTTGCAATCATGCACCATCTGTCAGATTTTTTTCCTTTTTGCCAGGTGGTGCTTAGTTGCTATGTTCCTATTGGTTGACGTGGATGTGCTCAGGTGTGGGGACATTGTCGGAGGGATCTGTGATGAGGATAGATCTAACGGTCGGTGTAAGTTCTCATGTGATTTTTCAAAGCCATGAGATCTTATGCCAGTCATTCATTTTCAAAGACTTATGAAAGGTGGGTCCTGTGCCAGTGACTAGGTGTGGATCAGTGAATGATGAGGTGACATGTGGCATCCGTGGTGCTGAGATGGCAGTGTTCTATCAGCTGATGAGTTTTTCTATGGCAGTCTAAGGGCCTTGTCACATGATCACAAGGGGCCATTTCCATGGCATGCGATCATGCGACAATGGTCTGGTTGCATTGTTGCAGAGTTGGAGATGTGGGCCCGTTGTCTTGTGTTGCCAGTGGTGCATGTCCTTTTTGGTGGGGAGTGCTGATGTGGTGGTGACAAGGCTGGTTAGTAGTTATATTTTGTTGGTTTTCACATGTTCGCATAGCCCATCTCCAGGCTATTGTGATCATGTGACTAACCGCCAAATGTTATCATTGCAGAGTCATGGAGTTGTGAAAGTAGTGCAGCCAAAGACTTTTCTGGAAGGTTTGTGATGGCATTGCATGGTTAAGGAGACCATGGTCGCATGATCACAAAGGTTAGTTTGGTGCCTTGCAATCATGTGACCAAGCATAATTTGAGGCTCAATTTCCTATGGTGGTCAAGTGGATGGCAGTGCGATTGCGTGACTAGAGCAAACGGTTAAAAAATGTGAAACCCGCGAAGTGCAAAGTAGTCATTGCAGATTCAAATTTGAATTTTTGTGAACTTTCAGTGCCAGAAAGACCAAATTTATGGAATTGAATGTAGAAAATACCCTGTTCAGTGAGAAATGACTGGTTTGTTATTGTGGTGTGGTCCAGGGTGCTATGTGCTTATTTGTAGAGCTAGTACTATGGTGGTTGTGTGCTCAAGGCATGTTGCAGGGTGTCCTTTTGAGCCCAATTTTATGATCCCTTGTACTTGTAGAGAGGATTTTCATGATTAGGGATCAGTTCTGGTTTTCTCTTTCCTACCCCTATAATAAATTTTTAACCATTTCCAATTGGCTTGGTTGGTAAAAGCTATGCCCTAGCTGTTTGTAGCTTGTTGCAACCCATTTTGGGTTCCAATGGCAGCTAGTGGTATAAAGTGTTGAATTTTTTACTTTGTATGGTTTCTAAATCTTGTCAGTTCCAGTGAAGGGTTTTTTTCTATAGATTTCTCCTTCTCTCTACATATAGAGTGTTCTTCTCTCCATTGATGGTTCAGAGAATACAATACATTTTGTAACAGGATTGTCTTATGTGTGAGGATTTAATATATTTTTACTATTACTGAGCTATCTCCATTTGAATTCTGAGTCCATTAATCATACATCAAGGGTGTTTGATTTCTCTATTTGCATTGCCTAAGTGTTTGCAAGTGGAGTTGTCTTCACAGAGATAACTGGTTTAGGGTTAGCATTCTTGTATGTATGAGCTGAAATATCAAGGATAGGTCATGCTTGTCTTCCAGTGGATGCTAGTCAATGTATTATCTATTTATAGGTCTCTTCTAAGGGGAGGGTTAAAATCCTTTGATGGATAATAACATGCTTGAATGCACAGGTGGGTGTTAAGTTAAGGTTTGGTCATGGTGTGTGATTGATGTCAGGCATCAACACATTGGATATATTATTTTCTTGTTTCATAGCTGTCCCTTGCAATATTGTATTTGACTCTGTGGCCCATTGGATAAGGCACTGGTCTATTAGAGACTTAGGGCATCTCAGAGGTCCTTTCAATCCATTCAAATCATTTCTATTCAGTCCCACCTTTTCCCTTTCAAGTTGTTAGTGTAGGTCTCTAGTTTTCAATCTCATTCCATGCAAATAGGGCTATTGCATGAGACTTTCTATCATTGGGGTACAAGATACCTATAGGAGATTGACTGCTATTCCACATTAATCTGTCTGCAAGCCTTTGGTTTTTTCATGAGGTGTCTTGAGTGTGCAGATAAGGCAATACCCACTTGAGTGAATGTGGAGCTCAAAGAAGAAGGAGGATTCCTGTTTATCCTCATCAATTGGTTTGTTTTCCTTGTCAAGCTTGAGTGCCTAACCAGTGTTCTAAGCCCAACTATTTGATTCAAGCTTGGTCCTACAAGGAAAAGAGCCAACAGATTGGACTCCTTGAATTTCCTTAGTTGGAAATGCTTCATCTGGTAGGACGAGTCCTAATTCAGACATCTTAGAGGGAAACTTGACAGATCCTAACTATGTGATCACTAGAGATAATGCCTTTCATATCAATAATGTTGAACTAGTCATTGACCTACCCCTTGTCAACTATCATTTGATTGATTGGTCACAACTTGGTCAAGAGCCCCAGCTTCTCAATTTTCACAATGACTACGAAATAGCTTGCTACTTGAATGCTCTTGAACCCATAGTCTCTTCCACCAGTGAACCTACAACAAGTATGATGGAGCTAGATATTAAGTACCTTAGTCACAAAATAAAAGAAAAGAAAAAAAAGAGAAACGCTCATGATGGTGAAAACCACTATGTGGTGGTGTCAGAACCCAAAAAAGTAAAAATAAAAGATGTATCCGAAGGTGAAAACCTCCTTGAGGCACCTAAGGATGGGGTACTTAATAACCTGCTAAGTTATTTCCAAGACAAGTCGTCAGTTCTTGTTGAGCCTACACAAATAGTAAATTTGAATACAAAAGAGGCTCCATAGGTGATTCATCTAGCTCATTCTTTGTTAGTACAAGAAAAAGAGGCATACACAAAGTTCTTACAAAAGAAGAAAATCAATTTTTCTTGGACATATTTGGACATGCCAAGGCTTGCCATTAATCTTATTATTCATCACTTATCTATAGCTCCAAGAATTAAACTAGTAAAATAGAAGTTGAGGAAAATGCATCCTCACATAGCTCTCCTTGTTAAGGCTGAATTAGAAAAGCTCTTAGGAGCAGGGTTTATTAGAGCTATCGACTATGCCGAGTGGATCTCAAATATTGTTCCAGTTTCAAAGCATGATGGGTCCATTCATGTATGCACAGACTTCAGAGACCTTAAAAAAGCTTTCCCAAAGGATGAATTTCCACTCCCTAACATAGACATGATAGTGGATATGACTGCGAGCTATGAGATATACTCTTTAATGGATGGTTTTTTTGGTTATAACCAAATAAAGATAGCTCTTGAGGATCAACAAAAGATAGCCTTCACATGCCATTTGGCTTTAAAAATGTAGGAGCCACATACCAAAGAGCTATGACCACAACATTTCATGATATGATGCATAAAAACATGGAGGATTATGTGGATGACACTTTGGCCAAGTCTAAGCAAAGGGATACACATCTAGAAGATTTGGAAGTAATTCTAGATTGAACGGAGCAGTTTCAGTTAAGATTGAATTCGAAAAAGTGTGCATTTGGGGTTACCTCAGGTAAACTTCTAGGATTCATAATTTTAGCCAAAGGAATAGAGGTGGATCCCGAAAAGGTTCAAGCCATTTTAAATATGCCACCTCCTAAGAACATTAGTCAGATGAGAAGTCTTCAAGGACAACTCCAATCCATACAAAGGTTTATTTCATAGCTTGCAGATAGAGCACAACCATTCAAAAAGACATTGCATAAGAGAGCCACATGTGCTTGGAATGAGGATTTCCAAAAGAGCTTAGACCAAATAAAACAATACTTGGCTAATCCTCCAATTTTGATGCCTCCTATCCCAAGAAAACCATTGATTTTGTACATCTCAGTGATAGAATCTTCCTTGGGGGCATTATTGGCTCAACTTGATGATACGGGGAAGGAAAGAGCCATCTACTACATTAGCTATACTCTAGTATCTTATGAGATCAATTATAATAGTATTGTGTTGGTTAACAGTTTGTCCTCCCTTTAGATTTATAATCTTTGACTCTTCTTAACACCCAAGGTGAGAGAACAAGAGGATGTTCACCAACAAATGGGTCAGTGTAAGTCATCTATCACCGCCCTCTGAATTGACAGGTACAGCTCCCTGATTGTGTTTGATATTCAATGAATATGTTTTTATCTATCATCAGATTATTCCTTATGAGTTTTAACCAAATTTTTTGTAGGCACAAACAATTCAGGTAGGGATAAGAGTGGATAACCTATAATCCCCAATGGAATGTTGATCACAGATTATCATGAAGTCTATCTTCTAACCTAAATCTATCTACTCTAAGAATGCATATCCTACTAAGGAGAATAGAAGTAGAATTATGCATGGATAGTAAATGGAATTACTTATGCTAAAATTACTAACATGAAATGGAATCCAAGCAGGAATCACAGTTCCATATACAATTGTACTTTCTATTCAGATGCGTCTAAATAACTGAGTGAATAGGAGAAGAATCATACATGAAAGGTAAATATAATTACTTTCACTACAATTACCAACATGAAATGGAATCTAGTAAGCAAGTATAGCTTCACATATAACTATTCTATCTATTCAAATGCAAATGAACAACTACTGGCACAACAAACATGAAATAAAGCTTAGCAAATAGAATTACTCTGCTCCAATGCCAATTTTTCTGACCCTCACTACTTCATTCTCTCCAATTTATATAGAGATCACTAGCCTACATCCTTCATAGGAATATGAAGTGATTTAGCTTCTAGAATATGAAAAGATAAAGTACAAAGAAGGAAAACTTTCCAAACTAAGAACTTGAAAAGTCATCATGAATGTAGAAGACACAAAGATAATGACTTCTTAATCTGAAACTCTTCATCTTCAACTAGCATTTGTCAAGCTGAGTTCATTGGGCTTCTGGAGTCGAATCATCTTTCAACAACAGTCAATTGTTATACCATTGCATCCAACCTTTTTCAAACAGTTCAGAAATACTTAGCATGACCTTATCTGACATAAGGGCTTTATCATCACTACAACCTATGGCAACCCTTGGTGCATCTGCTGGACCTTGAGCTATAGCATACAATATTTTTAGCATTGTATTCTTCCTTCTTTTCCTACCCATGACCTTAGTCAATAGGTCGATAACACTATGTCAATAATCTGCTATTCTTAGTCACCTTCGATGTTCCATTGGATTATATTATCGTTATTCCCTTTAAGTCTCAGGTCCCACTTGACAAGTTTCTCATTGGATGGTAGTCACATGATTGCAAGAGGAAAGAATGTTCCTCATGATCATGCACCAGCTGTAGATCCCCCACATTTGACAAAACTCAACCCTAGCCAGGTCCACAGGACAAGTGGCAGTCGACCGCAATCCTACTGCACTTTAATATGCCCGAAGACTTAGAAAATTGGCCCCACCTGGACATGTGGAAGGATCCTGCTTAGTCACAAAGCATCTTCCACACCATAGCAACTAAGTGACTACTATTGATTTAGTATCTACAACTCTTTTGGTCCCACGGCTACATGTCAATTAATATCCCGCTAAGTTGCTAAGCATCTTCAGTGACTTACGTTGTCGCATGATCGCATAGCAATATTTTAATCCATGAGATCATGCAACCACTTTATCATTGGCACATCTACACTATCAGAGTATGTGGGTCCCACTACCATGTGGAAGTTCTTGCTATGTCATAACTCAGGTCCTACTGAGAAATAGGGCCCACTAATCTGCCCTCTTTTTTTTTACTTTTCGTATGATTGCATGGCACTTATTTAATTCTTGTGATCATGCGAGCGCTTTATCATTGCCGCATGAAATAATATTTAATAACTATCCTTGTCAGGTTTGGACTTATAAATTTTCATTGTCACATGATCACATGGTATTTTTTTACCTCATGTGATCATGCGACCGCTCTATGATTGGTGCACATGGGTCCCAACATATTTTTTATTTAACCTTTCCTATCTTTTTGTTGACTTTCCTTATCTACACAGGCTTCCATTGTCGCATGATCTCATGGTATTTTTTAATCTCTTGCGATCATGTGACCGCTCTATCATTCATAACATGGAAAGCACCAACTTTATCAACTGTGGAAAATGCATTGGATAGATGTGCATTCTGCTCTACAACGCCACATCTGATTGCAATAATCATCCATATGTTTATCACTATGATGGAAATCAATCACATCTTTAGGCAATTATAATTTTTCACTGAGTCATTCATGACTACACACACTGTTCCTCGATTCCATTATAATTCAACATAGACTCATTTCCATTTTCTTCGATTGCTGTAATCAGTGGATTCATCCAATTGACCAAACTAGTCAATCAAACTATTAATAATTAATTTCAATGGTTATAATCAATGGATCCATCCAACTACATTAGAGACTAATCAAAAGAGAGGATTGAGTTCCCTTTTCATTATAACTAGATTGAACCTTTCTCAAAGACTTCAAATGATCTTAAATATAATCCACTTCATGACTATCCAAGTTATGCTTCTGAGAGTTGAATCAAAGTAGTAGATATCATGTTGACACATGTTTGATGTTAGGATCAACAATGTGTTCTTCCCAAGTAAACACCCTTTATATCTTGGGCCTATGGATAATACTATCATGTGAGATGCAACTGAGATGACATCCATAACTTTAATTTCCCATTCTTCAATCTTTTAGGACAATATCTTGAGATCCTCTTAACACTATCCTATGGAGTAAAATCTGAACATTTCAATGCTGGCCCTATCAATGTATCATCCATATGAAGAATCTTCTCTGGTTCTTTTGAATATCTAAAACTTATGACTCCCAAACATCATTCCATCTACTAAAAAAGATCATCAATAGGAGCACCAAGTCTTTGCCAGGTTAGGATCTACAACCTACCTAGAATGAAGATATTTTAATACAACCCACCCGACTTGAAGCAAGGAGCAATTGCAAGGATACCCAGCAAAGACCTCCTATCCTAGAGAGAAGCTAGACCTAGACACTAACAAAAAAGACCTAACTTGACTCTGACATTGTGAAAAAATGGGTGACTGAAAGTTAGGCAACATATTGAAAAGTCTTGTCTCGTGATAGTGTTTGCTTCCCAAAAGTTGTGACACTACATGCTTGCCCATACTATACATTTTGTTGCAAAAATTGATCCTCTTAATTATTTTCTTAGTAAGGCTTCTCTCATGGGTAGACTTGCTAAGTGGATGATGGTTTTGTCAGAATTTGATATAGAGTACATTGAGCGTAAGGCTATAAAAGGGCAAGCTATTGCAGATCAACTTGATGATTTCCTAGTCAAGGATAGCATGCCTATTCAAGTGGAATTCCTAGATGAGCATATCATGTACATGACCATGCATACTTGGAAAATGTTCTTTGATGGTTCAAATATGCAAAATGGATCAGGAGCTGGAGTGTTGTTTATTTCCTATCATGGGTGTACTATTCCCAAGTCCTATAAATTATTATTCCCATGCACAAAAAACATTTTTGAATATGAGGCCTTAACCAATGGATTGAAGATGGCTATTGAATGGGGAATTATAGAGCTACATGTTTTTGGGGATTCATAATTAATTATCAACCAAGTAAATGAAGAATACCAACCTAAGGATGATAAGCTGATCCCTTACAAAAAGATGGTTGATTCATTGCGACGTTACTTCACATTTGTGACATTTCAACAGATCCCTAGAGTAGAAAACAAGGCTATAGATGCTATGGCTACATTAGCTTCACTCCTTCAGTTGGAACAAAATGAATCAAGATTTGAATTCCTGGTGGAAGAGCTACATCATCCCATATTTGACTCCTCTGAAAGCCATGTCATTTGTACCTTGGTCACTCGTGAGTCTTCCCATTATGGTGCTATCTATTCATACCTTCATGATGGCATCATTCCTGAATCATTTAAGTGATCTAAATGAAGAAACCTTGTCTGTAATGCCTCTCGCCATACCCTTATCTCTGGTGATCTATATAGGAGGGGTTTAGATGGGACACTTCTTAGGTGCTTGGAAAAGGATGAGTCTAACTGAGTGTTAGTTGACATCCATGAGGGCATTTGTAGAGGACATTCCAATGGTCTTTCCATGGCCCAAAGGTTTCTTAGGGTGGGGTGCTATTGGCCCACAATGCAGATGGATGCTATAGCTTT
This sequence comes from Chamaecyparis obtusa, assembly GCA_027943335.1. Taxonomy (NCBI): domain Eukaryota; kingdom Viridiplantae; phylum Streptophyta; class Pinopsida; order Cupressales; family Cupressaceae; genus Chamaecyparis; species Chamaecyparis obtusa. Next base: position 2,050,736 of record BSBK01008474.1, on the reverse strand, counting down.
TTCCAAGTCTTGTGAAAAGTGTCAAAAAATGGAAACTTGATTCATGCTCTAGGTAGGGAGCTCATTCTTTCTATTTCTCATTGGCCATTTTAGTGCTGGGCCTTTGACCTTGTTGGGAAGATTCATCCCAACTCATCAGGTGGACATAAATTCATAATTACTACTACTAACTACTTTACCAAATGGGTAGAAGTTGTTCCACTCTCTGTTGCTTCGGGAAAGACAATTTATTTGTTCATATTGAATCATATCATTTGTTGATTTGGGATACCTTCTGAGATAATCACTAATAATGGAGGTCAGTTCAAAAACAAGGACCTTACACACCTCTACAAGAAATTCAAGATAAAGCAACATTGGTCCTCCATTTACTTCCCACAATGAAATGGACAAAAAAAGGCCTCTAATAAAACCATTCTTAAGATTCTCCATAGAACGGTTCACAAGAATGGTAGAGACTAGCACTTACAAATCAATCCAGCCTTATGGGCTTATAGAATGAGTATACATACTCCCACAGGGGCTACTCCTTTTGCCCTCACTTATGGTGTTGAAGTAGTATTACCTTTAGAAGTTGAGATTCCCTCACTTAGAGTCTCTCTCAAAGGTTTGATTACATATGAAGATTATCATGCCATGAGATTGCAAGAATTAGAACTTCTTGATGAGAAATGAAGAGCATCTTTTGATCACATGAGAGTCTACCAAAAGTGTATGTCCAAAGCATTCAACAAGAAGGTTCACCCTAGAGAATTTCAAGTAGGAGATCTTGTCCTGCGTGAGAATCCTAAGAACCAACAACATCATGAACAAAAGGGAAAATTTGAACCTAATTGGCTTGGACCATACATTATTACTATTGCTTTTGGGATAGGTGCTTACCTGCTATCTGATGAATAGGGGGAATAGCTCCCTGATCCTATTAATATTTTGCACCTTAAGAAGTTCTATCCATGATACCTATTCTGTCTAGGGACATCCTTTGTACATATTTATTGATCCTGAAAAAATGTCAAAAAAATTCATAAATGATGCTAAAAAAATCCTAAAAAGCATATAAAGTCCTAAAAAAAGACAAAAAATAAATAAATTCAAAAAAATAGAAAAAGTGCCTTGGTGAAAACCTAGAAATAGGTGGCTTGGTAGCAAAAATACAAAAAAATTGAAAAAATTCTTCCAAGTGGTGAAAACTTGGAAACAGGTGCTACTTGAGGCCTTTGCACCCTTGTCTTTTAGCATGCATCCTCGACACTTAGCCATTTTTCATCATACCTTGGCCTTATTTGACTTGGTCTAGAATTGGTCTTTATTTTTGTCTAGGGGGCATAACTGTTAGCATAGGTCCTTTAGGTGTGTTTGTCTCTTGGGGCATTTCACAACAAGTGTTTTTCAACACCATCCCAAATAGTTTTTTTCAACACTACCCTAGCGTCAAGTGTTTTTCAACACTTATTAGATATCCTACCCCACAATCTAGCATGATGTGATATTTCTCACTAAGCAAATGTGATACTCAAAGTTTGACTCTATGACCAACACACACGCACTTAAACACTTGACTCATTGAGACTTGTTTGACTTTGTTTCTTTGTGTGTTGTCTATGATGATTTCTTTGATGAGTGGTCTCTCCCTGAGAAGTTTTTGATGATGCATAGCTAGAAAACTAAGGGTATGAGAACATGTTTTATTTCTTTATCTGCTTGTGGGTATATTTTGTTGATCCTAGCTGTCATGAGCATTTATGCTGGTCCTACTTGACACCTAGGATCTAAAAAGTATTATCCTTGACTAATTTGCGAGTACATGCTTATAGCTATCTTGACCTTCTTATGTCCTGAGGCAAGCATAATCTCACCATAACAAACTTTGGTAATCTCACTGCACTAGTCATCCTAACCTACATGTCTTTGGTGCCTAGGTGGGATTTCCACATTTCATCTGATATAGATCATATTCATATACCCATAGTCATACTAGTGTGTATTGTATGATCTTATGATGCTACCAATAAAGCTCGATGATGATAATTAGATGTCTATAAGTGTTGTGACCTTGCAAGTCAACCACTTGTCATAGTAGCTTGCATTCCTAGGTTCATGATAGTTTAGTTTTGCATTTTGCATATTGAGAGAGCTCTCCTTTTCATCTTACGTGGACTTGTCAGTCAACTGCGCTCATCTTCCTTTTTCTCAATCATGTCTTTCACTCTTTGTCTTTCATCTCAAACCTATTCCTATCATCACAAGGGGTTAATCTTATCATCATATCTATATCTCAAAAATGTCATTTTCAGAAACATGAGTCTATATCATACATATGAGAATTAAACATTCAGAAACATGAGTCTATATCATACATATGAGAATTAAACATACATCTATGAGAGAGAATATACATGAGCATATAAACATTTTGAGAAAAATAAAAAGACAATACATAAACTGATACATCCATCACAAGTGAGACATACACACATGATATATCAAATATCCAATAATCTCATATATATAAGTAATGATACACAGTACAAAGTGAGATCCCAAAATCTGGATCAAAAGTCTCAGGATATGTTTGAAACATCTAAACCTCAACCCTAGACCTAGGACTCGCGGCCACCATCCTGAAGACCTAGTGGTGGAGGAGGTGCCACATCTAGTACTACATCTGATCTACCCACTACTACTGAGTACAAAGGAGCTCTCTGACCCTCTAGCACCACCTGTATCTAGAGACCATGATAATACGTGGCTCGTGCTACCTCTCTACCTCTCTGTAAGGGAAACTTGTAGCTACCTCTCTCGGCACTCTATCATAGCTATCTGATTTGTGAGCTGCTACTCCTTGATAGCTATGGTGATCCTTAGCTACTACATCTCTATCTCTAGAGCTTGTATCCTAGCTCTCAAGTCCTCCCCTCCCGCAGGCTTCTCCTGCTATCCCTCAGCCTATCGGTGAGCTGGTCTCACCTCATCCTTAGGTGTCGCTAATCTCCATCTCTATGACCATTTTTGGCCACTTGATCTTGATCCCTCACCTCTCTCCATCCCTCTCTCCATCCCTCTCCCTCCATCTCCTTTGTTCCCTCCATCCTCATCATCTGCCCCATCATCCCCTTGAGTAGCTGGCGGTGCATCTGGTATGGTGAATCTAGGGAATGGAGCCCTATGCCTCTTTGCTCTATATGTTTCATCTGCACCCACATCCACCATGTCTAGAAGGTACTCCCAGGGATCCTGACATATAGTAGATGTCTCTTGTACTACCTACTGGTAATCTAGCATCAGCAACCAACCATGCCTCTCCTCATCATGAAACTGAGCATGTGTAGTGGTCTACGTGGACACCCTCTATTAGCATCTGAACTGTCTCCAGACCCAAATAATAATGAATCTCTCCACAATGTCTACATGATGACCTACTAATGGCTGACTATAAAGCATATAATCTAGCTCCTGCCTATCACCCCACTGCTCAGATGTCCTGTAAGGTCTCTAGGTGAATGAGGTGAGCTCATCCAACACCCTGCAATAGTAAGAGACATCTCTGGTATGTTCCTGAGAGATGAAACCTATATATCTATACATGTAGGGATATCTACACTCCCTAGGCTACACTCATGGATGCACTATAGCAATGTGCTCCCATGCCCATATCTGAGCGAGTATAGCCCTGCATGCCCAAGTCCTACCATCTCGGTAGATGTTCTCATGTAGCTCATAGTACATCTCTACTAGTATGGTAGGACCCCATGCCATATGATGATGTCTGCCTACCAAGTCCACCAGTAGTCTACCCCATCTGAGAGGGAATCTCTTCTGACTATCATCAGTCATTAGGGCCTATGATATGATGGATGCAACAATACAAGGCACTATGAAGTCCCTACCAAAGTTAGCCATCAACCAATCCCAGCTGACGTGTCGATCTAGGATGGTGACATCCTGGAACATACCCTGGATAACCTATCTCCCCTCTGTCAGATCCTGATCATAGTATACCTATGTCATCAAACAATCATGTTAGTTTCTATCATAAGGGAAACTTTATAACTTTGATTATCTATAAACATGATTATGCTTACAGGCTCTCTATGACACAGAACCCATAGGATCTGATAGATGTTCTCCAATGTGATGGATGCCTCTCCAGTAGGCAAATGAAAGGTGTTGTGCTCACTATGCCATCTCTTGGCAAGAGTAGTCAACAGCCCATGATCAGCTCAGAAATGGTGAATTTGTAGTAAATACCAAAATCCCATCACTCTCAAATCGGCCTTGCCCAGAACATCCAGATCTCAGACAAACTACAATCCAATCACCTGGGGTGCTCTGATCTAGAGCACAACAAAGTTCTCTTATAAGTCATTTCAACCATACTAGATGTCAGTGCATATCATGAAGGATGTATAATGTTAGTACAACACATTTTAAAATCAAACATTGTCTAAACCCATGTTATTTTGCTCAAAAATATTACAACATTTCAAAATTTTATACTAGGCGACACTATTTTTTGATTAAGTGTCGTGCAACACTTTGTCTTATAGCAGTGTGATAGTTTCTTTTTGGATGACACGTCGCATAGTGTCATGCAACATTTCATCCCGTGTTGTGCGACATTGGATTCAATGCTCGTGCGACACTATTTTAACCCATGAAGTGTCACATGACATTCATCCTCAAAGGGTGTGACACTTCTAAAGTGTCGCACAACTTTTCACCTAAACTAAAAATTTGAAATTTGAAAAATAATTAAAAATATCTTAAATGCTCATTAATGACTCAAAAAAGTGATGTTTTTCTGAAAACTCACTGGGGCAGCATAGTGTGGAGGCCAGTTGTGCAACTGACCATGCTCAAACCGATGCCTGTGGATAGGAATCACTACTTGCTGGGCCATTTTCTTTCTCTAAGCTCTCAAAATTCTCAAATGACTAAATGACAAATGATTTTTGAAAATGACACTTTTGCCCCTTTTATATCATTTTGACTTTTTGACCTAATTTTCAAAATACCTCAGAATTGGGTGAAAATTGCACCCTTAGCTAATTTCAACATCCTTGATCCATTTTCTAACTCAGAATTGAAATCTAAGTTAATCTTGATAGTCAAAATTGCATTTCAAAATTTGACCCTCTTCTACGCAGTTGGCTGACTATTTTAGGCCTGATCCTTTGATCTTTGTTGAGGCATCTTCATTTCTTCACCCCCATCTCTTTCAAACTCCTAGTCTATCATTCATTTTCACTCACTTTATTTCTCTAAGGTTTGACTTAATTTTTATCCTATATCTTTCTCAGTCAAACTGGGGCATGTCTTCATTGCTTAGTGGTTATCTTATTGTCCTATTCTTCGATTATGATTTCTAGTGACTTGATCAGGTTTATCAATTTCCTATTCTCCTCTACCTAATTTTGATTTTGATTTCAAGGGGGTAGTACCTATCAGCTTTAATCTTTGATTCAGCTTTATCATTCAGCTCAGCTTGAGATTCTTATTTTGAGACTTGATTATCACCTAGCAGCGACGGTGGTGATTTTGTCTTTCAATTTTTATCTCTTATTTTTCAGACTTGATTATTACCTAGTAGCAACATCGATAGTTTTGTCTAAGGCTTGATTTGCACCTAGCAGTGACGGTGTTGGTCTTGTCTTTCATCTTTTGCTTATTTTTGTCCTGATGTGTTCCCAAAATGAGCACACATTTGGGTTGTTTTGTGATTCCAAATCAATCTCACATTTCAATTCTTCTTTCACTACATGTGTTCCCCAAATGATCACACATTAGTCAAAGAGGGGCAAATTTATGCACCCTAAAATGGTCACCTAGACTTTGGGCCCCCATTTAGCAATTTATCAAATCCCTGAATCAATATTTTCAAAAATTAACATTTTATCAATTATATCAATTTCCTTGATCAAATCTTTTTTATCATTTTCAATTATTCCTTGGGCTAACCATTTTATCTTAAGTCTTTATTTAATTAAAAGTAATATTTCCTCCCCTTTTAATAAATAAAAAGCCCTGACTTTTCCTCTTATCCTAAGTTGCACAAATAAAGCACTATTCTTATTTTTATAAAAAGGGAAAAAGTATTTTTTGTCTCATATGGACACAAAAGTCAACTCTTATTTTCTTATTGGAGGATATTTGTGCACATGGATTGCTCTTCTTTGATACTCCATCGTTGATTAAGTCTTTTGCATCTTAATCTCCATGATCCATTCCTTTTCATTTCCTATAAAAGGAGAGCTCGCTTCCTCATTTGCAAAGATATATCATTCATGTTTTATGCTAATATTATGCTATAGGTTTTCTAGGTCATTTGGAGCGCTCTGAAGACATTGTTGTTGCATTTAATTTAGTTTTCTTTCATAGTTTCATAATCATGGCATTCTTAGTACAAATTTTCTTTATGCAATATATTAGTCTCGCATAGCTTAATTAGGAGGGATTGTAAGACTTGTAATTTCCTTTCATAGTCTAGTTTGCACTTTCCTTTCATAGATTAGATTTCCTTTCAAGTATTGCATTGTCATCATTTAGCTTAGCTTGCACCTTCATTCTTAGTTTACTTGCATTGCATTTCATTTGATTCTTGGAGATATTGGCACTCTTGCCCTTGTCTTCACTTGAATCTCTCATTGTGTGGTTGACTAGCAAGGTCATTAAGCCTATTAGCTCTAGCTGTGAGTAATTTTACAATCTTGCAACTCCATACATAGAGAGCTATGAATCAATTTTTGAGACCTCATTCTTGAGTGTTCTTGATTGTAAGAATTCATAGAAGTGCACTACTTTTGTGTGTACACCTGCATCCTACAACACCAACCAACATACATACATACATACATATATGTGTGTGTGTGTGTGTGCGTGTGTGTGTATATCTATATGTATATATGTATATATATGTATATGTATGTATGTATATGTATATGTATATGTATATGTATATGTATATGTATATCTATATGTATATGTATATGTATATATATGTGTATATGTATATATATGTGTGTATATATATATATATATATATATATATATATATATATATATATATATATATATATATATATATATATATATATATATATATATATATATATAACCAGACGGTGGCAAAAAAGGAGAGAGAGTGCGACATCGTGTGGACCTCCTATAAGAGTAACTATGACTGCCTCCCCTCATCCTACACTCACATCAGACACTGACATCAACAAAGCATTATTGGATTAGTGTGGTTAGTACCGTAATAATCTCTTTTCCATATTATATAACAAGAATGCATCATAACATATTCATGTAAATTTTAATCATCTATTGATTTTCACAAACCCATTTAACCATCAAGCATGTACTCAAAATGTCCCATTGTCAAATAAAGATAAAAAAATCATATAACCCTAAATGTATTAATCATGTCTAATCCCAAGTAAAACTATTAGAGAAGGTAACATATCTAATCCTTAAGTGATTATAATATATTAACCTAAGGTAAACATAAATATTAATAATGATCATTTTGCATAGAAGCATATAAGTCTATCAGGTGATCCTTTTAGTATTAAGGTCCTAAACTATCATTGACACACAAGTGGATGTATAGGAACATACCTACGAAATATTATTATTTCCACATTAAAATATGAAGTTATGGTGAGTTGTAAGAGGTTCTTTTTAAGCATCCATCTCAAGAAGGACCTGTTAGGAATGGGAACACTAAGAGGGATGGGTGAATCAGTGTTCACTATATTTTAACATTTCACTTTAATTTGAATACTAAATTATAAATGCTTAAGTACTGAATTAAACATTCATATAAACATGAAACATGAAATCAACACATGACACCAATATGGTTACAGGGAAAACCAAATAGGTAAAAACCCCAGTGGGACTTGGTACCCACTAATAATCTGTACTAGTGTTTTGTGATCCTTGTTAGAAGATCCTTTACCCTATTAAGAGTAGCTTTACAAGGCTTTTAGTATAGTAGACCTTGTTAAGGGTCAGACCCTATTAGGAGTCTTTTACAATGATCCCTATTAGGAGAGTGGACTCACTTTCCTAGAGCTCACTGCTCAAATGATGAAGGCTACAACCTTCTGAATTAGATACACACTATATCTACAGGTGAACTATCACTATGACACTGCTTGTCAGATCAGTTCCTTTGGTGCACTGATGCTTTGACCTCTTGCAAAACTCTAATACATCACATGCTCTCTTCACATACCTCTGCTCTACTTATCACAAATCTCTCACAACTTCCATACTGAATACAATGGGTGCACCTTATATTTATATGCTCATACCAATTATAAAATTAGGTCGGCCCTATAACTAATTAAAAATAACACTTCCAAATGAATTGGCTTAAGCGTGCTTACAATTATACATATACATATGTTGAAAACCTAAATACAATGGGCACATAGCCTCTACAACATTAATTTACAATCACAAACCAAAATAGTCACTGTCAGCTCTATGCTCTGTTCTCTGCTAGCACACACTAGCTTTTCAACTTCAACTGACTATAACTTTCACATCTTTGCATATCTACTTATGCACTCTTAGACTAAGCATAAGTATAGTCTAACAATCTTAACTTCTAGGGTGCATACCTTAATTTATCTGTACACATGTACATTGATGCTCTGAGTCTCTGGTGCTTTGTATGCTGTCCAATCTTTAACACTTAACTGATTTCTGATCTTTACACTTAGTAAACTGACTCCAAACTACTATATGACTTTGTTTCCATAATGAAAACACTATATATAGTCATATACTTTAGTATAGACAACTTTCCAACAATCTCCCCCTTTTTCATTGATGGCAACAAAGGAATATGGCCAAGTCTCTAACTATTCCTTTACACAAAAAACTTTTGTCTTCTATCCAAAGTCTTATATCTCCCTATACATATATGTACTCCATATTCTATACAAATCCCCCTTTGACATTAATGACAAAGGTGCAGAAAATTTTTTTATCTACATACACTCACTGAGGGAAAACATCCGAATATGCAATCTTGAGTTTCTGGATCTCCTTCTTCCAAAAGGTTATTAGAGAACTGACTATTTGTAGATGGGTGCATAATGCATATTGAAGCTTCTCCATCTTCTCCAATTTTGTGCTCAAACCTTGATCATAGGTTATCATGGTCGCATCAATCTCCTTTATGTTTTGATTGAGAATGTCTAGTGAGGGCACAAGAGAATTCCTCAATTGAGTATGTCTAGACCTTAACTTCTCCATTTCTTTTTTTGCCCTCTTAATTATGTCCAACTGACCTTGGTAGACATTGTTACACATGTTTACATCAATGGCTATGTCTACTACTGAAATCTTCACCTTCTCACTCATTTCCTCTACATCTTTGATCTTCTTAAGATGGGCATCAGTGAACTTATCCTCATCCATGGATTCTACAATGATTTTCCTTCCTTGATCTGCAAACTCTTTTAATGATGCTTGACTAGACTTAAGAGAGTTCAATCCTAGTGCAAAATTACTCATTAGTTCATTGAGTCTCTTCTTTAAGTATTTCTCCTCTGCCACTATGGCCATAGATTCTTCTAGGCTTGAAAAATTTACTTTGAACTGAGAGATGATTGTGCTCACATCATCAACTAATTGTACATTTACCATTTTCTTATCCTTTGGAAGCAAACTGTTCAAAATATTTACTAATTCTACCAAGAGAGGATTCCTCATTACTTGCTTCTCCTTCACCTTTACCATAGCTAGGATGTTGAACTTAATCAGGTCTTCTTCCTTCCAGGAGTCCAAACTGCTAGTGTCAGGTGTGAAACTTGACAACAATGCTGAGGAGGGAGTGATGGGAGTGTTATCCATCACCTCTTGCTTCACCTTGACCAAATCAATAGAAGATTCATCTTTCTTTTCTACCTCTACTCCTTTATTTTCTTGTTCTTTCTCATCAGATATATTTTCTATGATTACTTCTTCTTGCTAGGTGGGAGGGGTATTGCTGCATAAGATTTCTACTTCCTTAGTGCTGACAAATGCTTCCTCAAACTTGTCCAAGTCCTTATCAGTAGCTTCAGTGGCTATTTCCACATTATCTATGATAATTGTGCTATCTTTGGGTGATTTTGACATGGGCGCTAAGTCCTGAGGACCTGGCATTGGTACATTAGTGGGCTCTACCACTTTATCTTCCTTAATGGGTGCATGAGTGATGGGCGCAATGGGTGGTTTGATCTATTGCTCCAATAACACCTTTTCAAAGGCCTTCTCTATTTCCTTCATAATCAACTCATAATCTTTATTCATGATGTGAAGAGTCCTCATTTTATTTCTTAGGTGTGGCTTCACCATATTCAATATCAGTTTCTCTTCTTCTTTAGAACATATAGGAAGAGTATGTTCTAATACTTTTTCTCTTATTCTTTGATCTTCCTCATTAGCTTGTCTCTTTAGATGTTCTAAGATGTCCCATACATTATTTGGAATTTTTGTTTTCAACTCAAGAATTGTCTTTTTGAACTTTATCATACGTTTGATAATCATATCATGAATTTCTGTCTTATCAATCTCACTAAATGATTCATAATGTTTCCCTACTTGATCAATTCTACCCTCATTAATAATTCTAGAGCTCAAAACATTAAGGCTAGGCCTAAATCCTACCTTAGGATGTGCTTGAATGTTTTTCCTACTCCTTAATGCTCATGAGAATGGATGACTGGTGCTAGCTTCTTTCTTTCTCTTGAATAAAGGCTTGTACTCCAGAGGAGTATCTTTGGGCATAGAAGGAGTATTGTCTTCCTTATCCTTCTGACTATCATCTTTTTCAATTTTTATCTTTTTCATCTTGGGATCTTCTTTTTCTTTTGTTGTGCTCTTCAATTCTAGGGAAATCTTCTCATCCCTTGCTTTATCAAGGTCTTCTTGTGATACACCATGTACTCTTAGGATCTCTGATGTGACCTTTGCAACCTTTCTCTTTGTTGTAGCACTATTCAGCTTAGCATCAACTTCTCTAGTCTTTTCTTCATAGGTTCCCCACCTAGGTTCATTGTCATCTCATGAATTAGGTCTCCTATTATTCGTACTAGTACATCACCAATCCAAAACAACTCATCATGGATTCTACTCAATAATATTTTAATCCATTCGGTTTCATATGTTGTGGCATACTCAAAAATGGGGTGATCATTCCATTTGGTGTATTCATCCATGAACATTTTGTTTGGTTTCAAAATTATGTCCATGTGCGCCCTTAACCTATCCAATCTAACAGGTTCCTTCTTACAATAGATGTAAGCCCTTATGTCTTCTACATGCATGATGCCCATTGGCATGTGGGAGAATTCTCCCTCTAAATCATCTACGGTTGATTTAAATGGGTGCCTCTTTAAAACATACCTCTTCTTCTTAGCAACATAAAAAACAATAGGAGTGGCCATGACTTACTTGATATTCACTTTCCAAATGATCTCTAAGATGTTCTGATGACTTCCAAATTAGCACAACGAGCTAGGGTTTCTTACAACTGATCAAATGCACTACAATTACTGATAGCTTAATCTCAAATCTTCACAACAACTTCCAAGGATCAATCTACTCTCCAGTCACTCTAAATATGAATGAAATTAGTGAACAAAAAAATTTCTATGTACTTAAAGTAAGAAATTCACCATTAATGCAACTCGCGTAAATGAGGCTGTCACTTCAAATTTTCAAACTTGAGTTTTGCTAACAATCGGCATGTGTGCTCTTGTACAAAGGTTTCTATACACTCCAAAATCTTAAGTCCAAAGGTGCATACTCTGAGGATGAGTATACTAGCCACGCAGGGGTCTAGAGCTAAATTAGCTCCCCCTATGACCCCGAGGGCCATTTATGAAGATGTAGAGGGTGCATCCACTTGGGATGAATCTAATACAATCTCAATAGCATTCTCCTTCTTTCCTTCTAACCAAATCAAGCTTGCATCTTCTAAGGCCTTCACAAACTTGACTTCTGCTTCAAGATCCAAAATTGGTTCTTTGATCTTTTTAGGGCTTTCCTGACCTTGTGTCCTTGATCTACAAAAATTTGAGATATGTCCAGCCTTGTTATAGGTGTTACAAATCACTAGAGGTCTATTATTCCTTAGTGCATTGACATGAGTCAGCATTCTATATGTTCTAGCTGAGTGACCATTATAGTTACATATCTGACATGTAACATTATGAGAACTTCTAACATTTGTTTGATTCTAGTTTCTTTGATCATGCTAAATCCTACTCTTCTTACTAGTCTTGCAATTTATTGCTTTATGACCAAATCTATTACATGTATAATAGTAACCATTAGAAGGTTTTACCTCTGTACAGTTCCTTGCAATGTGTCCATACTTGCTACATGCAAAACAAGTGCATTATACAGGCTTGCGCTCATTCCTAGGAGGACCACCATTGTCTTTGGTTTGATCTTGAGACTTCTCATTATTAGTAGAGTTCTTTTGTGAATCCTTTCTTTCTCACATACTATCAATCTAATTTTGTGCTTCATTATATCCAATATAGCTAGTGTCTCCTTTGATTCTTCTTGCATACAACTATGATTCTACCAATTTAGCACTGGTGTGTAATTTGGCTATATGATCCTTTGACTTTTTCAATTCAGACTCCAAGCTTTCTTTATTGTTTCTTAGCTCCAAGATTTCCATGTTTGCTTGCTTTAGTTCTTCATTCAGCTGAAGGTTCTCTTTGATCTATTCATCACAGACTTCCTGATTATTAGTTGGCTTATCATCAAACTCTTCAAGTTGTTCTTTCAAGGAATTATTTTCTTCATTCATCTTCTTGATTTTCTAGAGCATCCTTTCAAATCCTTTCTTAGTCTTTTGATAACTAATTGAGCATCATTGAATTTTTCTTTTAGTTCTTCAATTTCTTTTTCTGAATTGTCCAGGTTTTCAAGAGCTGCTTCAAGATTCTTCTTTAGATGTTTCATTTTTGCTTTGTCCATGATCTCCTCAAGTGGTTAAACTTCTTTGCTAAGGACCAGAGCTCTAATTCTAATTGTTAGGAATGGGAACACTGAGAGGGGGGGGGTGAATCAATGTTCACTATATTTTAACTTTTCAGTTTAATTTGAATACTGAATTATAAATGCTTAAGTACTGAATTAAACATTCACATAAACATGAAACATGAAATCAACACTTGAAACCAATATGGTTATGGGGAAACCCAAATAGGTAAAAACCCCAGTGGGACTTGATACCCACTAATAATTTTCACTAGTGTTTTGTGATCCTTATTAGAAGATCCTTTACCCTATTAGGAGTAGCTTTACAATGCTTTTAGTATAGTAGACCTTGTTAAGGTTCAGACCCTATTAGGAAAATTTTACAATGATCCTTGTTAGGGGAATGGACTCACTATCCTAGAGCTCACTACTCAAATGATGAAGTCTAAAACCTTCTAAATTAGATACACACTATATCTATAGGTGAACTATCACTATGACACTACTTGTCAAATCAGTTCCTTTGGTGCTGTTGGGAGTATTCTTAAATTTATGAGGTTTTTGTCCAAACATTGGTTTAGTCCTCTGGTCTGTGAAGTTATCCTAGGTACAAGTACCGGAATGTCTTCAAAAATTGTCATAACCCTATTTCAAAATTCCTTACCCTAGGTATTATCCTTGAAGAGTTTTGAATTCATGTAAAAAACCCCAAAATGCTTGCCATTTTCAAAATAAATCCTAAGTCAATTACTTTATTTCTTTTCGAGCATTACTTTTTAAGTCACTTAGGTCCATTAAAGAGCACATGCATTTATTTTTACATGGGGGGTTATATTTCTTCCTAAGTCTAGAAACCCGGTGGTATAAATAACATTTCTTATGACCTAATTACTTTGTATTCTAATGTCTCAAGTTCATTAAACTATGAATCTTCAAAGAAGATCCAACGGCGGTCACATGTTCGCATGGAATATTTCCAAGCCATGCGAACATGCGAAATGACCATTGATTTTATAACAAAAGCCTGATGCAGAAACAAGGTGGGACCACTGACAAGTATCTCACAAGTGGCAGCCTTCTATTTGTCAAGAACAGTGGGGTCGGTAACAGAAGAATCTCTGAGGATTTAAAATAATAAAGGGAAGATCAGACGGCTATCGTATAATCGCATGGGATCTTTTAAGCTATGCGATTATGTGATAGGTTGTTGATCTTGCATTGAATTAAGTGTGATTCTTCGGTGAAACCTTTAACAGATGTGCATAAAAAATGTTTTCTCATTGGCTAGCTTCAGCAGATGCCGGTGCACAAAAAGAAAGAAAGTACCTGACATTTTGCCAGGTGTTGCAAATGTGGAATTTCTTTATTGACAAAGGCAAGGTGGGACCGGTGGCTTAAAAGAAGACAGTGACAGTTAGTGGTAATGGGTTTTTCCATGTTCACATAAGCTTCTTTTAAGCTATGCGATCATGCAAATAACATTTTATGTTAACAGAGGAAAGTTACAAGAGACCGCCAGGAATAGAAAGGTAGTATGATGGTTAGTCACATGTTCACGTGAGTGTTTTTTACGCCATGTCATTATGTGATAAGCCATTGGATCATCTGCTAATAATGATCAGCGGTTCTCATTCAACCTGACGATAAAAAGGTGCGAAGTGAAGCTTCCTATTGAAGAAGTGACAGTTCACTCTTTCAGAAGAGTAATTGTTTCAATCGTGCTGAATTAATTATTGACAGGACTACTCTAGTGGCTCATATATCAAAATTTTGTGCACTTTCAAAAGCACAAAGAGATCAAAATTTGAAGAGATTCAGGCGTGAAGATTTCTGAGGTTTGGCTACTATTCTTGGGTGGTTTTTGTGAAAAAAAGGTTGGTAAAATTCTTGTACGACTTGCTTCCTCATTAAAAGAATCACAGCTCTGTATTTAGTCTATCTTGCAAAGGTTTCTTTTAAAGATAAACTTTAAAATGGCCCCAAGGAAAGAATTGTCGGGTAAAATAGAGTATAGTGAAAGAGGTTTGCACAAAGATTTATTGCAGTTACTTCCTGGCTCTTCATCTACCCCAGTGAAGAATAAGAGTTTGATTCTCAAAGACCCTAGGGTAAAAATAGCAGAAGGTTTATATGACACGGCAAGTTTTATTAGAGAGCCCAAGATTGGTACTATCAATGCAAGAGGTGACTCTGATACCACAGGACTGGAATTATTCAAAGTAGGTTTTAGTCAGAGAAATGCCCCTCACCCTGCAAGCAATATATGGCAGTGTGACTTAGGAAAACTTGTCGTGCCTGGTGTCTTTTTAGATGTAGATTTGATGACCCAGGTTGTAAAGAATTATGATCCAATCACTAAAGAAATTAGGGATGCAAAGGGAGTGTTATTGTTTAAAGTTTCAGCTGAAGAAATCAGGAAGGTGTTCAGGTTGAGTGAACCTTCAGAAAGTTTGGAAAGCATTAACTTTGAAGAATTAAGGCAAGTATACAATGCAAAAAGGAACTATTATAGAGGAGAGTTGTTGAAGGATTTCTACACCAAAACTGGAAAAATGGTTGTTGTGGGGTAGAACACTCTGTAGCCTTTTAAAATAGAATATTTTGATCTCAGGGCTAGGGGTGCATATTGGTCATTATGTTAGGTTTTTGGTGAGGATGTTAGTGAAAGGATGCCAATACACTTGATCTGCATGATGATCCAAATTTTACATGCACACGTGTCTATCACTTTTGATTTTTCTCCTTTCATTGCTGAATTGATCCATAATGGATTAGTAAAGATTCAAAAGAATGAAGGTGACAGGCCCTTTGGCTAGTACTCTTTCATAATGTACATGTTTCTGTTCAAAGGATCAAGCTATTTTGAACAAGAAATAGAATTGGTGAGAAAGAAGGATGGTGAAGACATGCCAGTCCAACTATGGAGCCTCAGAATGACCTGGGATAAGAAGGATCATAGTTTCATCAATTTTGATAAACATTTTGTAGCTAGACTCAGGAAGCTGTTTATTTTAGATAACCCAAGAATCCCAACAATGTTAGCACAGCTTGTTAGGCCAAACCAGTTTGCTAAGAACCTGAACATTGTACACAATTGGAGAGATGTTATTTTCTATAATGTATCAATTGTTATCAGATTGTATGGTTTCAGGGGAACCCCTTTTATATTGCTCTATCAAGTACCCCTTAGGATTGGAATTATAGAGTTCTTCAAGCAATTAGGAGATATTGAGGAGTGTGCCCTCACTGGGAAAGGTGAGGGAACTTTATTCCCAAATGTTACCATTGCCCATCAATTCATAATTACCAAGGGGGGATGGATCTACATGGATAAAATTCTGGCTCCATACCATATGGCTACTACAATTGCTAGAATAGTAGATCCAGAAGGTTTCTATAATGAAATGTTTAAAAATAGAGCCAAGTGTGCCATGATCAACCATATTTTTAATTTCCCTGAAGATATCATCAGGAATGTAGCTAAGATATAGGAACAAGAGGTCATGAAAGAAAAATGGTTGGTATACAAGAAGACACTAGATTTTATCTGGCAATTTGATTCAGGATGGGATCCCCTGAAAAGCATAACTCCAATGGGGGAGAAAATTGACACTCTCATGAATTGTTTTCAGGACATTTTCCAGACTTTAAATGAGAAAAAGGAAAAGGTTATGAAGGATGATCCAGAAAAGGCTAGACAATTGTTGAGCAAGCTTGTGTTTGCAAAAGGGTTACCCCCGGGGAGGTACATGGTTCAATAGAAGACTGGTTACAATGTGGTGATACCAGAACAGAGCCAAAAAAGGAGATGGATAAAAGGGATATCCCATCAACCTCATAACAGATTGGAAAACAAAAGGAGATTATGGAGATCCCCGATTCTCCTTCTCAGACTTCTGAAGATATAATTGATTCTCCACCCCCATCAAAAAGGTAAAGGTTGGAAGAGAGACCTGCTCATGTGGAAAAGGAGTATTCCCCATCACAGTCTCCTATAAGAATTTTTGATGACCAAGAGATTGCAAAACAAGTACAGCAAGTAGATGCTCTACGTCAGATATTTATGGCTTATGAAGAAGTAAATGACGGAGTTCCAGAGCTACCAGAAGAACCTAAGTTGGATCTAACAGTAGGGGAGTTAGCAGGTACTGAATTGGATCCTCTAATCAAGCAAGCTTGTGAAGAATTTTTGGTTGATGACACATTTGTGAAAACTAGGGCCTTTATGTAGTTTCTTTGGAAATTAAACATCAAATAATTTCAAGAAATCTTTGAGAAGAGACATGAAGAGAATCCAGAGAAGGATTTACAAGTTATAGAGGAAGAAGTGAAAGTAGAGATGACTGCAAAGTTCAAACAAATCACTCTAGAATAGGGGAGAGATATGGTAAAGATGTCAGGAGTACTGATCCTCCCAGAATGGGATATAGCTGATGCAGTAGTGTTTGATGCAGTCAGAAAACAAACCACTCCTCTCCATAGGACTCTAGAAGAAGTAGAATAAGCTGTTAAAGGAGTCACTTTCAGTGATAATCATCAAGCATTGGTAATGTGGTCTTTGAGGAAGAATGAAAGTGATAAAGGAAAGAAAATTATCAAAGATGACCTCTCAGGGAGTTTAATTGTGAGAAGAGTTACTGATACATCTTTGGTGGAAGCATCAGGTATGGTAATGGCCATGTCACAATTAATAGCTAAGGTGGTAGAAAAGGAAGCTAAAGAGAAGGATGAGCTCACTGCAAAACTGGAAATAGTTTTGAAGGTTTATGGTGAGATGAAACATGGGATTCTTGAGAGAGATATTCTGATTGTAGATTTAAGAAAGAAATTGGGAGAATAGGGCCCAATACAATTATCAGAGAAAATTCAGATAGCTTCCTCCTCTGCAGGGCCTTCCTCATCAAACCCTATTATTGAACTTTCCCCTTCCCCTTCTCCTCCTTCCATAGATGAAGAGGATATTGATCAAAAGGTGAAGAATAGGTTAGGTGATAAGATAAAAGGTGTTGTGTCACATTTTGTTGCAAAAGTGAGACCTAAAGAAATATACAAATCTAAAAAACAATTGGTAGATGTCTTAGTCACTTTTTAGAAAGAGGTGGCAACTATGGACAAAATTTTGGAAAGATGGACTGCAAGGAAAGATACTCTAAGGTCATGGTTTGATTAAAATAAGGATCAGTGTGTTGTAAATATTGAGCTCGCAAGTACTTACAGGGTTATCAAGGCTCTTTTTGACTTTGAGGTAAACAGGGAAAGTATAAGAAGAAGATCAAAAATCTTAAGGACAAGATATTTCCAGGATGATTTCCAAATTTTCCCTTGTCTTATTAAGGCGGATGGAGTTATCAAGGATAAAAGTCAATGGATGGAGCAAATAGATAGATGAGTACAGACTAAAATAAATGACATTCTATGTATAGATGATAATACCCCATTTGTACACTTTATTGAACTCCTTTAGGATGCTAGGTTATACTTTGCTAATGTGAGAATAGAAGTTCATCAGTTGGTTGCTGAGTGGGAAAAGTTATCCCCAAAGAAAGATGAGGTCCTTGCCTTTCATTGGCCAAGTGAAGAAACCTACATGACTTGGGAATCCACATATCTATCAAGAGATTCAGAAGAAGGGGCAATCAGGTGAAGAAAGCGGTAGGTGTTAGTATTCCAAACTTTTGAAGGTCAAGGTAAAAGGGGACAAAGATGTCAAACAAGTTATCATAGACACAAATGTGACACCCGACCAAATAGAGTTGCAGATGGCATTTGATCCAAAAAATGAGGGAGAGCTAGTTTCAAACAAAGGATGATGTAAATTAGCTGGATGGTGGTCATCATTTATGCAACAAATTTAGCAACTGCTCTAAAATATCTTTAGACAAAGATGCCACCTGCGGGACTGTTGGAAATAGATATTTGTAATCTATTGTTGTAAACAACTTTCTCTATTTGTAATCTTGTTTTTAGTGCAAGATCTTTTAACAACCATCTGAAGCTTGTTGCATCCTTTTGAGGATTCCAAGATGGCTGATTGGTATAAGTAGTAAGTCCTTGTTCATTTCAAAAGGAGGTTGAAAAATATACTGTAGAGGCTAGACGCCATTGTTGAAATCTTAGAATATTTTATCAGATTTTGAAATGTATTGATACAGTGAGATTTTATTGGAATACAATAGAATTCCCTTGCATGATTTCAATTGTCTTCTTGTTTGAATTATGTGGCTTTTGTGTATTGAATCTATAAGGTAGTTTTGATATACCGTTTACAAGGTATCTGTGATTTTAATCTCTAGCTCCTTTCAAGGAACGGGTAATGTCTTTAGGTTAATTTCTGAGAGCTTAGGAATTTGGCAAGAATTTGATGATCAAATGTGTTTAAGAGAGGATGAATTGTAAGGCACTTCATCTAGCATTTGTTTGTGTTTCATTTAGAAGATTTCTATAAGTATATGTTTCACTGTTTGACTCTATACCCGAAGATAAGGCACTAGTCTATCCTCAATTTTCAGAGATCTCACCCTTAACAAAATTCAAATAATAATTTACTTTTGTGTATGTTTGAATGACTGAAAAGATAAAGTTTGTATTAAGGATATAAACTATTATTGTGATCCTTTCAAGAAGTCGATCTAAAAGGGGTTAACCTGCCCGAGTTCAAAGCTTGAAAAGGAGTTTATCCTTATCACACTTGCCATTTTTTTGCAATGAATTTTTACTTCTATTAATATCATTGTGGAGCATTGAGTTTGAAGATAGGTACACCCGCCTAGGTCTGTGGAGCCCGAAGTAGAAGAAGGACTTGGTCCTTATCAATTAGCCTTTTCCTTGTAAGAATATGGAGTTGAGAACCCAAGAGTCAAGTTTGAAAACTATATTGGTGATTCTACATGAAAAAGAGCTAACAAATTGGTGACTCTACTGGGGAGAACCTTTTGAATGGCATGCAATAGGTTAGTGTAAATCCTATCTATTGTGCATTTATAGACCAGTATAGAATATTTTCATTCCCACGTAAAAGTGGGTGGTGACTCTAAACTCTGTGCTACCAATTGCTAATTGTTGTAAACTTTGTTAATATTATCATGCTATACCATGATTTGACAAATGTACACTAGGTCTTATTACAAGGATCACCCCGAAGAGAATATGTGTGATGGGCTCCATACACCAAGTAGGAAATAATGGTCTAGGAGAGGTCAGCATACTGTTAGTTCCCAAGGCCCTTCTCGAGAAAGATCTTATGTCCCACTCCCTCATGAGTCCTCATCCTCTTCTGATGATCCCGAACATGTCAAGAGGGTTACACCAAGTGTGCACATGCAGAAAGAAGTAATCACAGAGGTCACAGAAGCAGGTTATTTCCCTGCAAGAGAAATTCTGGAACAACTAGAAGAAACCTCTGCTATTGACACCACCTCCTATGACTGACAAGTTGAGAGAAGAGGTGGTTGCTTTAAGAAAAAAGGAGAGTGAACAACTGGCTGAGATTACTAATAGGTTGAAAGCAAGAGAACAGCAAATCTGTGATTTACTCATAGAGAGGCAGGAACTTCTCAAGAGAACCAAGAAAAATGAGACCCAAGTTAGTGATTTAAATCAAGATGTTCAAGGTTTAAATAGGGACTTATTTGGTGACATGGAAGATTTGAGAAAGCAGGTCCAAGATAATAAACCTAAGCAAGGTGAATTTGAGGGAACAGGCCATGTCTTAAGGCAATTCAATCCCTCTGAAATCTAGAGGAATAAGGAGATTATAACTACTCCCAAAGAAATCCCTGATAAGGGAAAATAGAAATTGGTGGGTATACATATTAATGATCCCAAGGAAATTTTAGTTCCTCCTAATGTACATTCTCACACAAGTATAGACTTGGAGAAGGCTAGAAAAGAAAAGGAAGAATTGGCTATTCAACTGGAGAAACTTGAGTTGGAGGCTGCTGCTGATGAAATGAAGAGGAAGATTTCCTTCCTACATGCTAACAAGAACACATCTACTAGTAGCTCTATCCCTATCACCATAGGAACAACTCCTTTTAGTCAGCCCAATACTTCACTTCCAAGTGCTCAAGCCTTTCACCTTGGACAAATTTTACCTGGACCAGTTCCCAATCAATTTCCCAGTATAGCTAGTGGTACAGTGGGAACTATACCCTATCAAAATGTTGCAACTACCCCTCTAAATCAACCAAATATCCAAAGATGACCAGTTCATTTGGATAGATATAGGCCTTTGTTTTTTGATGGTGTTCTTGGCCAACCTAATGCTATCCCTAATGAAATCAGAAAGAAGATCCCATTATTTACTAGGAATAATGTTATTACCTGTGAAGAGCATCTGAAGTTTTTTATAGATAAGGTCAATGATTATGAAATTGAACATGAAGATGTCATAATGAAGCTCTTTGTTCAATCATTAATTGAGGATGCCAGGGATTGGTATAGGGGGTTACCTGAGAACAATGTTACATCTTGGGAAGAATTTGTCAAATGTTTTAAAGAGAAATATGTAGAACATGTGAACTCTAGCTACATGCTCAATGAGTTCAATAATATCAAGAAACATTACAATGGGAGCATGTCAGAGTTTAATAGCCAATTCCAAAAGGCTATGTATAAATTGTTCCAAGTATTGAGGCTAGATGATGCAGTCTGCATGACAACTAATTATTTCAATTCTATGGATGGTAAGATGTCTTACCTTTTGAGAGATAAGAATCCCCATAACCTTAGAGATGCTTTTAAGTTGGCTTTAAATATTGAAAGTAACCGAAAGGCATCTAGCCAAATGTACAAAAGGGATGAAGGTAGATTGTGGAAAGAAACCAGGCCACAACCTGCAAGGCCATCCAAAGAGGAGGATAGAATGGACAAAGGGCCTGGTAACAATAAAGATTTCCCATCAAGGTTTGATAAAGGTGGTAGAAACTTTCAAGATGTGAGACCTCCTTATCAAAGGTAGGACAAAGCCCCTAATCTGAGAGATATGCCTTACAAAACAAACTGGAAAGATGGGAGGCCTGTTCTTGATAATAATGAACCCCAAAAGGGAAGGGATACACCAGATCCTTTGAAGAAAAATATAGCACATAATGTGGAAAGTACCCCTTGGTGTGTGGCCTGTAGTATGCCCCACTCACCATTCCAATGTGCTATTGCTCAGGCTTTGGGAGAAGAGGCTAGTGACTCATATTTAGGAGATTATGAAGGATCTGAAAAGCCTGCTATTAATATGTTTACTACTGAACTAATGGAGGATTTTGAGTTCTCAGATGATGAATTTATTTGCCTTGATGTTGACCATAAGAGGAAGATTTTCTATGATTATGAACAACAAATATTTACTGAGTCTGATCAGGAAGAGTTTGATAGTGATGACTATAAGACTCACATGGTAGAATCCAGGTCAGATGAAAGATAATGGAGAAAGCCCAGTGAAGAAGAAATTAAGAGTTTAACTGTGGCTGCTATTACACAAGCAAAATCCTCATACAATTTGAGGAACAAAAAGGTAGGTAATGATCAAGGAGTCCCTAGATCAGTGTTTGTCAAAAGTAATCCTCAGAATAAGGACTCCCCAAAGCCCAATATTGTGAACAATAAAGATGAAGGGTTTGAAGTTGAAAAGAAAGGGAAACAAGAAGTTACTGCCGACAAGGTAAAAAAGAAATTTGGCAAGTCAAAGGATCACCCTAATTTTGGTACTGACTCCCCTATTTTTGATATGAGACATGCTTTGTCCCAAATGAAGGTTTCCATTCCTCTACTTGAAATGTTGAAAATAGAAGAGCACAAAGCAGCAGCCCTGGCTCTCATAAGTGAGCAGAGAACTACTCCTATTTTACTAAATGAAGGGAAATCCCTGGACAAGCCAATTGCAATTAATGACATCTCTGATGTATGTGTTGGGACAATTGTGACACAGGAACCCTCTTCTATGAATCCTTTCTATGTCACTTTGCTTGTAAATAATTTTTTGCTAAAAAATTGTATGATTGATTCTGGTGCTGCTACAACTGTAATGCCTTACCAAGTGATGAAGGAGTTAGGGTTGCAGGTTGATACATCCAGGGGAAGGTGTTATGCCATGGACAATAGGGTAGTACCTATTGTAGGGAGCCTGATTGGAATTGAAGTGAAAATTGCTGCATTCCCAGAAGCCACATATAAAATGGATGTGGTTGTTGTTGATACAGAACCTCACTATGGTATGTTATTATCAAGACAATGGGCTGCAATAGTGGGTGGAAAGTTGCAACTAGATTTATCATATGCTACCATCCCAATAAATGGAACTGAGGTAAAGTTGTACAGGGAGCCCTATTCTTCAGTCATGATTGAAGTGGTTGCTCTGGAGGATCTAAATTGCTTTGTAGATATTGACATGAGCAATTTTGTGATTGAAGAAATAGTACCTCAGTTAAAAAACACAGACCCAATCATGGATGAGTTGATTTTGCAGCAAGATGGGCTTTGGAAAATGTTTTTTGATGGTTGATGCTCTAAGGAAGGATCAAGAGCCAGTGTGGTGTTCATTTCCCCATCAGGTATTACATTTAAATACTCATTCTTGTTAACTTTTGAGTGTACAAATAACACTGCTGAGTATGAGTCTTTGATACTGGGGTTAGATGTGGCCATAAAACATGGTATTAAATCTTTAAAGGTTCATGGTGATTCCCAGTTGATTATAGCCCAAGTGAGATCTCAGTATGCCTCTAAGGATGAGAAGTTGAAATTGTATAAACATGTTGTTTGGGATAGGCTAGAGTTTTTTGATGCTTTCAATCTACTTTGGGTAGAAAGATCCAATAATATCATGGTAGATTTTCTTGCAAATTTTGCCCTTAAGAGTGAAGATATAACCCTCACTGGTGTGTCTATGTTAGAAGTCAAGGCTAGGCCTGCAGTGCCTGACAATGTATATAATTGGCAAGTTTTTGAGGATGACTTAGATATCCTTAGGTTCCTTCAAGGCCTTGATCAATATGATGGTCAGCAAATAGATCTCAATGAGATACAATAGTGTGTTGAGGGAAAAGAATGCATCATGGGGAATGAGATAGTGCAGTTGCCATCCAACCACATACCTAAAGGGTTAGTAGAATTAGAAGGAATGTTCAAGATAAATGATGGTTTTTTATCTCAGAATTCTAACACTAAAATGGAGGACTTAGAGGAAATAAACTTGGGTTCAAAAAACTTCTCACAAATGGTATACATTGGCAAGAAACTGAGTAAAGAGATCAGAGGAAATTTGATAAGACTTCTAAAATAGTACAAGCATGTATTTTCTTGGTCCTATAATGACCTCAAAGCTTATAGGGCTGACCTATTTCAGCATGAAATTCCTCTAAAAGAGGAAACCAGAGACAGAAGCAGAGACCCATTAACCCTTTATTGGCTACCAAGATGCAAGTTGAGTTGACAAAACTGAGAGATGCTGGTATTATTGAACCAATTGGGCACTCAACTTGGGTCTCAAATCTTGTGCCAGTAAGGAAAAAGAATGGTGATATTAGGCTCTGTGTTGATTTCAGGAACCTGAATGTAGCTTCACTTAAGGATAATTATGGATTTCCCAATATGGAGGCTATGCTGCATAGGGTGACTAGATGTGAGTTCTTGTCAATGATGGATGGTTTCTTTGGGTATAATCAAGTGCTAGTCAAAGAATCAGAACAATTTAAGATGGCCTTTACAACCCCATGGGGAACATATGTATATGTTTGCATGCCTTTTGGTCTAAAAAATGCTAGAGCAACATTTCAGAGAGCCATGGATGTTGCATTTGAAGAATTGATAAATATTTTAATGGTTGTTTATCAAGATGATCTCACTGCTTATTCCAAGAAAGCTGAGGATCATTGTTCCCATTTGGAGAAGGTCATTCTTAAGGCTTTAGAATTTGATGTGTCCTTGAATCCCAAAAAGTTTCAATTTGCTATGACAGAGGGGAAGTTACTTGGACACATAGTGTCAAAAGAAGGAGTCAAGATTGATCCTGAAAGAGTAGAAGTGATTCAAAAAGTCCCTCCACCAAAGAACATAAAAGGTGTCCAGTCATTTTTGGGACAGATTAATTTTGTAAGAAGATTTATTGCCAACTTTGCAGAATTGGTCAAGCCCATAGTGAAGTTCCTAAAGAAGGATGTGAAGTTTGATTGGAACCTTGAAGCTTAGCAAGCTTTTGCAAAAATCAAACAAGCAATTCAGGAGGCCCCGATTTTGGTATCCCCTGATTACTTAAAACCATTTTCTCTATTTTCTTTTGCATCTTTTCATACTATTGCAGCTATCCTTTTGCAAAAGGATCAAGAAGGGTATGAGCATCCTATAGCCTTTTTCAGCAAGTCATTACAATCTACTGAATTAAATTATGAACTAATGGAAAAGAAAGCCTATGCACTTGTGAAGGCAGTCAAAGCTTTCAGACCATATCTGGTCTGTGCAAAGGTTAGTGCTTATGTGCCTCATGCTGCAGTGAAGGATATTTTAACATAGAGTGAAGTCACAAGAAAGAGGTGCAAATGGATAAATAGGATTCAAGAGTTTGACCTGGAAATTCATATTACAAAATTGGTGAGAGGATTGGGACTTGCTAAGTTAATGGCTGAGGAAAACATGGACCTTGTTCAGGTAAATAATGTTGCTGCTAACATTGATATGGTTACTAGTATTGAAATGCAACCCTGGTACAAGGATGTTATTTATTTTATTAAATATGCTAAATGTCCACCTGATTTAAATGATAATCAAAGGAGTATGAGATTGCAAGCTCAGAGATATGTGTTGATCCAGGGTGATTTGTACTGGAAGGATAATGATGGTATTTTACTCTTTTGTCTAGATAAGCATCAATTAGAGAAAATGTTAGAGGAAATGCACTCTGGAATGTGTGGAGGACATCATTCAGCTCGATCAACTACTCATAAAATCTTAAGAGCAAGATACTATTGGCCTGTGTTGTTCAAAGACACTCATTCTTATGTGAGGAAACGTGAACCTTGTCAAAGGTTCTCTAAAAAATTGAAGTTTTTAGGTGCATTATTACTGAACCCTATGGTTGCAGAAGCTCCTTTTGCAATGTGGGGTATGGATTTCATTGGAGAATTTTTTGAGAAGTCTAGTGGGGGACATAGTCACATTTTGGTGGCTACTGATTATTTCACCAAATGGATTGAAGCCATCCCAACCAAAAGGGCAACCAGTGCTGTTGTCATTGAGTTTCTGATGAACAACATAATTACTAGATTTGGTGTTCCTGTTAAATTGGTTGTTGACAATGCTATGAGCTTTAGGTCACAGGAGATCATTGATTTTTGCTCAGAAATGGGCATAGTATTGTCTTACTCATCCCCTTATCATCCACAAGCCAATGGACAGGCCGAATCTAGCAACAAGAGTATTTTGTAGATCCTGAAGAAAACCCTAGAAAAGAATAAGAGAAGCTGGCATGTAAAATTAAAGTTAGCACTTTGGGCTGATAGGATATCTAAAAAGAGGGCTACTGGTAAGACCCCTTTTGAAATGGTATATGGTGCTAAATCAAGATTGCCAGTAAATAACTTCCTTCCTATCTATAATTTTATGCAAGAAGAGGACATGGAAATCAGTGATCCACTGCAGGAGAGAATGGTTCAGCTGATCGAATTAGATGAGATTAGAAGGGAGGGACAAAAGGAAAATCTAAAGTTGCAGCAGAAGATGAAATATCTTTTTGATAAGAGAGCAACTGTGAGAAAATTCCAGCCTAGTGATATGGTTCTCCAATGGAATGCCAGAGCTGAGGATAAAGGGAAACACAAAAAATTTGAGTCCTTATGGATGGGACCTTATATTGTCCATCAGACCCATGGTAAGGACTCATATTTCTTGCAACATTTGGATGGTGAAAAGCAGGAATTGCCAGTGCATGGACAATTTTTGAAAATTTTCTTTAGTTAATTCTTTTTCCATGCACAGTAGGCTTGTATATATGTATAGGTGTGTTTGTTTCTATTGTGTGTTTGTTTCCTATTTTAGGTTTAGGTTTTGTGGTCTACCTCCCAGAGATTCATAAGTTCTTGCTATGATTTTGCAATCAAGCATCCTTAGATAGAGCCACTGTTGGGAGTATTCTTAAATTTCTGAGGTTTTTGTCCAAATGTTGGTTTAGTCCTCTAGTCTATGAAGTTATCCTAGGTACAAGTGCCGAAATGTCTTCAAAAATTGTCATAACCCTATTTCAAAATTCCTTACCCTAGGTATTGTCCTTGAAGAGTTTCGAATTCATGTAAAAAACCCCAAAATGCTTGCCATTTTCAAAATAAATCCTAAGTCAATTACTTTATTTCTTTTCAAGTGTTACTTTTTAAGTCACTAGGTCCATTAAAGAGCACGTGCATTTATTTTTATGCGGGGGGTTATATTTCTTCCTAAGTCTAGAAACTCGGTGGTATAAATAACATTTCTTATGACCTAATTAGTTTGTATTCTAATGTCTCAAGTTCATCAAACCGTGAATCTTCAAAGAAGATCCAATGGCGGTCGCGTGTTCGCATGGAATATTTCCAAGCCATGTGAACATGTGAAATGACCATTGATTTTATAACAAAAGCCTAATGCTGAAACAAGGTGGGACCACTGACAAGTATCTCACAAGTGGCGGCCTTCTATTTGTCAAGAACAGTGGGGCCGGTAACAGAAGAATCTTTGAGGATTTAAAATAGTAAAGGGAAGATCGGACGGCTGTTGTATAATCGCATGGGATCTTTTAAGCTATGCGATTATGTGATAGGCCATTGATATTGCATTGAATCAAGTGTGATTCTTCAGTGAAACCTTTGATAGATGTGCATAAAAATTGTTTTCTCATTGGCTGGCTTTAGCAGATACCGGTGCATGAAAAGAAAGAAAGTACTTGACATTCTGGCAGGTGTTGCAAACATGGAATTTCTTTATTGACAAAGGTGAGGTGGGACCGGTGGCTTAAAAGAAGATAGTGATGGTTAGTGGTAACAGGTTTTCGCATGTTCCCATAAGCTTCTTTTAAGCTATGCGATCATGCGAATAGCATTTTATGTTAACGGAGGAAAGTTACAAGAGACCACCAGGAACAGAAAGGTAGTATGACGGTTAGTCACATGTTTGCATGAGTGTTTTTTATGCCATGCGATTATGCAATAAGCCATTGGATCATCTGCTAATAAGGATCGATGGTTCTCATTCAAACTAAAGATAAAATGGTGCGAAGTGAGGCTTCCTGTTGAAGAAGTGACAGTTCACTCTTCCAGAAGAGTAATTGTTTCAATCGTGCTGAATTAATTGTTGACAGGACTACTCTAGTGGTTCATATATCAAAATTTTGTGCACTTTTAGAAGTACAAAGAGATCCAAATTTGCAGAGATTTAGGCATGAAGATTTCTGAGGTTTGGCTACTATTCTCGGGTGGTTTCTGAGAAAAAAAAGGTTGGTAAAATTCTTGTATGACTTGCTTCCTTATTAAAAGAATCACAGCTCTATATTTAGTCTATCTTGCAAAGGTTTCTTTTAAAGATAAACTTTAAAATGGCCCCAAGGAAAGAATTGTCGGGTAAAATAGAGTATAGTGAAAGAGGTTTGCATGAAGATTTATTGCAGTTACTTCCCGGCTCTTCCACTACCCCGGTGAAGAATAAGAGTTTGATTCCCAAAGACCCTAGGGTAAAAATAGCAGAATGTTTATATGACACAGCAAGTTTTATTAGAGAGGCCAAGATTGGTACTATCAATGCAAGAGGTGACTCTAATACCACAGGACTGGAATTATTCAAAGTAGGTTTTAGACAGAGAAATGCCCCTCACCTTGCAAGCAATATATGGCAGTGTGACTTAGGAAAACTTGTCATGCCTAGTGTCTTTTTAGATGTAGATTTGATGACCCAGGTTGTAAAGAATTATGATCCAATCACTAAAGAAATTAGGGATGCAAAGGGAGTGTTATTGTTTAAAGTTTCAGCTGAAGAAATTAGGAAGGTGTTCAGGTTGAGTGAACCTTCAGAAAGTTTGGAAAGCATTAACTTTGAAGAACTAAGGCAAGTATACAATGCACAAAGGAACTATTATAGAGGCAAGTTGTTGAAGGATTTCTGCACCAAAATTGGAAAAATGGTTGTTGTGGGGCAGAACACTCTGGAGCCTTTTAAAATAGAATATTTTGATCTTAGGGCTAGGGGTGCATATTGGTCATTATGTCAGGTTTTTGGAGAGGATGTTAGTGAAAGGATGCCAATACACTTGATGTGCATGATGATCCAAATTTTACATACACACGTGTCTATCACTTTTGATTTTGCTCCTTTCATTGCTGAATTGATCCATAATGGATTAGTAAAGATTCAAAAGAATGAAGGTGACAGGCCCTTTGGCTGGTACTCTTTCATAATGTACATGTTTTTGTTCAAAGGAGCAAGCTATTTTGAACAAGAAATGTTATTGGTGAGAAAGAAGGATGGTGAAGACATGCCAGTCCAACTATGGAGCCTCATAATGACCTGGGATAAGAAGGATCATAGTTTCATCAATTTTGATAAACGTTTTGCAGCTAGACTCAGGAAGTTGTTTGTTTTAGATAACCCAAGAATCCCAACAATGTTAGCATAGCTTGTTAGGCCAAACCAGTTTGCTAAGAATATGAACATTGTACACAATTGGGGAGATGTTATTTTCTACAATGTATCAACTATTATCAGGTTGTATGGTTTCAGGGGAACCCCTTTTATATTGCCCTATCAAGTACACCTTAGGATTGGAATTGCAGAGTTCTTCAGGCAATTAGGAGATATTGAGGAGTATGCCCTCACTGGGAAAGGCAAGGGAAATTTATTCCCAAATGTTACCATTGGCCATCAATTCATAATTACCAAGGGGGGATGGGTCTACATGGATAAAATTCTGGCTCCATACCATATGGCTACTGCAATTGCTAGACCAGCAGATCCAAAAGGTTTCTATAATGAAATGTTTAAAAAGAGAGCCAAGTGTGCCATGATCAACCATATTTTTAATTTCCCTAAAGATATCATCAGGAATATAGCTAAGATACAGGAACAAGAGGTCATGAAATAAAAATTGTTGGTATACAAGAAGACACTAGATTTTATTCGACAATTTAATTCAAGACGGGATCCCCTGAAAAGCATAACTCTAATGGGGAAGAAAATTGACACTCTCATGAATTGTTTTCAGGATATTTTCCAGACTTTAAATGAGAAAAAGGAAAAGGTTATGAAGGATGATCTAGAAAAGGCTAGACAATTGTTGAGCAAGCCTGTGTTTGCAAAAGGGTTACCCCCAGGGAGGTATATGGTACAAAAGAAGACTAGTTACAATGTGGTGATACCAGAACAGAGCCAGGAAAAGTAGATGGATAAAAGGGATATACCATCAACCTCATAACAGATTGGAAAACAAAAGGAGATTGTGGAGATCCCCAATTCTCCTTCTCAGACTTCTGAAGATATAATTGACTCTCCACCCCCATCAAAAAGGCAAAGGTTGGAAGAGAGACCAGCTCAAGTGGAAAAGGAGTACTCCCCATCATAGTCTCCTATAAGAATTTTTGATGACCAAGAGATTACAGAACAAGTATAGAAAGTAGATGCTCTAGGTTAGATCTTTATGACTTATGAAGAAGTAAATGAGGGAGTGCCAGAGCTACCAGAAGAACCTAAGTTGGATCTAACCACAGGGAAGTTAGCAGGTACTAAATTGAACCCTGTAATCAAGCAAGCTTGTGAAGAATTTTTGGTTGATGACACCTTTGTTAAAACTAGGGCCTTTATGCAGTTTCTTTGGAAATTAAACATCAAACAATTTCAAGAAATCTGTGAGAAGAGACATGAAGAGAATCTAGAGAAGGATTTACAAGTTATAGAGGAAGAAGTGAAAGTAGAGATGATTGCAAAGTTCAAACAAATCACTCCAGAATAGGGGAGAGATATGGTAAAGATGTCAAGAGTATTGATCCTCCCAGAATGGGATATAGCTGATGTAGTAGTGTTTGATGCAGTTAACAAAGAAAACCACTCCTCTCCATAGGACTCTAGAAGAAGTGGAACAAGTTGTTAAAGGAGTCACTTTCAGTGATAATCATCAAGCATTGGTAATGTGGTCTTTGAGGAAGAATGAAAGTGATAAAGGAAAGCAAATTGTCAAAGATGACCTCTCAGGGAGTTTAATTCTGAGAATAGTTACTGATACATCTTTGGTGGAAGCATCAGGTATGGTAATGGCCATGGCACAATTAACAACTAAGGTGTTACAAAAGGAAGCTAAAGAGAAGGATGAACTCACTGCAAAACTTGAAACAGTTTTGAAGGTTTATGGTGAGATGAAATAGGGGATTCTTGAGAGAGATATTCTGATTGCAGATTTAAGAAAGAAATTGGGAGAACAGGGCCCAATACAATTATCAGAGAAAATTCAGATAGCTTCCTCCTCTGCAGGGCCTTCCTCATCAAGCCCTATTATTGAACTTCCCCCTTCCCCTTCTCCTCCTTCCATAGATGAAGAGGATATTGATCAAAAGGTGAAGAATAGGTTAGGTGATAAGATAAAAGGTGTTGTGTCACATTTTGTTGCAAAGGTGAGACCTAAAGAAATATACAAATCTACAAAACAATTGGTAGATGTCTTAGTGACTTTTCAGAAAGAGGTGGCAACCATGGACAAAATTTTGGAAAGATGGACTGCAAGGAAAGATACTCTAAGGTCATGGTTTGATCAAAATAAGGATCAGTGTGTTGTAAATATTGAGCTTGCAAGTACTTACAGGGTTATCAAGGATCTTTTTGACTTTGAGGTAAATAGGGAAAGTATAAGAAGAAGGTCAAAAATCTTAAGGACAAGATATTTCCAGGATGATTTCCAAATTTTCCCTGGTCTTATTAAGGCAGATGGGGTTATCAAGGATAAAAGTCAATGGATGGAGAAAATAGATAGATGAGTAAAGACTAAAATAAATGACATTTTATGTACAGATGATAATACCCCATTTGTACACTTTATTGAACTCCTTCAAGATGCTAGGTTATACTTTGCTAATGTGAGAATAGAAGTTCATCAGTTGGTTGCTGAGTGGGAAAAGTTGTCCCCAAAGAAAGATGAGGTCCTTGCCTTTCATTGGCCAAGTGAAGAAACCTACATGACTTGGGAATCCACATATCTATCAGGAGATTCAGAAGAAGGGACAATCAGGTGAAGAAAGCAGTAGGTGTTAGTATTCCAAACTTTTGAAGGTCAAGGTAAAAGGGGACAAAGATGTCAAACAAGTTATCATAGACACAAATGTGACACCCAGCCAAATAGAGTTGCAGATGGCATCCGATCCATAAAATGAGGGAGAGAAAGTTTCAAACAAAGGATGATGTAAATTAGCCAGATGGCGGTCGTCATTCATGCAATAAATTTAGCAACTGCTCTAAAATATCTTTAGACAAAGATGCCACCTGCAGGACTGTTGGAAATAGATATTTGTAATCTGTTGTTGTAAACAACTTTCTCTATTTGTAATCTTGTTTTTAGTGCAAGATCTTTTAACAGCCATCCAAAGCTTGTTGCATCCTTTTGAGGATTCCAAGATGGCTGATTGGTATAAGTAGTAAGTCCTTGTTCATTTCAAAAGGAGGTTGAAAAATATACTGTGGAGACTGGACGCCATTGTTGAAATCTTAGAATATTTTATCAGATTTTGAAATGTATTGATACAGTTAGATTTTATTGGAATACAATAGAATTCCCTTGCATGATTTCAATTGTCTTCTTGTTTGAATTATGTGGCTTTTGTGTATTGAATCTATAATGTAGTTTTGATATACCGTTTACAAGGTATCTGTGATTTTAATCTCTAGCTCCTTTCAAGGAAAGGGTAATGTCTTTAGGTTAATTTCTGAGAGCTTAGGAATTTGGAAAGAATTTGATGATCAAACATGTTTAAGAGAGGATGAATTGTAAGGCACTTCATCTAGGATTTTTTTGTGTTTCATTTAGAAGATTTCTATAAGTATATGTTTCACTTTTTGACTCTATACCTGAAGATAAGGCACTGGTCTATCCTCGATTTGCAGAGATCTCACCCTCAACAAAATTCAAATAATAATTTACTTTCATGTATGTTTGAACGACTGAGAAGATAAAGTTTGTATTAAGGATATAAACTATTGTTGTGATCCTTTCAAGAAGTAGATCTAAAATGGGTTAACCTGCCCGAGTTCAAAGCTCGAAAAGAAGGAGTTTATCCTTATCACACTTGCCATTTTTCTACAATGAATTTTTATTTCTGTTAATATCATTGTGGAGCATTGAGTCTGAAGATAGGTACACCTGCCTAGGTCTGTGGAGCCCGAAGTAGAAGAAGGACTTGGTCCTTATCAATTAGCCTTTTCCCTATAAGAATCTAGAGTTGAGAACCCAAGAGTCAAGTTTGAAAACTATACTGGTGATTCTACATGAAAAAGAGCTAACAGGTGCGCTGATGCTTTAACCTCTTGCAAAGCTCTAATACATCATATGCTCTCTTCCCATACCTCTGCTCTACTTGTCACAACTCTCTGACAACTTCCATACTGAATACAATGGGTGCACCTTATATTTATGCACTCATACCAATTATACAATTAGGTCAGCCCTATAACTAATTAAAAATAATGCTTCCAAATGAATTGGCATAAGCATGCTTAAAATTATACATATACATATGTTAGAAACCTAAATACAATGGGTGCATAGCCTCTACAACATTAATTTACAATCGCAAACCAAAATAGTCACTGTAGGCTCTATGCTCTATTCTCTACTGGCACACACTAGCTGGGTAACTTCAACTCATTGTAAATTTCACATCTTTGCATATCTACTTATGCACTCTTAGACTAAGCATAAGTATAGTCTAACAATATTAAATTCCGAGGTGCATACCTTAATTCATCTATACACACATGCGCTGATACTATAAGTCTCTGGTGCTCTTTATGTTGTCCACTCTTCAACACTTAACTGATTTCTAATCTTTACACTTAGTATGCTAACTCCAAACTGCTATATTACTTTATTGCCATAATGACAACACTATATCTAGTCAAATACTTTAGTATAGACAACTTGCCAATAGGACCATTCTCACATATAGCTCTTCCTAATTTCTAGTGAGCATAACCAGGACTTTGTAGGGTTGGAGGGGCATTACAGAACATATGGGAAGATGAAAATGAAGAAGTTTGGTCCTTTCAAGATTTTGAGTAAATTTTATAGTGGAAATGCTTACGAGAATGAGTTACTTGATGACATGGATATATCACCTATATTCAAAATTGGTGATTTGAATGAGTACCATGAGTCGAATGAAGAAATGACAGTACCAAATGATTATCCTAAGAAATATATAGGAGAAGTTGAGCAGATTTTTTAACAAAGATTTGGTAGAAGTACAAGATGAAAATAGTACATGGAATATCCAGTAAAGTGGGAGAATAGACCAATTGAAGATAGTTCATCGATTTCATAATCAGAGTTGGATTTAGCTCAGATTCTACCTACTTCATGATTCATAGAATCATTTCAAATAACCCTAGGTGTCTGATGCCAGAGCATCTCAGGTCCTTGGCAATCATGTATCACCAAAAACATGTTTGTGTTTTCATGTGTTACTCGGTTCTTGATTTGACCAAGTTGGCTTGGTAGTTTCTTAGTTTCCTTTGTTAACCGAGGTTGGTCAGTTATCTCTCTGGCCCTCAGTTAATTCCCTAGTGCTCAGTGATGCTTGTTTGGCACTTAGTTATCGTTTCTTATCGAGTTGTTTTTTTGGATTTTTGTTGAGGCTAACTTGTGCAATTAATTATGGTCATGAATTTAATGTTGTTATCTATCATTGGGAAGAATGTGGACCTAGATCTGGTAGTTCCTTCCATTGATGGTGGATCTGAAGGCTGACTTGTTTGGTAGCATCTTGTATATATTATAATCTTTGGTTTTAGTTTAGGATGCAAGTTTTTGATAGAAGATAGAAGTTAGAAGATTGAAGATAGTTTCAAATCCTTGCATGTTGGAGGACTTTTGTAGTTGAATTTTAATATCTGGCCTAAACTGGGAAGGCCTTATAGCCCGACATGTATGAATCTATTTGATGAAATGAATATAAGAAGTTGATCTGTATTCTCTCTCTCAATTGTGTATTTGTTGCTTCTGCATGTGATCTCTACAAGGTGGATCTGGTTAGGGTGTGCCTTTGGCCCCTCTCCCTATCCCTCATTGTATCATTTCATCCTAAGGGGAGACATGTTTCTTATAAGCATTGGCTTATCTTTTGTTTAGAGGTACTCTTCATCAACATGGTAGGTTCTTCATTATGGGGGCCCAATATTAGGTGTCCAACTATTCTTCTTATGGGGGGATAATTCTTTGTATATACATGATGTATGTAGTTCTTGGGGGGTCTTGAGTACTCTATCCATCCATGCATCTTGTGTTTTCTTCTCTCTTTTGGGGGGAGGATTTTTCCCATGAGGTTTTCCATCTTTCTCCACTTTATGAGAGTTATGAATTTCAGGTATTGCATTTCATATTGTAGATGGGTGCCTAACATGGCATAGTAGCTAGGACCCATCTTGCATTGTGAGTTTAAGTGCATTCCTAAGTTTCACTTAAGTGGGGTGTTGGTGTAATTAAATATTCCTAATTACACTTTACTTAATCTTACTGAAGATAATGCATTGCATAGTAGTTTTTCATTGAGAAACCTATGAGTTTGGACCTCAATTAAACACATGGTGTAGGAGAAATCCTAGTTTAGGTGTGAGATCCACCTTTAGTGCTCTTATCACATTATCATCCTCATTCTATTGCACATACTTCATTTCATAATGGAGGATTATCCACATTTGGTGAACATGTGATTACACCTAGCATAGGTGATAGCTTATCAACTCCTTATCATTCTCTTTTATTGTCTTTCTTATATAAAGAGGCCTATTATGTAAATAATGGAATAAGGGGAATTAATTGCATCAATTAAATCATCAATAATTGCATTCATATCATATCTCTTTTATTTGTGCTTTTCTTTAACCTCTAGATCATTGGATCAATCTTTTCTATTTGCAAATTATTATATAACATTATCAAACATGACAATTTAAATTTGCAAAAGTCATTAATTGGCTAGCCATGCAACATGCTAGATGCAATGTTATGTTTCTGTGGAACTTATTTGAAAGTGGACATGGAAAAGGGGAGAATGATGGATTAGGACCATGTGTAAAGCATTCACTTCACCAACATGAACTTGTAGGTACACAAATGGTATTCAAGTAATATAATTTCTTGAAAGAAGCTTCTATATCCATTTTCTTTAAACTAATTTAGTTCATCAATTTATATACAGGTAACATGATAGAGAATGCAAAGAAAATTATTGAATGGTTCCAAGGTCATTTTTCTAGTTGAGACACCCAATACAACAAACATTATTTTTGGAAATTGAAAGGTAAAATTTATTTGGTTTAAATTTTTATTTTTAAAATTTTCAACCATATGTGATTTTCACTTTTATCATGTAATTGTTGATCTAAAAATGTGCAAGTTTCATTTCATATTTGTAATAGAGATAGATCGATCCAATCCTACCAATTGTCAAATAATTGGTGGTATTAGAAGTTTACATCAAGTGATGACTATAGGACAACACATGCCTCCATTGTTTCAAATAAGAGGAAAATCATGTTTTTGTGCTAATTGTGTTGGGGACAATACAATGAGTCAATGTGAGAATATTGCAAATCGATATGTTTCATGATTAGATATGAAGAAGTTAATCAAAATGTCCCCTTATGAAGATGATGAAATTGACATAAACATTCATGATCCTATATATTCAACTGATTTTGAACGTGTTTCTGATTTAGTTGCTACATGTGTGAGCACATGTATGTATATTTTTTCTATTAATTTTAATTTATCACAAGTGGTGATCAGATTATTTATATCTTCTTTTTTTTTTAATTTTTAAATTCCATGGACATTTTTATGTAGGTGATATTTTTGTTGTGGTTGTAGATCCTGACAATACGAAAAGTGTAGATTATTATCTACTAAGATGCATGAGAGAAAAATACAAGATGTCAAAAGTAATTGTAGATGGTGATGGAGAATCATATCCAACTGGTTCAATTGTCATTGAAGGTACATATTATCAGAAAATGAAGATAGACAAAAATGGTGTTCAATTTATTGAATACATGCTTGGAAAAAAGGTTCTACATTACAATCACTTGGTTATAGCGATAAAGTTGCAATTTGAGACATTTAATAAAAGAGAACATGGAAATGAAGAGTGGAGATTTCATATTGAAGAACATCACATTTTTTTGGATATAATAAAAGATAGAGAGGATCCAGACTATATGTATCAGGAGCTCTAGGCTAAACCTATTTTTTGTAGCTTTCGTACTTTCACATTTGAAGCATTCTTTGTAGCTTAAAATACGTAAATGATTTAATAGATATTAGATATGATTTGATATATAATTCTACATTATTGGATAATAATAATTTTATATATATAATCATATATGTTTTGTTTGAAATGCTTTTATGCATGTTTTTATGTATGTCCCCCTAAGACATCCCCTTAAGATATTAGCTAGATTAATTATGACATTAGCTAGATTTCCTACTAGTTAGATTAAGTTTATGATAAATTAGTGAGACTAAAATACTTTTACACATGTTCTTATGTATGATAAATGATGTATGATTTTATTTATTCTTTCATGGTTCAATAGTATGTTCAAGTATGTAATTTTCATAAGTTCTTATATATGCTTGATGGTTCAATTAAATGTACATGATTTGATGTATGCTTTGATAGTTCAATTATGCATGCTTGGTCTAATTCTGTATTCTTTGATGTAAATGTTTTTATATAATTATGTATGTTTGGTTTGAAATTATCTTATTCATGTTTTGTTATGTATTCTTTGATGCTTCAATAGTATGTTCTTATTAAAAAATTATATGCTAGATTGTGTATGCTTTTATGTCTTTTATTAAACTTTTATGTATGTCCCCTTAAGGCATCCCCTTCAGACATTAGTTATATTAATAGGGTATGTGCTCTCTTCCCCTCTCTAGATTTACTTATTTCAATATAAATATCTCTTTCCCTTTAATTTTATATTCCTTTAAATTCAAATCTCTCTCTCTCTCTCTCTCTCTCTAGAATGCTTCCTACTAGCTCATAATGGGTTGTAAGGGATACTCATACCCCTTAGGAACCATTACAACCCATTATGACCCATTTCAAACACATTAGATTAATTAGGAAACATTAGAACCATAAATGTGTCAAAATGGATCATAAGGGGTTTTAATGGGTCCTAAGGGGTCATAAGGGGTCCTCAGACCCATTAAGACCCCATGCAACCCATTTTGACACAATATAGACATAAAGTCTGTCTTAAGGAGTCATAGAGCCCATTAAGATACACTTTATGGCTCTAATGTGTCTTAATAGGTCCTAAGGGGTCCTTAGATCCCTTAGGGTAGACTGAGACCCCTTACAACCCATTTCGACACATTAAGGCACATTAGAACCAAAAAGTGTGTCTTAAGGGGTCATGGAACCCCCTAAGACACAATTTATTGTTCTAATGTGTATTAGTGTGTCAAAATGGATCCTAATGTGTCTAAATATGTCCTAAGGGGTCGTAAGGGATCTTTAGACCCATTAAGACCCCTTACAACCTGTTTTGACACAATAGAACCATAAAATGTGTCTTAAGGGGTCATAGGGCCCATTAAGGCACACTTTATGGTTCTTATGTGTCTTAATGGGTCCTAAGGTGTCCTTAGACCCTTTAAGACCCCTTACAAACTATTTTGATGCATTATACACATTAGAACCATAAAGTGTGTCTTAAGGGGTCCTATGACACCTTAAAACACACTGTATGGATCTAATGTGTCTTAATGTGTCAAAATGGGTCTCACTAGGTCCTAAGGGGTCTAAGGACCTATTAGGACACAATACGAAACATTAAGACATGTTAGAATCATAAAGTGTGTCTTAATGGGTTCTATGACCCCTTAAGACATACTTTTTGGTTCTAATGTGTCTTAATGGATCCTAAGGGATCCTTACACCTGTTAAGATGCATTAAGACCCCTTACAACTCATTTCGAGACATTAATTTACATTATAACCATAAATTAT
This sequence comes from Chamaecyparis obtusa, assembly GCA_027943335.1. Taxonomy (NCBI): domain Eukaryota; kingdom Viridiplantae; phylum Streptophyta; class Pinopsida; order Cupressales; family Cupressaceae; genus Chamaecyparis; species Chamaecyparis obtusa. The sequence goes on along the minus strand of BSBK01008474.1, from coordinate 2,011,509 downwards.
GTCTTAAGTGGTACTACGACCCCTTAAGGCACACTTTATGGTTCTAACATGTCTTAATGTATCAAAATGGGTTTTAAGGGGTCTCAATGGGTCCTAAGGGGTCTAAGGACGCCTTAGGACCCATTTAGGCACATTAGAACCATAAATTATTTCTTAATGGGTACTATGACCCCTTAAGACACATTTTATGGTTCTAATGTGTTAAAATATGTTCAAATAGGTTGTAAGGGGTCTTAATGGGTCTTAAGGGGTCTAAGGACCCCTTATAATCCTTTAGGACTCATTAAGACACATTAGGACCCATTTTGACATATTAATACACATTAGAACCATAAAGTGTGTCTTTAGGGGTCTTATGACCCCTTAAGACACTTTATGGTTCTAATGTGTCTTAATGTGTCAAAATAACTCATAAGGGGTCTAGATGGGTCCCCAGGGGTCTAAGGACCCCTTATGATACATTTCAACACATTAAGACACATTAGAACCATAAAGTGTGTCTTAACGAGTCATAGGAACCCTTAGGACACACTTTATGGTTCAAATGTGATCTAGCATTATTCACATGATTAATTTTGTTGACTTCAAATGGATAAGGTATACACACCATGTATAGTAACTTCCAAATTTCTAAATAAAATTCCTCCATTCTAACTTTTGCAATCAATTTTGAACCTTAAAGATTTAAGAAATTGGTAACAATTTATTCATCTGCCATTCTGCAATAGGGGAGAGTGACCAATAGTTATGAGGGCCAACTTCGTGAACATTTAGTCATTGCATGGAATATCATATGACCATTTTTTAAGAAATGTAAAATGGACACTTAACTACCTAAAACTAAGGTTTGAAGGTGTGACTCATCACACAACTTGTTAAAATAGTGTGCCTAGTAAAATGTGTCCAAAAATTACTTTTTAATGATTCTACCAAAACTTCATATAAAAATTCCTAGTAGTTGAATTTAAAAATATCATTTGTTATTAGTAGAATATTGTATTTCTATATAAAATGTAACATATAGGCACAGGTCCATTTAAATGATAAAATCATATGGGAGGGAAAAGTTAATTTTAACAATGAGATAAAATCTCTTAGTCATAATGGTCAAATACATGGGATAATTGACAATGTGGAGAGTAATTATGGAAATGACATATAGTGGCATTGAAATTAGGGAAAGATTTGGTGATCATTCGATGGGTCTATACCTCATAATTTTATTGTACACCTCAAAAATTTTGTGGGTGATTTTTGGGTCTATTTTCTTGGCTTGCCTTTCCTTCGGCATTTGCATGTTAAATTGGCAAATTTAGCTCTCTACATTTCTAAATATGGGAGGGGATTTGAAGTGATTGGACCCGACCACTTATTAGGATTGGAAGTGGGACACAGAGATGTTTGGAAGAAGCTTAGGAAAGGGAGGATCACCCCTCACCTTTCAAATCTTCATGAACATGACATAAATGTTATCCAAATCTTTGTTTAGGAGTGGAATAATGACTCCATTTATCTATCTAGTAAGGAATTAATTATTGATAAGAAGGTTTTTTATGAGGTTACGGGTTTGTCTTTGAAGGGTATGAAGTTCTATAATTATAGGAAGATCTATGATAAGGCTGTGAGGAAATTTTTGAAAAAAAAGGATAAGAAGGAAGTGTTGGTCAAAGCTAACATTAACTACTATGACCCCAAACAAATTAAGCCATTTTGGATAAAGGTTTTTTAGTTTATCATAGAATATATTACTATTTATGGTAGATATGCTAGAGTCCATGGGTATCATTTTATTTTTCTCAATCATTTTAGGCATAATATTTTAGTTTATTTTCCATATTTTCTACTTTCATCCCTTAATGCCAGCATTATGGATGATAGGAAGAAGCCCAATAAGCTAGTTCTTCACCAAGGGATCATTCTATTGTTATTTTAATACTTTCAAGCTAAGGTTATGGAGACCCCTAGTAAGAATATTATGGCTAGTGATGGTGAGTATAAGATGGAGTCAGAGGGGTTTGTTGATGATGGAGAGATTGAAAATGATGGGGAGGATGATTCTCCTTTGGCTAGAAAACCTAAGTGCTCCCCTAAGAAGAAAGCGGGTCCAAAAAAACTTAAATTTGAGGGGGATGAAGGTATGAAAACTAAGGAAAATGATCAAGTAGAGGCTTCTCCTAGTCCTACTAACAACAAAAGGAAAATTGTCCCCAAGAAGGTTGGTACTTCGAAGACCATAAGGTCTAAGGTGGAGGAGAGGATTTAGAATGAGAAGGATGTCGTGAAATTTATTTCCCTTATAGCCTCTAAGAAAAAAAGTGATACTATTATGGTACCTAGATAACTCTATATTGGGGGGCCTTATGTGGTCACTTATCATGCCAAGATCAAAACTTGTGCTAGTAGATCCCCTACTCCTTAAGTTGGTAGTAGTAAGAATAATGTTGAAGGTAACATCAAAGTGCTTATGATAAATGATTTTGAAAGCTCAATCAGCCATGATGTCCTTGTTTCCCCTAATGAGACTGAAGAATCTGAGTCATCTAGTCTACCACCTTTCAACATGGGTAAGTCTAGGGAATCTTCTGTTGAGATTCAGTATTCAGATTTTGATGATAAGAGAGAGGTAATTTTTTGGATCTTGCAAGCTATGAAATCCCAGTCCTTATACTCTTTTAGGGTTTTGAGGTGTACCTTTTATAATATCAAGAGCTTCAACTTGAAGTATCGGACCCTTTCTCCAAAGTTTAAATAGATGCAACATAATATTGGAGTTTCTGATCTACTTTCCTTAGCTTAGTGGCATTTGTTTATCTTGCAACATTATTTCATTATATCAACTAAGGTTTTGGCTATGGATACCCTTTTATGTGAGAGGTTCTTGTCCTAGGTCATCACCTCTTTTGTATTCTGCAAACTATGTTCTTCATAAATTCTTGCCCTGGTCTTAGGGTTAGAGTTTGATTCTTTTGATCAAAGGTTCCTCTTCCTCTTGATTACAGGGGGCTTGAAGATTGAATCTTTTTTTCTCTATGAAAGATGATATTTTATCTAAAAGCACTCCTCTATGGTGGGGGTCTTGTTGATAAGATCTCTTTGAGGATACTTTTTCCATGAGTAACATATCCTTTTCATGATTATCTATACTCTTGGATGTAGGGGTCAATACCCTTCACTAAGAATGTAGTATAAATTGTTGTTAAATAGGATATCTCCTTACGTTGTGAGGTAGGTATCCTCTTTCTCTTCCTTATCATGTCTAGTAGACAACCACGATAAGGAGGGGGGCATATATAGGGTCTCCCTTGTACTATAGTTTTTCATTTATATGCTAAATCCTCAGAAGGTAATGCACATAAGTTGCCAAATCCTGAAGAGATGTGCATTTTTCAAATTTTCAATATGCTAAATCCTCTGAAGGTAACATGCATAAGTTGCTAAATCCTAAAGATACATGCATTTTTCAATTTTTTAATATGCTAAATATTTCAAAGGTAACGTAGATAAGTTGCTAAATCCTGAGGAGACACACATTTTATATTCCATGGTGATACAAGAAGGTGGATCTATGGATATTCCAAAAGCTGTCAGAAGACACATTATAATTTCAAGGCACAGTTAATGGGTCAACTATCTTGTTCAGCCACCTGTTTGGCTCTCCCTCCTTGGTGATTCATAGTAAGGTGGGCATCTTACTGGGTGAGGTAATCACTTTCTCTTTTCTCTCTTTTGCTTTCATGCTAGTAGGACTGGATCATGAAGCTATGTTATTTATAGTGTTGCTCTTATCTTTCTTATGTAATCATTTATGCTTTTATGATAGCTTTCCAAATATGATATTATTATAGGAAGCATTTCTTAGAAAGGTTTCCTTAACTAGTTGATTTGGGTTTGTTTTAATACTATTGGTGTAATTAATTATTCCTAATTACACTTTACTTAATCTTACCTAGGTTAATGCATTGCATATTAGTTAGTGATTGAGACACCTAGGATTGTGCACATCTATTAAGCACATGGTGTAGGAGAAATTCCACTTTTGGTGTGATAGTTGTCATCACATACCTCATTGTGTGTGAGATCCACCTTTCATGCTCTTATCACATTATCATCCTAATCCAATGCACATACTTTATTGCATATTGGAGGATGATCCACATTTGGTGGACATGTGATTACACCTAGCATAGGTGATAGATTATTAGCTCCTTATCATTCTCTCATATCGCCTTTCCTATGTAAGGAGGCCTATTATGTAAATATTATTAAAATCAATTGGTGAATATCATTAATTCATTGGATCTATTCAATCCATCCTTGCATTCATATTTTCTCTCTTGTGCTTTTCTTCAACCTCTTGATCTTGGTTCAATATTTGCTATTTGCAAATTCTTACAAATACTAACCCCTTTTTTTGTGTCTTTTAGCTTTGTCTTTGTGGTTTTTCTTTGTTTTGCACCCTCATGCATATATGTTGAGTTAGAATCCTTATCTTGGGGCCTCATGACCCTAACTGAGTGTTATTTTATCTTGTTGTGAATCCACTAGAATCTTTCTTCTCCTTTACCAAGAGTTTGCATTGAATCCATACTCTTGCTAAAGTGGGGGCTTAATGTATCATCTTAAAATGGAAACACCTCCATGTTAAGAACTTTTAGCACTTTAAGTAAGTGGTTTGGGGTCATGTCAAGTGCCTTGAATAGGTCTTTGTATGGATTTGGCTTTTTCCCCCCATTTTGCTTCTCTCTCCACCCATTTCCATCTTTTTTAGGCACCCGGTCCTAAAAATTTGAGATCTGAGACCTCAAGGTCAAATTCAACCTCCTAGCTTAAGGTCAACCTCAACCCTAATCTAGGGTAGATTCAACCTTGACCCTGACCCTGGGTCCATTTTTCAAGTTTTGGAGGTTTCGGGATATCGAGCTTCACAAAGTTTTATTTTCCCGCTTCTGGGTCGGCTGTTTCAGATTTCAGAATGGTAAACTCTTAAATTGCATTTAATCTAGGAATATTTCTAGGGGTTAACATTAATTGGGATTTAATTCTCCAATGTCCACCTCTCTAGAAGTTTGTGCCCTAGATCACTATAAAAGGAAGCCTTCCTCTCTCATTTTCTCCATCCACTTTCATGATCAAGCAATCAAGTTTTAAGATCAAGTGCTCAAGATTTTCTCAAGGAGATCATAAGAAAGTGAGGTTTGAAGCATCATCAAGCATCCATTATCAAGTATCATTCAAGAATTCAAGCATTCAAGTTCTCCATTGAAGATCAAGGATTCAAGCATTCAAGATTCATCATTCAAACCCTAGATCTATCCATCATGGTGGTGTGATGTTCCTTCAAGATCCTTTGTTCATCTTCAAGAGCCATTCATTCTCCTTTCAAGGTGGATTCCAAGCATAAAATCATGGAGGTTTTGGATTTTCATTTATGGTTTTGATTTACATTGTTGAGTCCAAGCTTTCATATCAATATACTTGTTTACATTTCAACTCCAATTGCATATCTATTGAATATCATAGCTTCATTGTTAGATCTACTTCTACTACTTCCTAGCATTCTCTATTTCAATTTCATTATTAAGGTTGATTCCAAATTGGGTTTTGACTAAGGAAAACCCCTCATCCAAACAATAAAACCATTTTTCTTGTAGGTATAGGTGCAAGACAATGAATTAAAGTGTAGATCTTGATACCCTTTTGGCCCAACTTCTGGGATCCGGGAACAGAATTTCCATCGGAGCACTTGGGTCAAGGTCAAACTTTAGTGGGGGGTAAGATTGTGCCCTACTATTTGGGTCAAGGGAGACCTCCGTCAGAAAAGAAAAATATTTCTCACTTTTGTAGATCTCCCAGTTTCAGTTCAGGATCATGGAAATCAATAGTTTATGAGACTGTTTGATAGGGTTTTTAGCAGGTTCTTTTTCAGAGGTGAGTACTTTTATTTCTTCATTTCCATATTAGCATTTCCAAATTTACATTCCATCCCCTTATAATTCAAATTTATATATAAAATATGGGTTTAGGGTATCTTTCATATGCATTATTCCAAACCCTATTCATCCATATTTTTCACTTTACATCATTGTAACCAACTAGGTCACCCAACATATAGGTGCCCAGAGAAGGGGACTACATCACAAGGAGATAGGAGGGTGAATTATGTCCATGAAGATATAGTAAGTACAAAACATACTGAAGTACCTTTGGAGTCTTAAGAGGGGTAAAATCTCATGATTAGGAGAACACTAATCAAGGAGCCTGTCCGAGAAGAACCTAGTCAAAGAAGAGCACTTTTTAGAATCAAGTGTAAGATTCTGGGAAAAGTATGCAAGGTCATCATAGATTTAGAGTCAATGAACATATTGTGTCAGAGGAGGCAGTCAACAAGCTCAAAATGGAAAGGATTCCATATAGAAACCCTTATAGGGTCACTTGGTTGAACAAAGGATAGCATGTTCTTGTCAATCAGGAAGCATGGGTAGAGTTTACTATTGGAAGGTATAAGGATAAGGTGTTGTGTGATGTGTGATGTTTTTACAATGGATGCATGCCATCTATTGTTAGGAAGGCCATGGAAATTTGATATACAATCCATGCATGATGGGGCTATGAATGCCTACTCATTCAAGAAGGATGGAGTGACTTTCAAAATTTAGTCTTTATTGGAGGAAGGGGAAATTAAGATAGCAGTACCTAATGTTCTTTTGGTGGGTGAAAAGAAGTACTTGAAGACTCTCAAAGAAGGAGAGGGGACGGGGTTTGCATTGGTGTTGAAGCCCAAGGAAGAAAAGAAATATAAGGCAGTATTGTTACCCATGGAAGTGCAAGAGCTACTCAAACATTTCAAAGACATAATAAGTGATGGGAAACCAGCTACCCTACCTCCTCCAAAAACCATAAACCATCAAATATACCTCATTCCTAGAGCTACCCTACCCAAAAAGGATGCCTATAAAATGACCCCTCAACAAAATGAGGAAATTGCCAAGCAAATACAAGAACTCTTAGACCAAGGCCTCATTAGGAAGAGTATAAGCCCATGTGTTGTCCCTACTGTCCTAGCTCCTAAAAAAGGTGGTACTTTTAGGTTATGTACTAATTGTAGACCCATCAATATAATCACCAATAGGTATAGGTTCCCCATTCCAAGAATGGAGGACCTAATGGATTTTTTAGGAGGTGCCAAGTACTACACCAAGATTGACCTCAAGAGTGTTTATCATCAAATAAGGGTCAAGGAAGGAGATGAGTTGAAGACAACCTTAAAGACTAATGAAGGTTGATATGAATGGCTTGTGATGCCATTTTGGCTATCCAATGCGCCATCCACATTCACGAGGCTTATGAATGAGGTGCTAAAAGACTACATTGGTAAGTTTGTAGTTGTATATCTTGATGATATTTTAATTTTTATAAAATCTAAGGATGAACATCTTAAACATCTACAAATTGTATGTAAAAGATTGCAAGAAGAAAAGCTAATGATCAATTTGGACAAGTGTGAGTTCATGAAATAAGAACTTGTTTATCTTGGTTTTGTGTTGTCACAAGAGAGTCTAAAAATAGGCTCAAGAAAATTTGAAGCAATCATCAATTGGCCAACTTGATTTCCATAGAAGTGAGGAGCTTTCATGGCCTAGCTCAATACTACCAAAAATTCATCAAGTATTTCAGTGCTGTTTGTGCACCCATGTTGGATACTATCAAAGGTGGAATAAAGACAAAATTTGTGCGGAATGAACAAGAAAATCAAGGTTTTGAAGAGTTGAAGAGAATGATAGCAACACAACCTATCCTATTCCTCCCTAGCTTTGAGAAGATTTTCACTTTTGGGTGTGATGATAGAAATCTAGCTATAGGGGCTGTCCTTAGACAAGAAGGGAGACTAGTAGCTTTTCATAGTGAGAAGCTTAATGAAGCAAAGAGGAAGTATTCTTCCTATGACCTAGAGATGTATTCTCTAGTCCAAGCCTTGAGGAAGTGGAGGAACTATCTCCTTCCCAAGGAATTTGTGGTTTATTTTGATAATCAAGCACTTAGCTTCCTTAGCTCCCAAGACAAGCTTAACCATAGACATATGAAGGGGGTAGAGTACTTACAAGCATACACATTTCATATCAAGCATGAGAAAGGACAACAAAACAAAGTTGCTGATGCTTTAAGCTAGAGGCTCTTAAATATCCAAGAAATCAGATTGCAAAGTATTGGGATTGAAGGCTTCAAGGATTTGTATGCTGATGATGAAGATTTTTTAGAGATTTATAAGGTTTGTAAAGACCACCAAAACCATTTTCATGGTGAATATTCAAACTACAACTTGCAGAAAGAGCTATTGTTTAAGGGAAGCCAACTATGTATACCAAGGGGATCAATGAGGGAGAACTTGATCCAAGAAAAGCACAATGGGGCACTTAGTGGTCATTTTGGGATCCATAAGATACAAGAACTGATTCAGAGGTTTTACTTTTGGCCAAGGATGATAGTTGATATCAAGAAGTATGTTGAGAATTAGTTTGTTTACCAAAAAGCCAAAGGTACATCACCAATTCTAGCCTGTATCAACCTCTTCCCATTCCAAGAAGACCATGAGAGTGTCTTAGCATGGATTTTGTGGTAGGATTACCAAGGACAAAGCAAGGATTTGACAACATTTATGTGATAGTGGACAAATTTATCAAAATGGCCCATTTTGTGCCTTGTAAGACAGCCCATGATGAATCTCAGATTGCTCATTTGATCTTCAATGAAGTTGTAAGAATGCATGTTCTACCATTAAGAATAGTTTTAGATAGAGACTCTAAGTTTAAGAGTCATTTTTGGAAGACACTTTGGCATAAATTTGGCACCAAATTGTCTTTTGGATCTGCCTATCACCCTTAGATTGATGGTCAAACTAAGGTGGTGAATAGAAGCCTCGATAACCTTCTAAGATGCCTTACTAAAGAGTATGGGCAAGGTTGGGATTAGATGTTGACCCAAGCTAAATATGCTTATAATGATACAATCAACCAATCTATTAGAAAGAGCCCATTTGAAGTTGTTTATGGGATACATGCAAGGGGCATCCTTGAGCTTAGAGAGATAGGAAATGGCCAACTTAGGAGTGGGTATGTTGAGGATTTTTCTAATTCCATGTTGGAGATTCATGGAATAGTCAAGAAGGCACTTCAAGAGACCAATAACAAGGTCGAGATGAAAATGGATGAAAAGAAGAGGGATCTTCAATTTCATGTTGGAGATCTTGTCATGGTACATTTAAAAAAATCCAAACTTAAAAATGGTGTCCCTTCCAATTAGTTTCAAATGAGGAGGTTGGGTCCTTACACTATTCTGACCAAGTATGGCACCAATGCCTACAAAGCTGAGCTCCCCAAAGATATAGGACTGTCCCCTATATTCAATGTGGTCGATTTTATTCCTTATAAAGGTCCTAGGCCTGATCCAAATTAGAGTCTTTCTGAGGTGATACATGATGTGGAGGACCTTCAGATCCCTTCTACTTCATCTCCAGCTACAGAGAAAGTCTTGGCTTCAAGGGTCAGCAAGAAGACTAGGCACAAAACCTATTGGGAACACCTAGTCAAGTCACATGGAAAAGTTGATGCAAAGGCTACATGGGTCAGAGATGAAGACTTCTAGAAGTTTGGGATTGATCCTACCTTGGTCCCTCCAGTGGTGACATGAGCTCTTTTGTTTGGGAGCAACCTACTATAGGTGTAGGAGCACCTAAGTGTTTTACTTGGGAGCATCGTGCAGGTGCACCTAAGTAATTTTCCCCTAGCTTATGCTGACCTTAGCTAGGTCAAGGTTAGTTTAATTTGTTTTTTTTGGTTTTATTCTAGCCTAGGTTAGCCTACCTAACCTAGTGGTTTTGGTTTCTATTTGGCTTGAGGTGAACCTTGGAGTTCGTAGGCCCTTTTTGGGCTATAATGGCCAAATGTGTTTTTTTTGTGGTAGAGTGTTTTAAATGATCCAAATGATAATTTTATGTCTGTTGATAATTTTGAGGTCTTTGAATTAACCTAGCCATGATTGGGCAAGAAATACACAAAGTTGTCAATTTGTTGTCAAGCAACATTGTCAAAACATGCCCAAATGTGTTTAGGGCATGGTTGGGATTTGTAACCTTCCAAATTGTCTTGGAGAAGGTATAAAATTTGAACTAGACACACTTCCCAAGGTTGGAAGTAATTAGAAAGGAATCACAAAATCATTTGGCACTATTTTTCTGTGTTTTTAGAGTAACAGTGAGGTGTTTTCATTTTGAACTTAGCTTTTGTGGATTGAATCCATCTCTGTAACATAGGATTCAAGTATCTTATTGTATTTAATTTCATTTCTATCAATTTAGAGTTTTGGTGTTTTTTTTAGGTTAGTTTTCAATTTGGTTAGTAACTGCACCAGTCACTGGCCTGTTCAGGATTGAGGTGTGGTAAAATGGCTCCCACATGATTTTCCACTATGGGATCTTCATGACATCTTGGGGAATGGTGGAGGAGCCTATGTATAGTGTACATATGGAAGGAGAAGGCCTGGAAGTGCCATGACCTAGCAATGCAATCAGGCCCTAGGCGAGCCCAGTGAGCCCGGCTAGGAGGTTGTAGAGATAAAACATTATGTTAATGCAGGGGTACAGAATGTATAGGTGACTCCAAGGAATTGAAGGAAGCCTTTATGCTTAGATAAATCATCCTAAAAATAATTGTCTCATGACCAATCTATTTGGGGTCATTAACAAGCCAAGGAAGTCTAACTGCACCTAGAAACCCCATTAGCCCTAAAACCTTTAATTGTAGGAAGCCTTTGTATGAACAGAGTGGGGATGGGAAACCTCCAAAATATTTAATAACTTCCAAAAGGGTACTAAAATCCCTAATTTTTTTCTAGGTTTTTTTGGAAGCATTTCCCAAGAAAGGGAAAAAACATATCAGCTAGACCTACAAGGAGTCAATTAGGCCTAATAGGCTTAGAAGCCAAAAACTTGAGATCGAAGGCAAATAGATTGATACCTTGATCAAGTTAGATCAAATTGATATTATGGAGATAAAAGAAGAGGTTTATGACCCCTACAAACACTTGGAGAGATAGATGGTGTGTGGAACCAATATGATGGATTCCTAAGAGGAGTGAGAAAAGAAGCTTTAAACATTGGTGGGGAGCCTAGTGAAGGCACTTAGATTGTCAATCTGGAAGAATGACATAAGATAGGTCCTAAATTAGTCAAAGGAAGGACTTTTAGGACTCTTGGAGAAAATATAGATTCTTGGGGGGTTTGGGAAACAAGATTCCTAACCTAGAAAAGTGTAAGCAAGCTAGTCTCTTTTCCCATCAAAAACCAAGCCTAGCACGATTTTGAATTTCTTTGTCTACCTTTTTTCTTCCTTTGTCCCCATCTACCTCTTGATTTTTCACCCTCTTTCACCATCCATCTCTTCCCCTCTCCCTCTCCCTCTTCCTATACACCCCCTCTTTCTCTCACATTTCCCCCTCTATCCACTTCTCTCCCTCTATTGCAAAACCATGAAACTTGATTTTCTCTATCATTCAAAATTTTTGCTTCCCTCATTGTTTTGATCCTTATAAGTGGATGCATACTTGGTTTGAAGGTATCATTCTTCCATTGAGGCCTTTATTGCACAAACAACATAATCTTCTAAATTACCTGATAATTAAGTTTCAACATCTCTCTGACATACCCATTGCACACCAAGGTGTGATTGCTAGTAAGATACACATAGCATTCTTTTATGTCTAAATTTAACTAAATTTATATGAACTATTAAAGGTAATACTTGTAATGAAATAATGTAATTGTTTATTTTAATTGTGTAAAATTATGTTTTAATTTTTATTTTCTTTTATTATTTTTATGTAAATTTAAGTCTCTATAAAATAATGACTTGATTTTTCAAGTTATAATTTGAGCAATAAAAAATGGTAAAAAAATCTATAATAGACATTTAATTTTTCTAAATATAAAAAAATTTAATTTGTTTTTAAAATGCTAGCATTCTTAAAAATTTGTTCAAAACATTCAAATAAATTTACTAATCACATCGAAGGAAAAATATTTTTTATTAAATATAAAATTAAACATTTTACATGTTAATTTTATAAAATTGAATTTTTTTAAAACTTAAATAAATAAAATCTTATAATTGATAAATAATGAGAAGTCAATATATTCCAACATCCAATTCCCACATTTATATCCCTTCATACCTCCAATATCAAGCTTTGATAATCCCTTTATACATAATTTCATCCCACCATATGTTTTTGTAATCATTAAAACTGAAAGCAATTCCATGACTTGTACAACATCATTGAAATTTTCCCAAACTCATGAGTGAAAATCCCTAAAGTCTAGTGATGATTGTTATCAAAGATACCTCCCCCAAAATAAAACTAGGATAGTCTTGGTAGCAATGATAAAATTTAATTTATTCTAATAATCCTTGGGGTTATCCTTAGAATAAGGACAATAAGATGAGATCCAAAGCTTGTTATTCCAAACAATTGATCTAAATATAGGATACTTTGCAACTAGATATATTTCCAGCTAATGGGTGGCATCAAAATCTTTCTTGTGGACATCTCCCATTTCATTTATATTTGTTTCTCTTATATCCCATCCTTCTTCCACCTTTTCTTTCTTATGTATAAAAAATATTCTATTCCACTCCAAGCAAATATTTCGTACTAATACAGTAAGGAATCATTCCAAAATAAATTTCTAGATAGAGCACATAATGTGGTGATCCTAGCAAGCCAAAATGATAGAGATGTACTAATGAGAGACCAATGCAAACTCTAACTTTTTTTAGAACCATGGCCAGAGTCTAGAGAAAAAGTCAAAGTGTAAAAATAAACAACTATTAGCTTCAAATTTACTTGTTCATACAACACACTAGGAAGGAACTTGTTTACCCAAAAGTGGAAGTCTACGCCTAGTAGAATCATACCCATTTAAGTTTATTCATAAAAACGTATCAATTATAACTAGCAGAGAGACAAAAATATTACAAACCTTGAGGAAGGAGCAGACAATGACCTAGTTACTACCATCACCATCCCTAATATGACTCTTCATGATCCCAACCTGTCACAAACCAATATTCCAAATTCTCTTGAATTTCATCATTGGCTTTAACATGGGAATTAGAGAAACAAGGGTATTGCAATACATAGAAGGACAAACACCAATGCTATCTTCAAAGTGGGAAACAAAGGGAGTGAATCGTTGAAACTCTTGTAGATGTATTTCTCTTAACAATTGATCCTTTGAGAATTTTATGTTGTCCTCTTTCCCCAAATTTGAATTGATATCCAAAGAGAATAACTTATAAAAAGATTAATAATGTTTCAAAACTTTAAGCCAAGGGAGAAATTTGGCCTCCATTAAATAGATTAACTATAATTCATACAAGATACTTTGATTGCATTACCATACTCTAGAATCTATCTTTTTCGTTATAAATTTGCAAACAACTTGGTCTATTGAGATACACCAATTTCATAACAATATTGGTCAACTTGCATACAACTTTATCTTGTGTATTTTATGAACTCATTGTTTTTATTTTTTGTCTCTTTATTTATTATATGGTCCTTGTTATTTCAAAGCATTAGAGCATAATGGTCTCTTTTATCATTTATTAAATGATGGTCATGAAGTAAATTGTAAAAGGTCGATGACATAAAGATTGTTAGATGGGAAAGATACATGTGTGATCTTAGTGTTGTGTGTGAAAATTGTACCTAGCTGTGACACAACACTTTAGTAAAACATTAGAGGTTAGCAAATTAAGAAATCTACAATATAAAGAAACTAAGCTAACCAAGTGATTTACTACCTTCTAGTAGGTGCGAGTATGGTATTCTCAGATTTTGACCGAGATAAGTGACAATGCAACACCTAAACAAAGGATTTAAAATGATGAAGGAAATGAAATATGAATGCAAATAATCTCTTTTTTCTTTTTCTTTTTCTATGCAATATGATGAAAAAGTGATATGAAATTGATCTAAAATGGATTGAAATGAATTGCAAATTAATCTAACAATGCTATGAATGTTATGAAAACAATGAATTGAAAAGTTGCAAAATCTCACAATCGCCTATTCGCAAGAGCTTGATTCTCCAACTATGTAAAATTTGTGATCTGAAAGCATGGTTTTTTTGTGAAGGCCTGAGCCTTGATTATGTAGAAATCCAAGGTTTTTGAGAACACATGGAAAGCCATAAATCACTCTTGATAAACTCAAGTTGATTTTTGAGTTAACAAGAAATTAGAAATATTTTAACTCATAAAATCATGCAAAAAATAACTTTTAACTTAAATAAAAACTTTAAATCACTTTTTAACTCAAAATTGGATGGTGAGTTCAAAAAGATAAGTAATAGAATTGATTTATTGATTTAGATTTTTTAACTACTTTTCTGAATGTGCATGGATAATTATGAATTATTATTTATTTTCAACATGTTTTTCTCTCAACTTAACTATTTTTTGAATTAAAACAATTGATTTATGGGTTAATCAATTATTAAATCAAACTTTAATCCAAAAACTATATTATTAAATATTGACAACTGGATTTAATCAATTAAATAAGAATTTAATCAATTGTAGTAGGATTTTGATTTATTGTCAAAATTAAATAATATTAAATAGGAATAAATATAATTAATTCTAATTAAATGAATTAAGTGGCAGAATTAAATCTAATCAATTAAATATTTATCATATTCAATTAATTAAATTTAGGATAAATAAAAAGAATATCATTTATCACCACATAATATTTAATTAGGGGATAATTAAGATAATTGAGGAATATTTAGGAAATTTCCTTCGATGTAGAATTATGATAAAATCAATTAGGGTTTCGATGAGCTGATGTGCCTTTGGGTAGGACTTCGATGTTGATTTTGATCGATTTGTCAATGTAGGAGGTCAATGGTTCTGAAGCCCATTTTTGGGGTATTACATTTTTCCCCTCTTTGAATTACTTTGGGAAGCGCAGTGGTTCAAAGATTAATCTATGTTTGATGATGTTTGGACTTAGTTATGTGATGGAGAAACTGATTCTGATTCAGGTCCTGATTGGAAGATGTTGATTCAGGTCCTGATTGACCAAGAATTGAGATGATGTCAACTATAGAAACAATGAACTGGTGATTATGAAGCAGTGATAAAATGACTGATTTTGAACCTATGATTACGAGGAAGTGAGTGTCCTGACTCCAGACCTAATTATCCAAAGGAATCGAAAAGATACCAAATCTAAACCCTTCAATTATGAAGAATCAAGGAAATACCACTAATGAACCATGGTTACGAAGACCTGATATAGTTTACAAGATTAAGAGAATACCAGATTGATATGGATCTCGATGAATTTGATATGCCCCAAGCGATGTGCCCCTAGTGATGAGGTCTTTTGATGAATGACCAACTAGTTGTGGTTGTTGTCTTGATTACTAAGGAAATATTTGATTGACAAAATTAGTTAAAGATGTGTAATACCATACCCCCTTTGGGATGAAAATCAAAATTTGGCAAGAAAAGCTAGCATTGAATGTTCAAAATCATGTTAATCAATTGTAGAATTGGTTATACACATACGAGAATGTGTTCTACATCATTTAGAGGTCCTCGAGACCAAGTTTGACTAGGTTTGACCATGAGTTGACCATGGTTGAGCAAGTTGAAATTTGAATAGTTTGATGTTAGATAATCAGTTAAGTTGAATCCCAGATTTATTTGATGTTTAGAAGGTCAATTATGCAAGCAGTCAGTCGTCCTGGGTCTGAAAATTTTAAATCATGATTTTGACAATATAAATGATCTCAGATTTTGATTTTGATCCTGAAAATGGCTTCACAACATTGAAATTAGCTAGGGGTACCTAGTTGGTGATCTGTTAAGAAGACCTTCATGAAATACTCAGTCCTTATGATATGTTTAGCATAGACTTTAGAGAATCATTAAGCGTCACACTGAATTGAAATCATGAGATAAAAGAAATCATGCAAAGTGTAAAATGAAATGCAGACCTAGGACCTAGGAATTATTCACTGATCATGTGTTGATCTTTTTCATCACTGAATATTTATTAGGTAACCAAATAGTCGATACAATCAAGCTAGACAACCATGGGCATATGAATATGGACTTTTAGATGGAAATGTCAGATTAGATATAAGTACCAAGGCATAAACGCCAGGATGACATGAATATCATGTCCATTTTGATATTCCAATTTGTATAAGCATCAAAACATAAATGATGTGAAGACCTAAATATGCCTTGCATACAAACACAACAAACAAGGGAGAGATCATTCTCATTCTTACATGTTTTTACCCGTAGTGACTCTTTATCATTCACATCCTTGGGTATCAACATGTTTTACAGTAGAGAAGAAGAAATCACTCAAAAAGACAAAGTTAGATCAAAATTCCTTGAATTTTTTGGGTATCAATGGTCGAGGTACATGTGGCCATCCAATTGTGATGGAGGCACATTTTATAGTGGTCACAAATTCAATCCAGAATTTCTAAAGCTATTAGATTTTCACTCAAAGCATAAAATAAGAAAAGATTATGCCCCTAGTATCACTCTCTAAATCCTATGAAGGACATCATTGAAGAGCTCAAAAGGACACAATATGAAAAAATCTCAATGTGAATTAGTAAGCATACAAGGAGACAAAAGCACATTAGGTAGAGATTATTTTTAGTTTGTTGTTGATGTTTGTTTATGTTTGATTATAAAATCCTTTTTGGTAAGGAGACTGACTGACTAACTCGGATGAAGCTTCAAAGGACTCTGATTAGATATGACTCATCTAAGATACTAAGGACTATAGGATATGACATTGATTGCCTCAAAGTTTGAACATTGATAGGATACCAATGCTTTTGCTGACCGACCTTATTGAAAACAAGGATATATACAGACTAGAGCAGACTGAAAGCTAGGAAATACAAAGATTGCGCTAATAGATGGAGTGTTTTGAACAAGTGGCACCTATTTTCCATATTTTCATCATCTAGGAAGAGATTCTATTTTTGTTACTAGGGCGCCTATTTCCAGGTTTTGACCAAGGCACTTTTTCTTTTTCTCAGTTTTTTGTATTTGTATTTTTATTTTTATTTTTGTATTTTTTACCTTTTCAATTTTTTTGTTCTTTGGATTTATATTTTTTTTTTTTCATACATCAAGGCACCTATTTGCTAGGTTTTCACCAGGATGATCATTTTTTTTAGGACCTTTTACATTTTATATAATTTTTTCAGGATAGTTTACCATAGATTAAATGCCTTAGGCATAGAATTTCTTCAGATTCAGAACATTGATTAGTTCTTGGAGTTGTTCTCCTTCATCCATTGAGAGTTGATAGGCTCTAGAGCCAAAAGTAGCAGTGATAACAAAGGGATCCAGCCAGTTGGGTTCAAACATCCCCTTCCATTCTCGATGTGATTGATTTTAAGGATTTTCTCTCAAGACTAGATCGCCAACCTAAAATTCTTTGTGTCTGACTTTCTTGTTGTAGCCTCTAGAAATTCTTTTCTGATATACTCTGAGATGATCATATGATGCTTATCTGTGTTGATCTAGTAGTTTGAGTTCTTGCAACCTAGACACTCTGTAGTCATCATCAGTCACTAGACCATGCATTCTGATTCTTAGTGATGAGATTTCAACCTCAATAGGTAGTACCACTTCAGACTCATAAACTAAAGTGAATGGTGTAGCCCTAGTGGGCATTCTAATACTTGTTTTATAGGCCCAGAGAGTTGGATTGATCATGAGATGCCAGTATCTTCTTGTTTTATTAATTGTGCAATGCAAGGTTTTCAATAAATTTTTGTTAGATGCCTCTACTTGTCCATTCCCTTGAGGATAATATATGGATAACCAATGTTGCTTGATCTTGAATTTAGCACATAAGGAATCTAAGGTGATCCCATGAATCAAGCAATGAGCACAACAATAACATGCAAAACTCTTCTTCACTAACCAACACACTAACATATGTTAACTGTGCAATCACCATATTAAACACATTTAGATTATCTATCATAGCCATTCCTCCATCCATCTTCATAGAGTACAACTTCTTTCTCATGAAGAGCTTGTTTACCAAGGATTTTCCTTGATAAATATCTCCCAACTTCTTCCACAAAGAACATGCAGATTTCTCTTCATGGACATTCAACAGAACATAATCTGTAAGGCTCAACCTTATCAGTCCTCTAGCCTTTCTATATGCCAGATCCCAATCTTCCTGCTTCATGCCTGAAGGCTTATTACTAGACACATCGATCCACAGATCTCGATCAACTAGCATATCTTCAACTTTAAGTTTCCACAACTCAAAGTTTGTGCCATTGAACTTTTCAATGTTTATTTTCCCTAATATAATCACCATCTCAATTTCCAGATGAACACTTTGCAAAACCCCACTAGAACCAAATTGACATAAATGACCAACCTACCCAACAAGGATAACAAAAATTGGTTTGGCTTTGATACCACTTGTTAGAAAAGCAACGCGCATAAACACATTCCTAATGCCAATTTACAAAGGAAATAATAAAGAGTTCAAATCAACTTTAGAATATTGAGATAAAAAAAAGAAACAGGAACATAGAGAATAGCATCCATGCAAGATAAACATAGGAGACCAAATTTACATGGGAAACTCTTTCGGGAAAAGACCCACCACCCAAAAACCCCCGAGCAACTTTGTATTATAGTAAACAATTTACATACAAAATCTCTAGTTTTTTGTAGAGGCTCACAAGCTCAGTCTGTGTTACAATCAACCTTCTAGCCCACTTTCTAATGAATCCCTTAGACATTTATACACTTTGTGATTCATTGTAAAATTTGGTATAGGAACTGTCTCTCCATGAAATAGTTACTAGCAGTCTTGGCTCTGCACTATTTTACTCCCTTTGGCATCGGTCACTCCCTTCGGCCTCAGGTTACTACATTCTACCTCGGTCACTCCCTTCACCTCAGACACCCCCTTTGGCATAGAGTCACTCCCTTCAGCCTCAGGCACTCCCTTCAGCATTGAGTCATTCCCTTTGGCCTTGATCACTCCCTTTAGCATCGAGTCACTCCCTTCAGACTCAAGTTACTCCCTTCAACCTCAGTCACTCCCTTCAACCTTGAGTTACTCCTTTTGGCCTATATATATATGGTAGCCACCATAGGGATCATGACCATCATGTACTAAGGTCATGGCATCTAGCGTACCAGTACAACTATGTTAGTACCAGCTTCACCATCTATCTTGTCGTACTGCTTCATTATCAACTACAACTTCACCATGGGTACTAGTTGCACATCATACGGTATCAACACCTCATTGCTAGCACAAATGGATAGCCATAGGGTAGGCTCATCCATATGGTGACCATTGTATGGTGGACTTATTGTATAATTGCATACATATGAGACAATATTTTTAACAGTATCTATCAAGAATCTAGATAACAAAATAATGCCAACACCACCATAAATAAATAAAAAAGAAAATAAAGCTACAAGATTCACCAAATAGTAAATTATATTGTAAATATAATCTCACATCAAGAAAACAAAATGATCCCAACACCACCATAAAATTATCATAGAGTGTTTCTTGCATCTTTGTTCAATATGCCTTCTTTCTTTGAGTTTCTTGCATCTTCAATTAATATGGCTTCTTTTTTGAGTTTGTAGCAACAACTACTATGTGGCAATAATTGTAATACCAAGCGGTCAACCTCCTTGCTCATCCTAAACTTAGGCTATCTACTTGCCCTTGAATAGAAAACTGTATCTTCCATTTCCTTGTGCAACTTTTTTAAATTTGGCATAGAAGCTAGGCCTTTCCATTATTGCCATTTCCTTGTGCATCTTTTTTATGTTTGGTATCTAATCTCTCTTGTCTCCTCTAGTCACCCACTCCACCACTTCACATTTCGATTATTGATGATGTAAGTTCCCTTATGTGTGGTAATCAACTTTTAATAGTTAATGTAAGGTTCCATGTTTTTAAAATAAGAAGTAAATGAATATTGTGTGTGCCTTCATATTTCATTTCTATATTGATATTTATCAAAATATCTAGCTTTTTTTTTAATTGCAGTTATATGGTATTATTCAATTAAATGAACATCATGACTTGCACCAAATGGGCATTCATGCTAATGGAAAAATAATGCTCGCATCAACATGCCACCTATCACTATCTTGGTCATTCTTCATGGCATTTGATTCTCTTTTGGAAGTTACTACATGCTATTATATTTTATTGAATGTGATATGGGAAGTTCCATCTTGACAACTACCTTTCTAACTCAAAAGGTCTACAGACTTAATTTTGTGATGATCACTTGCATCCTTAAGGTTATCTTTTGCTTCATCCATGTTCCTATCTCATCATTAGGCATTCAACTTTGAGTGGTCAAACTCACCTACAAATTCTTTATCTAGATATCAACCTTTCATTGATAGTAAATCAAATGTTTGGTTGAGTGTACACATAATTTAGAGTTTGTTGGCTTGTATAGTACTTGGTTACTATTTATTTTATACATTCAAAGCCAAAGTTGAACTACTTTTAAATTGAAGAACTCATCTATATCCAATCCAGGAGTCATCATCATGTCGGCTTGGATATAAATATATTTAACTCGAGGAGGTGGATAATGAGTAAAAAATACAAGGTGCGGAACAATTCAAATAAATGTCCATGTTTGACTTGTAGGAAATGGGAGAGGGATGCTCATAGTTACTCTTTACATTTTGTATAGTTATTTTGTTTGGATTGACTATGTTATATTTTGTTTACATTAGGTTAACCATTTCATTACAAAAATATAGTGGGTCCCTTCCAACAATGATATGCATTTTCATTGATCCTTATGAGCAATTGAAAATTCTCTATATGATCCATGCAATTATAAGATCTCATAACAATGACATGACATTTTAAGTGGGCCCATTGTGTCTTTGGATAGATCATCAAGAGAAAAAACTTTAAAGCATGGGAGGCAACATTGGACATTTCACTATCATGGTAGTTTAATAATTGTTTTTCTTCCTTTCCTATATTATTAAGTAAATGCCATAAATTTAGAAAATATCCTCCTAAGTTTTCATCCCCCAAACCAATTTCTCCAACTTTCTATAAATTTTTTGTTTTGGGATATAATTTGTCTCCTACACAAAATGAATGTACCATTTTATGGCATTCAACCCAACTACATCTACTAATCTTTTAAATGTTTTATCTTTCATTAAACTCTTCATCATTTGAACCTCACATCATTTCCATACTTTTGCATAGATGGTTGAGAAAGTCATCATTTTTAGGATCCAAATCAAAAGTCATGTCACTTTAAATACTTGTAAGATTGAGATCACATGGAGTAGCTTCAAGAACTATTTTTTATAAGTTTAATGAGGTTAAAAAATGATTAGGAACCCCAATCTTTTAATTTCTGCTACTTCTCAACCATTTGAAATGTTAGAATTTCTTCAAATTGATTTTATATTATTATATTCTGTTGTACAAAATATAAGATCACAAGTTTTCTTAAATTTTCAAGGTCAGACTTTTACAATTTAACTACACTAAAGTTTATGTCTATCACTTATGAATCATCTGAATTTTTTTAAATTCCTTCAAATTAAGTAAAAAAACTATGAAATTTTCAATATTAAACTTTAAACTTGAAAAAAAATTTAAATAACACAATAATTTTTTAGGTTAAACTTATTTTTTAAATACATGAAATAGGCTCCAGAACTCTCATTTGGAAATAGGCTAGGAGGATGCTGGTAGATTGTTCACACTTGCTAATTGCATTTACTAAACCATTTTTAACAAATATATTTTTGGGTATATCCTGCAATCATGGCATTCCATGAAGCCAAATTTATTTGAGCCATTTGGTTAAACAACTCAGAGACTCACCAATGCTTCCCCATTTTGAATGCATGTCTAGCAGAACTTTTCCAACTACATCAGATGAAGGTCACCAATAGTTTATGCTTTTATGGATACCTAAAACTTGTTCCAATGCTCCCATTTTTGCATAGGCTCTGATTACACTTGCAAATGTAAACTGATCAACTTGGGGACTTAAAGCAGTGCGACTATTTCTTGAGGACACTTTATGACACCCACCAAACTTTTGGGGCAGCCTAGGAATAAAGTTTGAATTTGAGTTTGGTAATCTCTCGTGGGGGAATTCTTGGTTCTTCCCCAAATATCATTCAAGTGTCTGATGAACTACTAAGATCTTCTAGATGAACTTAAAGGCCTTTCCTACATCATCATGTCCATCTTCAACATTTTCCTTCTTAAAAGTAAAATCCATAGGTGTCCTCAATAGATAACTAAAACAAGTCTTAAAAGGAGATGTTTGAGTAGAAGTGTTTGTTGCTTGGTTGTAAGCATGTTGTAGATAATCTAAACTTTCATCCCACAAAATAGGATGTTTTCTACATTGACCTCTAAGAAGATAAAAAAATAAATTATATTGACTACTTTTGTATATCCATCATGTTGGACTACAACTAATTTGGAATCTGATTGAAGAATCTATGATTAAAGATCACTGACAAGTTGCTGATTAGATATGTAATATGATTAAATCAGTATTATGTTATCATTGATGTCAACTAGTTTGACAGCACTTATCTTGTAAGTTACTATACTGACACATCTGAAGAAAGGTGAAAGAGATGAAGAAGAAAGAAATCTACATGAGGAAAGATGTACATGAAAGATGAGGATAAGGAGCACATTGAGTAACTTGTTGATGAGTCTATGACTTGATGATATTGACTTTATTATGTTGCATTCATCTATGATGAAGTATAGAGCTGAAAGACACAAAGCAGTGTTGTTGGTAAATGAAGCATTTCTATTATACACTAATGGAGTGTAGTGTATACTAATGGTAGTATTAAATGAGCAGTGTTCACCGATGCATTTCTTTGTTAACCGAGTGGAATAGAATGAATTAAATGATTAGTTTAGTTGATAAGATTGATGAGCTAGCAAAAGTATAACATTGAGGTAACAGATAAAGTTTGTTACACAAATCAATAGCTAAGAAAATTCAGGGAAGATCTAACAGAGTAGATTGAAACATGTTATTGACACAAGTACCAAGAAAGTTTGAAGTAGAAAAATCTATGAATGTGGTTAAGCGGCAAGATTTGATGGTGGAGAAGAAAATGATTTACTCATCTATGTAAGAGAACAAAATTTCTTTATACAAGAGGCCGGAAGAAGTAGAAGCTATAGGATTATCGCATGAACAAGGTTTTCATGCATTCTGATCATACTGGTTAGTAAGAACTGAGATGCAGAACAATTACTGAGCTACAAAGAGAAATTACCGATGGACAGTAAGTTGATATAGTATTGAATTTGAAGTGAAATATTGATCAGAAGGATTTGTATGGACTAAATATGGATTTGTAATTTGCAATTGAAGTTGTATTAAGGCAGGTAATTTACTATTACATATTTAACCATTGTATACAGTCAAAATCTCTTAACCGAGTGGACTCTGAAAGTCTTATGATGTATCATTCATAGAATGAACATTGTTATCTTGTCAACCCCATAGTGAATGCTGGTTGGACGATAACTTCTAGTCTAAAATCCTCTCACAAGGTCACACCTGACAATGTGTTTGTAACCTTTAATAGGGTTGGGTCTTAACCGATCTCACTTCAGAAGAGTGAACAATTTTGGGTTGCCGGTCCTAGGTGGTTTTTCCCTTTATAGGGTTTCCACGTTAAATCTCTTTTGTTATGTGTTGATTGTGATATTTGTTTGTTATCATTCTTTACATGTTACATGTTAGATTTGATTAGTAAATTGTTATAAGTATTAGACTAGTAATTGATAAAAGCACAGATAGTGAGATTTATTATTGCTTACCGACGAGCAAAAATTAAAGAAGATGTTTTGAATTATACATTTTGTTTTGGGTATTGGATAACTGATTCACCCCCCTCTCAGTTATTCTAACAATTGGTATCAGA
The DNA here is from genome assembly GCA_027943335.1 of Chamaecyparis obtusa. Classification (NCBI taxonomy): domain Eukaryota; kingdom Viridiplantae; phylum Streptophyta; class Pinopsida; order Cupressales; family Cupressaceae; genus Chamaecyparis; species Chamaecyparis obtusa. Next base: position 1,987,429 of record BSBK01008474.1, on the reverse strand, counting down.
GCATTGGTTGCTTGGAATAGAGTTTTAAGGACTTAAGCATAAAGGTCTCAAGATGTATAAGAGGGAAGTACTAAAACTAAACAAAGAGAACTTCATAGTATGGAAAAGCAAAATGAAGCTGCACATATCTGGAATTGGGAACTCTACACTAGATCTGATGGAGAATGGCTACATACTACCACCCACTAGTCCCTTAACTCTTGACCAACTGAAGGACAAACATGAACACAATTTTACTATGATGGAACTTGCTACTACCTGTACCGATGCTGAATTTGAAGATATCAAGACATGCACAACTACCAAAGGAATGTGGGATAAGTTAACACAAATATACAGTGGAGATCTAAATGTCAAAAGAGCCTGAGCTGAAAGTCTGAGAGGTAGATTTGATGATATGAGAATGAAAGAAGGTGAGAACATTGTACAATATTCAAATAGACTCAAAGAGGTGGTACATGCTATTAGAGCATCTGATGGAGTAATTGACGATGAAACATTGATAAGCAAGATTCTTAGGACTTTGCTACCAATTTATGCAATTAGGATTTCTGTAATTCATGAAACAAGAGCTACATCCAACCTTACTCTTGACACTCTAATTGGTAAACTTACAACCTTTGAATTAAACAACTTTGATAACAGTGTTGTTCCTTCTATTGAATCTTCTTTCATGTCTTCTTTGAAGATTGGAAATTCTAGCAGGAATGGTAAGAATTGTGATAGTGATGACAATACTGATGATGAACTTGATGAGATTGAAGCACTTATGGCCAGAAGATTTCCGAAAGGAAAAGGAAGGTATAGAGGTAAGCTACCTTTAGCATGCTTTAATTGTAAAGAAGTTGATCACATTACTACTAGATGTCCTCAAAAGAAAGATGATGATAGATCCAAAAATTGATCTAAAGGAAGCTATGGAAGAAGAGTCAATAGAGGTTATCGACACAACAACAAAGACAACCAAGATGAAAAAGGAAAAAAGGTATGTTACATAGCCAAAGATATTGAAACTGAATCTGATTCTGATGATGACATAGAAGTTGTATTTGTTGCTATGAAAGATGACTCAGAAGAGGAAGAGAAACATGAAGAAATAGCACTAATCTCTAAAGCAAGCAGAAATGATACATGGATCATAGACAGTGGCTACACACATCATATGACCGATGATGTAGAGAAGTTTGATCATCTTGTTGAATATAATGGAGGATCTATGAGAATGGGAAATGATGCACCATGTATGGTAAGAGGTAAAGGCTCACTAATGATTAATGATATATTAAAATGTGACAATGCATACCTAGTAGATGGATTGAACTATAACTTGTTAAGTGTGGCTCAACTAAACAACTCAGGCCACCAACTAGCTTTTGAGAGCAAAAAGGTGAAGATCTATGATGATGGAGGAAGACTTATCAGAACTGGTACACAATCTAGAGGTAATCTATTCTATCTTGATATGGATCAATCTTCTTGTTTATTAATAAAGGATGAATATGCTTGGTTGTGGCACAGAAGGTTATGCCATGTGAACTTTGACAACATGATCAAGATTAGTAGAAAGAAAAGAGTTAGAGGATTGCCTAACTTGACAAAACCTGATCATGCCATGTGTCATGAATGTCAGAAAGGTAAGATGACTAAGTCTAGTTTTAAAAGAAAAGACTACTCAACAAAGAAGATACTTGACTTGGTTCATACCGATCTATGTGGTCCTATGAGAACTTAGAGCTATTCTAGTGATAGATATTTTATTCTTTTTGTTGATGATTATACTAGACTGATGACTGTTATGTTCCTGAAAGAGAAATTTGAAGCCTTTAAAATTTTTAAATGGTATAAAGCTAAGGTAGAGAAAGAAATCGGAAAGGAAATAAAATGCCTAAGATCTGATAGAGGAGGTGAATTTATCTCTGATGAATTTACTAATTTTTGTAATGAGCATGGAATCAAAAGACAGGTATCTACACCGAGAACACCTCAGCAAAATGGCATTGCTGAAAGAAGGAATGGGTCTATAATTGACTATGCTATAACATTGATGTTACAGAAGAATGTTTCTCAGACATATTGGAGGGAAGCTGTTAGCATAGCTGTGTATGTTCTTAACCAAGTACAACTGAAGAAGGACTCCAACTGAACACCTTATGAACTGTGGTTTGGACACAAACCTATTGTAAGTTATTTTAGAATTTTTGGAAGTAAATGCTTTATTTTGAAAGATGAGAGAAATGGGAAATTTGATTCTAAAGGAGATGAAGGAATATTTCTGGGATATTCCACTACAAGTAAAGCATGTAAATGTTTGAATAAGGCCACAAATAAGATAATTGAAAGTACTAATGTTCATGTTGATGAGTTTGATGATAAGTACATAGAAGAAAGTATAAAGGAACTAGAAGACTATAGTAGATTCACTTATATTGAATATCCAGAGTATCTACCAACACCGCAAGCTGTAACAACCGGTCAGCAGGGAAACAATGCAGGACAATAGGCAACACAAACTAAGGAACAAGATGGAGTTGCCGAGTAAGGAAATGACCCTGAGCAGGATGAACAAGAAAGGAGAAATCAAGTCTTGGCTATTTTTGTCAAAAGACATCATCCTCAAACACAAATCATTGGAGAAAGACATGCTGGAATGCAAACTAGAAGCAAAACAAGACAAAGTACATGTCTAATTTGTGAATTTGAACCTAAAACTATGAAAGTTGCATTAGAGAATGAAGAATGGGTTAATGCAATGAAGGAGGAAATAGAGAAAATAGAGAAGAACAAAACTTGGTCCTTAGTACCCTGACCAAAAGATAAGAATGTTATCGGTACTAAGTGGATATACAAAAATAATTTGAATGAAAATGGTGAAGTCACAAGAAATAAAGCTAGATTAGTATGCAAGGGATATACATAGGAAGAAGGCATTGACTATGGTGAAACATTTGACCTATTGCTAGATTAGGAGTTAGAATGTTACTTGCATATGTTTCACATAAGAAATTCAAAGGCTATCAAATGGATGTGATGTCATCATTTTTGAATGGTATACTTGAAGAAGAGGTCTACATTGAACAACCTGAAGGATTCATTGATCCCGACAATAAAGACATAGTATGTAGATTACATAAAGCCTTATATGGATTGAAGCAAGCACCGAGAGCATGGTATGAAAGACTGCACACTTGTTAAGTATTGGATTTGTTAAAACAAGTGAAAAAAACAATCTGTATGTGAAAGGTGATACTGATGATACTATTATCATTGCTGAAATATTTGTTGATGACATTATCTTTGGAGGCATAGATCATGTCTTCAAGGCATTTGCTGATGAAATGCAAAAGGAATTTGAAATGTCTATGTTTGGAGAGATTAAGTTATTTCTTGGACTACAAGTGATTCAGTAGAGTGATGGGATATTCATCACACAATCTAAATACATAAAGGAAGTACTGAAAAAATTTGGCATGGAAGATGCTAAACTTGTGGGAACACCCATGGCTACTGGATGCAAATTGACAAAGGAGGATGAAACTATAGAGGTAAATCAGATACTTTACCGATCCATGATTGGTAAATTGATGTACGTAGTTCACAATAGACTAGATATAGCACATGTTGTGGGAATTGTTGCAAGATTTTCTGCCAATCCTAGAGAATCACACATGATAGCTACAAAAAGGATCTTAAGATACCTAAAGAAAATAGAGAATTATGGATTATGGTATCCTAAGGAAGGTATGTTTGAACTGAAATTTTACACTGGTGTTGATTGGGCTGGAAATGTGGATGATAGAAAAAGCACCACGGGAGGAGCATTTTTCTTTGGTGAAAGACTTGTAACCTGGACAAGTAAAAAGCATGCTTGTATTTCTCAGTCTATAGCTGAAGCAGAGCAAGTTGCTGCTACTACTAACTATTCAAACATTGCATATATCAAACAAGTGTTGGAAGGAATGAATGAGGTAATCACTGACCCGATGATTATATACTGTGACAACACTAGTGCTATTAATATTTCAAAGAATCCTATGATACACTCTAAGACAAAGCATATATCTATTAAGTATCATTGCTTAAGAGAACAAGTGCAAGAGAAGCAAGTAAAGTTAGAATTTGTCACATCTAAAGAACAACTTGCAAATATTTTTACAAAGCCCCTACTGAAGGACACATTTGAATACTTGAGGACTAGACTTGGGGTACGTCCCCTATCTATCGGTCACTAAGGTGATCTGGATGTTGTATCATCCTATTTTTATCAAAAGATCATTCATGTTGATGCAGCATAGTTCACACTTTGAAACATGTTTAAGGTTTTGATTAAGTTTGAAGAACTTGAACCGATTGAGATATCAGTATTCAGAGATACAGAGGAAGCATTGGACACCAGAGAGTTACTTGGCTACTACAGAGCTGATTGTTTATTTGTTTTTTTTGGCATTGTTGTCAAAGGGAGAGATAAACAATATGAAATGAAAAAGAGAAAGATAAACAAAATATGTAAAGGAACAAGCACCAATGAGAATTATCTAAGGGAGAGACAATCTGAATGAGACAGAGTATTGAAGCTTAGTTACAGAGAACAGAAGCAGGAACAGGAGAACTGAAAAGATCATAACTATAGAATGGTAAACCTGTATTATTTAATGTTGGTTCAATAACGTAGTGATTAAACATATTAAGTCTATTTGACTTACAAAATTTTGTTCACAAATTTTAGAATGTATATTTGGTATGTGTATGGTACATTTCATATTACTTGAGTTGCCATCAATGCCAAAGGGAGAGATTGTTGGAGTACAACTGATTTGGAATCTGATTGAAGAATCTATAATTAAAGATCACTAAGAATTTTTTGATTAGATATGTAATATGATTAAATCATTATTATGTTGTGATTGATGTCAACTAGTTTGACAACACTTATCTTGTAAGTTACTATACCGAGACATCTGAAGAAAGGTGAAAGAGATGAAGAGCAGAGAAATCTACATGAGAAAAGATGTACATGATAGATGAGGATAAGGAACACATTGAGTAACTTGTTGATGAGTCTATGACTTGATGATATTGACTTTATTATGTTGCATTCATCTATGATGAAGTATAGAGCTGAAAGACACAAAGCAGTGTTGTCAGTAAATGAAGCATTTCTAGTATACACTGACGGAGTGTTGTGTATATCAATCACAGTATTAACTGAGCAGTCTTCACTAACACATTTCTTTGTTAACCAAGAAAAACATAATGAATTAAATAATTAGTTTAGCTGATAAGATTGATGAGCTGGCAAAAGTATAACATCGAGGTAACAGATAAAGTTTGTTACACAAATCAATGGCTAACAAAATTCAAGGAAGATCTAACAAAGTAGATTGAAATGTGTTATTGACACAAGTACCAAGAAAGTTTGAAGTGAAAAAATCTATGAATGTGGTTAAGTGGAAAAATCTGATGGTGGAGAAGAAAATGATTTACTCATCTATATAAGAGAACATAATTTCTTTATACAAGAGGCTGGAAGAAGTAGAAGCTATAGGATTATCATGAGAACAAAGTTTTCATGCATTCTGATCATACTGGTTAGTAAGAACTGAGCTGCAGAACAATTACTGAGCTACAAAGAGCAATTACCGATAAATAGTAAGTTGATATAGTATTTAATCTGAAGTGAAATATTGATCAAAAGGATTTGTATGGACTAAATATTGATCTATAATCTGTAATTCAAGTTTTATTAAGGCAGGTCATTTACTGTTACATATTTAACCATTGTGTACAGTCAAAATCTCTTAACCGAGTGGACTCTGAAAGTCTTATGATGTATCATTCATAGAATGAGCATTGTTATCCTATCAACCCCATAGTGAATGCTGGTTGGATGATAACTTCTAGTCTAAAATCCTCTAACAAGGTCACACTTGATAGTGTGTTTGTAACCTTTAACAGGGTTGGGTCTTAACCGACCTCACTTCATAAGAGTGAACAATTTTGGGTTCCCGGTCCTAGGTGGTTTTTCCCTTTATAGGGTTTCCACATTAAATATCTTGTGTTATGTGTTGATTTTGATATTTGTTTGTTATCATTCTTTACATGTTACATGTTAGATTTGATCGGTAAACTATTATAAGTATTAGACTGGTAATTGGTAAAAGCATAGACAGTGAGAGTTATTATTGCTTACCGATGAGCAGAAATTAAAGAAGATGTTTTGAATTATACATTTTGTTTTGGGACATTGGATAACTGATTCACCCCCCTCTCAGTTATTCTAACACATCAGTCTATAGATTGAATGTTGTTATCTTGTTCAGTCTAGTGTCTATAAGTTCCCATAATGTTGACTAAAATTCCCTCAAGGGTTCATAATATCAATCTAACACATTAGAAGTTGGAAGCCAAAAAATAACCCATACAAAGTGGAAGAATAAGTGTGTTGGTTGTTCAACTGTAACTTATTTTTTATAAGGCATCGAAAGGCACATTTCGTTGAGCCTATGTGTTGCCACAATCAGATAGTCATTCCCTTTCCTAGACATTGGTGACCGCCCAAAAGAATCCAACGAAATAATCTCCCATGGACAAGATGGAATTGGTAGAGGTGTATACAATCCCAACTTCCTTTTAGTATGATTTCTTCATGCACACATCACAAAAATCCTAATGTACTTAGAGTATGCTCTTCAATATGAGGCCAATTATAATATTTATGCACTTGTCACATTGTTTTACTTACCCCAAAGTGTCCAAAAATTAATGATGTATGTGCTTCTCTAATTACCTATACTCGTTCATCTTTTGGAATACATAATTTCACTAAGTGATAGAATAATTTTACTTGCACATAGTAGTTTATCTCCTATACATGTTTTTCTTGATTTAATGTTTCATATATATTCTTTAAATATTTGTCCTAACATATTGTTTTTGATAACTTTCATGTTTCATTGAACTACATTGAAGAATAATTATAGCACTTAGTGTAGGACACATGGATAACATATCTACTACTTTTTTCTAAACCCATTTCTTATACTTTATAACTAGATGGAACTGTTATAGAGAATTCATCCACCTAAAATGCTTACTTTGTCAAAATTTAGATTGTGAGTGTAAATATCAAAGTGGTTGATGATATGCATGTATTATTGTTTCCTCATCCATTAGGTAGTGTTTCCATTTCTTTGCACTTTTTACTAGTGCTCTAATGTACAACCCATTGAATCCCATAAGAGAGAGTTCCTTAGCCAATAAGTTTGATATTTAGGTTCCTTTTCCCCAGTTAGATTGGATAATATCCTTAGGTTGACCCCTAGAAAAAGAGAATTCATAGAATTGGCTTGCATGTTGCATGCAAAGAGGAGTTATAGGAAAGGAATAACTTCAATGTCTAAACCATAGCCCATACCCCAAGTCCCAAGACTATCCCAAGAATTCATTGTCATAGTTTCACCCTAGACAAAGGTCATTCCCATATCTTTGTTATGACATACTTTTAACAAAAAATATTCCACACTAGGGACCATTCTAGGTGGAATAAATGACTTGCCTCAAAACCCAAAAAATATTTGTCCAAAGTATGAACATCTCATCCCCTTGACTATAGAAGAATATTTGCATGAATTCAAGGACTCCATGGTCTAACACTAGGTCACACATGAAGATGTAGTGTGTATCTTATTTCTCTACTATTTGGGGGAAAATTAGCTCAATTTGCACCTCTCTCTCCTTGCTGACTTGATCCATAATTGGAAAGTGATCGAGATTGTCTTCCTCCTAGAATTTTGGATATATGTTGACCTAACTATCCTATACCACCATTTTTCCTTCTTGTAAAGGAGGCCAATGAGCCCTTGATTATTTTCAACAACAAGTACTGGAGGGTATACAAAAAAATTACAACACCTTTCACCACCAAAAAGGCTATGGCCATAAAAACATATCTTAGAGCCATTGATCCCTGTATTTATGTGTTTATCTAGTTGACCTCCCAACTAAGTGACATTCACACCCTTGCCAAGGTCTATGACCTAGATCTTCTGATGAATCAAGAGCTAAGTCAAACTCTCAAGGGCATAGGGAAAAATTTACCCATGTACACCTCCAACCTATTGCATTTCACCATATGGATGGATTCAACTCCAACATTGCATTGGGAACCCCAACATGGAACCTAGTACCTTTTTAAGTGTCAAATGGTATGACCCAGGTTCATCCAATGCCAAAACTTTCTTGGCATCACTAGTGAAAAATTGTGCTACAAGGTTTGGGTAAGTATTTTTCTCTTCCAACTATTGTAATAAGATCCCAAACTAGTACCTCTCATGTCGTTGTGGCCAACAAAATTCCACTTCCATCTTTTGCTGAACAAAAAATTTATCTCACTATCAAGATAGATGCCTTGAAAGATATGTTGACCTAGGTTACATCTAAACTAGACCATATTGAAATTAATTTGGGAGGTAGATAGAATTGAATCCCTTAAAACAACCCATTACTTATTAAGGGAAAAAATTATTAAAATCTCAGGTAAAGGTACAAAACTTAACACCCTTTCAACTACCAATTGAATACCAACCCCAATAATGGGGGGGTAAACCATAACCACTAGGATGATGAAGGAGGTGATAACCTAAGGTCCATACTATCAATTTGGATGATGTTAGTTCCTCCTCACAAATTGGTGCCAGTTGCATGATACATTATCTCACTCTAAGGTGAATTATGCCTAAATAGAGAAAACCTCTAAGATCACTTGGGTTAATAGCTAGCCCACTACTAAACAACCTTCCTCTATGTCTTCGAATAAAATTAGTACAATATTATAATTTTAAGCACTCTTCTTACCTTTGAAAGATGATAATGAGGAAGATGATCTCACCTATGAGGATCAAGCCTTCTAATCCATACATATGTGCTAACAATTTGCAGAGTTAGACCAAGGTGCCCTTTACCACTTTGGTTATGCCATAGGAAAACTAGATCCCTCTAGACCCCAATACTAACAACAACCCTACTCCCCTAAGAGGGCTCTCTCACTAAGATTGTAGGCCAGACCATAGGAATGCCACATGGGCTCCAAAAGGGAAGTATGATATAGAAAGATTAAGATGATCACCTTTGATTATGTAAAATGTGATAGTCTATTAGGGGAGAACGAAATATCCCCTATTCTCCTTCAATCTTAGAATCCTTAGGAAAATCTTGCACAATTGTTTGGTGAATTTTAGAGCCTCAGGAAATGTCATTTCCTACTCTATATTACCAAAAGCTGGGCAAGACCTCTGCTAATACCAATGACATGGTGATCTATCTCAACAAATCCTAGGTAAATATGGTTGGAGAACTCAAGAATGTACAAATTCAACTTACCTCCAAGCCCCATATCACTATCTTTATAGATATCCAAGTGGTATCTATATTCCCAAAACTTATAGCATGCTCTTAAGCAGAAACTGGTTGAATTCCCTAAATGGATATACCTCCACTAATTTCTCTCATTTATGGTTACTATGGAGAGGAGAGGCTAACTATATTAGGGTGGAAAGTGAGCCCAAAATGAAGTGGGTTCTTACAAATTATGATAAATAAAATAAGGTAGCCTATGTGGAGGTTGAGCCTGGACTTTATAGATCAAGGGAAATCTTGATAATAGATTTCATCAAGGGGGATAACTCACCATAAATCAATCATGTAGAGGACCAAAGTGTTGGAAAGTTGACTATAGTAGTGTATATGACTAATTTTAGTGTTGTCATTATGATGAAAAATTCATATGAAGTTTTGAGGTCAGCGCAATAACTTAGAAGATCAGAATTTGGCTAAGTATGGAAAACAAAGCGGACAGTGAAGCACCTGATGAACAGAGTATCATGGCACTTGTGAGTGATCAATTTTTGATATGCACCCTTGAAGATAAGCTTTTGAGTATGTTAGTAAGCTATGGTTAAGAAGACATGGTCAGATCTGATAGAATGAAGAAGTTACAACAAGTTGAAGTGACACAGATAGTGAGCGACAAAATAGAATAGGGCATGTAGCCGACATGAAATATTTTGATTAGAGATTAACATTTTGTTTTGTTAAGGCTATGTGCCTATTGTAAATGTTTTGTCAACATTTTAATAATAATGTATGTAAACAAGCTTGAGCCAATTCATTTGGAAGCGTTGTATGTAATAAGTTATAGACCGACTTAGTAAATAGTTTTGGTTGCTGCTATATATAAGACATGTGATTTTGTATTTGACAAATGAAGCAGTTGATAGAAGATGGAATATAAGAGAAGAAGTATGCAAAGTGTGTGTCAAGTGCATTAAGGATGATATAGTGCTTTATAAGAGGTTAAAGCATCAGCACACAAAAGGAACTGATCAGAGAAGTAGTGTCATAGCAGCAATTCACCCTTATAGATATAGTGTGTATCTGATATTTAGAAGGTTGCAATCTTTTCTATTGAGCAGTGAGCTATGGCACTAAGCCTTCCACCCCTAAGAGGGTTTGTTACTTCAAGACTCCTAACAGGATCCAACCTTTGACCAAGTCACTTTACTAAAGCATTGTAATGACTATTCCTAACAGGGAAAAGGAACATTAGCACGTTTATTATACATAGTACAATTATTAGTGGGTATTAATTCCCATTGGGGTTTTCCCTTTGGCCAAGGTTTCCCCATAATCATATTTGGTGGTATGTGTTATGGTTGAATTCTTATTTGCTTTGATATTCATTTCAGTATATAAGTAATTGGGTTAAGTTTAAAGAAGCATAAAAATATTAATATTGTAGAACACTGATTCACCCCCCCCCCCCCTCTCAGTGTTCCCATTCCTAACACAAAGAACTTAATATTTGGCCTTGAGGATAAATCATGATATCCAAACAATGGGCCCCAATGTCTATGTTCCTAACCTTCTCCCACCACAATGGTACCACATGCATTATTTGAGACATCCAAAACTTTCTTATGATGTGTGTCTACCCACCATCACTTAACTACCACCCCACCTTGGAGAAGAGGAAAACTTGAGCCCCTTGTTAGCCAAAAGAATCAACTTGTCATTAAAATTGTGACATTAAGGTCACAGTTTCTCAAGTCCTAGAACCCATTCTCTATGATGAAGTCATGATAATCTCCCCTACCATGCTACTCAATTTGGGAACTCACAAAGACAATTTGGATCTCCTCCCCAATCCACTCCGGAGTTGACTAAATTAAAAGAGAAAGACATGAAGGGAGATGTCTCTAACAATGATGTGTGGATCCTTAGGTTTGATGGATCTAGATATAAACAAGGAAGTAGGTTTAGTGTAGAGATAGTGAACCCCAAGGGAAGATTGTTATCACAAACTTGAAGGTTTTTGGTGGCTCAAAAATCATTATTGGGAAGGTTGAAAGCATGTACACATGCCATGATAAGAAATTGGAAGCTCATAGGAATAGGGTATGGAGCGTCATAGAGGAATTTTATGCATGTAAGATTGAGCTCATACTTATGAAATATAGCTAAATCCTTGACATCGTGGTCATGGATGCCAATACATTGGAACCAAAATAAATTCAAGACTCTAGAGGTTCTTTGTGGGCAATGTACCGATATCTACTATGTCAAACAAAGTTCCTCACCTTCAAGTATTTGAAGATGAAAACATGTCCTTTTTTCCTAGCTAATATAGGGGTCTTCAAAGACCACATAATAGAGGAATCATAACATGTTGATAGCTGAGACAAAAAAGAATATGGTATACTCAACCTCCCCACCAATACCACCCCCAAGTGTACAGTGGCCTTCAAAATAATATTTGATTTGGATCCCCAGGTCAAGGAAAAGCTATCCCCCATAATAGATGGGGAAAATATGAAAAATTCAACATTTGTGAGGAAAGGAAAGAAAAATATTTGGACATGGTCCTGGTATGTGGTGACTGATCATGTTATATTGTAGACTCTTAATGATTCGTGGGGTTCAGGGTAACGCCCGGGTGAACCCACAATAGTGGGTTACACTTTTTTGCCTGAACGGAAACTGAACTATACATTTTGAAATAAAAATTCTAATTCAGATGCATATTGTCATTAAACCATTTGAAATCGGAAGATGAAGTAAATTAGTCTTTTAGGACTTTCTCTCTAGATTCGAAATATATATTTTTAATTTATTTTTTATTTGATTTGAATGGTTTTTTCTTTCTCCCATGAAAACTGGTATGTTGCTGAAAACATCATTTTCAAAGAGTTACATTGTTTTGTAACATCCATATTGAGGTCATGTAATTGGTTTGATGACATTATCATGATTATTTTATATTTTATTAATGTTTGAAGTTGACTAAACCGTAATTTTGACATACCTTGACTACATAGCTTATAACTTGTTGTGTATTTGTCCAATTTATTTTTTATTTATTTTGATAGAAAGATAACATAAATACCTAGGGCATGGATATTTTTTAGAATTATTTTTCTCTTGTTTACTATTTATCCATAAGTGTCAAACATAGAGGTAGACATACGGTGAAATATCTATGTTTAGTAAAACTAAAAATACAAAGTCATAATAAACTTAATATATATTAACATTATAATCATTGGAAAGATTTTTCTTATTAGCACCATGCTACATAGATATGTTTGTCAAATGGATTCATTTGATCTCCCAAAAGATAAAGAAAAAGTGATTTTTTGTCAGCATTTTAATAGCTGCAAAGGATACTCCATTGCAGGAATGAATGAGGAGTATAGATGTTGTATAAATATATTTTTTTTTATCTAAGAGGCTTTGAGATAATGATTTTTAATTAACTCCTTCAAATGGAACCTCTCAAGGCTTAAATAATCATATTTTCTTAAAAATGTGTGATTTCAACAAAAATCAGCATGTCTAAAAAATTGTAACCACTATTGTGGGGTCACCCGCCCCCAAAAATTTTTTGGGTTAACTTAGCAAGCATTTATCTAGGTTAACCTATCAAGTATTTTTTAGGGTTAATTTATTAACTGACCTTGTTAACCGACATTGGTAAACCCACTAAATGAACTATAAATAAGTGGCGATGTAATGTAAAATCATCATATTGTAATTTTCACTTCACTTGATAATAAAATTAGTGGAAAACTATTTCTCGAGTTGATGTAGCCCATATTGGGTGTACCATATTAAATCTCTATATTTTTTTTTATCTCCTGTATTTCTACATTATCTTAATATTGTTTATTGATCATATCTACCCAAACCCTAATAACTAGTATCAAAGTAGTGTATAATTCATGAATTTAGTAGGAAATTTTAGTTTTGAGTGGGACCAATGGTAGAGGAAGGCAAGCTTAAGATTGATAAGTTAGACGACCAAAACTACCAACTATAGAAGATGCAAAGACTCTCTAGCAAGCATCAACAAGGAGAAAGAAATCAGATGATGGCATTCCATGGTAAAAAGATAATTTTTGTAACATCAAAAACAAACAATCATGATTAATTGAATTGTCATCAAACCATCGTGGACTTAATTCAACCCTTGATTATGAAAAACAAGTTGTGTGCCTCAAATAAGAAACACCCAATGTGAAATTATTAATAAACATAATATTTTATATTAAATAATTTGTAATAGAATTAGCATTACATAGTATCATTTAGTTTATAAATAAAATAGGTTTTAGATTTTTACTATATTTCTAATTCAATCAATTTAACTCTTACTTAAAAAATTTAGTTTTAAAATTTTTGTTATATTTATAATTTGAACAATTTAAATCTTACTTTAAATTAATTAAATACATGTTAAATAAATGTAATTTTTTTAATTCTTAATTTAATAAAAAATTCATATTTTTTTGAAATAATTTTATTTCTATAATCATAATATTAAAAATTAAAAATATAATTATAAATTATAAATTTAACTTCTACAATGTTATTATCTATAATTAAAAAATATTGTAAATAATTCAAATTTAAAATAAATATGTTTTAAGGGTATGTTTATCAGCTTATATTAAAAAATCTGAGGTGACCCTCATTATTTTTGGATTTTAGATCTAAGTTATGTTTTATATTAAATAAAGAAAAATAATAGAAGAAAATAATAAGATTTATAATTTATAATTTCTCTTTTCCAAGTTATTCTAGGACAAAGAAATTACATTTGTAAACTAATATAATGTAGTTTTGAACAATGAGTGGGGTTCTTTCTTCACTGAGTTTCTATTCTTTTCCTCTAAGGTTGTCCCTAGTCCCTTTTTTTTTGTACTAGAGAATATTTTCCAAGGTATTATGCATAAATTTGAGTATGAAAGTTTTGTACTGTCAATTATTTTTGGAATAAAAAGGTAGACAAAAGTTTGACTGATCGATTGTTGACAACTGTATATTTTTATAATGTTAAATTATAATATTTTTTATCTCTTATTTTTTCTTGATCTATTTAAATTAGATAATTTTTTAATGATTATTTTGACTAAATCATTTGTTCATAATGACTAGCTTTATTAAATTATGGTTAGTTTTATTTTATCCACTAAATTAATGTGGTCATATAACGAAATCCCAAGAATCAAGCAATGGGATCAACTTTGGAATTAAGTAATTCACTATCGTGCACATTATATTGTAAATAAATTATATTAAAACTAACCAATTACTTGAAATGGCAATGGTTTTTTTTTCTTTTTTTCAGAAAAGCACATTCTACTAACAAAGAAAGTGATGCCAACACCACCATATTAAATTTTATCAATATTTTTAATTTTATCGACATTATTACTATAGTCCACAGGAGAATCAAGCTTTCTTAGTTGATTAAACACGTGTTGATCTTTTATACAATAAATAAAAATGAAAATCAAGCTACATGATTTATTTTGGAATCAAATAACTGGAAACATTGAATAACGTGCATATTATACAATAAATTATATTGTAAATAAATATATTAAAATTAATGCATGAATAGCTTGAATGATGTTTTACTAAAAATGTCGTATCTATCTGGCATCAAGGAAACAAAACGATGCCAACACCACCATAAATTTGGCATAGAGAGAGTGTAAAGAGTGAACTTACAACACAAAAGCCACATCAGTGAAACCTGCAATTTCAAGGAGTCGGTCAACAATTCAATGGTTGAATGCGTAAGCCAAAAAAAATACCAATCAATTCTCTATTACATAGGTATAAAAGAAATACAATTACGACCATAACTATCAAAATGATAAAGCATACCTTTATCCAAAGATAAGCAGAAAGTCAATCATTTGTCAAACATAGTAATGGAGTCACAATAAGAGATTCCCCATCAAGTACAAGCTATCAAGTTAGGATACAACCCAAGAGATTTTTGACCAACTATCAAAACATATAGTAAAAGATTAAGATTAGTTTCAATTATGATTTTCCATTTCATAAAAAAAAGGTAAACCTCAACGTCGAGAAATACCACCATGTCGAATACTAGATCCGTATAGCACTGTAAGGAAAAGATCTTCCTGAAAAATGCTTTAGAAACCTGTTCACAAAAGACGGCTAGGGTGAGAATATTGTGGGAGTACATTTCCACCATACGACGAAGCAGTAACACTTCCCCAGAATCCTTCCTAACATGAAGGATACCCAGCCCAGCTAGAAGTAATCTAATAAAGGAAAACTAAGGAGTAATGGAATATGTGCTACTTGATACAACCACATTCAATTTCCAATATAACATGTTATGTATTTTCAAAGCAACCCCTATAAATCTACTTTCATTTCATACATATGGAAAATATCAGGCAAAGATTCACATTTTATGCATACCACTTCAAGTTTCCATGGTGCATTGGACATACATAAAGGAACATAACAAAATCCTTCTCTTAACTATTAAAAACATATCAAGCTCATAATATCCGCCAATATCTCTTTTAGTTCAAATCATAATTATAACTTTAATTCCTCATAGTACATGGAGAAAATGCAAGAATACACATATAAAAAATTCATTTGATTCATGAAGTATAAATTATAACAATGATTAGCAGGTATTTTGCAATAGGTCTAAAGAATTTACATGCCTAAGCTTTCCTTCATCTATCTAGTCATTAATATTTGTTTTTCACCTTTTTTATTTTCTATAGTAATGATATAAGAAATAAAAATATCCTAAATCATTATCATCAAGACATAGATAAACCATATGCATCATTCTGACATATTAAACTAGAAACATCAACTCTTTCTTGAGAAACATGTTGAGAATCTCTTTTATTTGTATCTAACCAATATAGAAGATCATATAGGCAGTTCCAGTTTAAACAAAAGGCTAATGAACATTCCATCCACGTAGTTCTCAATAGGAAATATAATTGCATAATAAATGTAAGAAATTCCAAGCATATATAGACTTTTCTTTAAAGGATCTTTTATTTCTTTAAGAATGGAGAAACACAAATAAACATTCTTTCATACATCAACACATGAAAATACCATTTACCTTATTATTTTATCTAGTATACAAATTAATCATAATCTCCAAAAGTATGTACTTTGTAATGTTTTAGATATGGCCTTATATTCACGACATCATTCAGTCATACACAATATTTATCTACACATAAACACTCGATGTAAAGGTAATGAAAATAAGCTTACACATAAGCATGGCCCTTTCTTGATGTACTAACCATAGTCAAATATGTAAATGATAGGTTGAAAAAGCATAACTAACTTGGCCTAAATTTTATAGGTATTCATGTTCAATAAGACTTTATCATAGTATTTTAAAGATGTACTTAATTAATTTGATTCTAATAAACAAAGTGGTTGGATCCCACTTATAAACCCATGTTTAAAGTTTGACCGTATGAAGTTCTATGTAGCTTTAATTTTTAAGCAATAAAATCTCCCCTAAGATGATAAATTATCAACTGAATAGTTAAGGTTCCAATTTCACCTTTCAAAATGGATCAATCACAAAACAACCTAAAATCCAAGTTTATCATTTCCTAATAGGAAATCATCATGGTTAATCTTCTATGATATTAAAGAATTGATTTGTACTAAAGTTTGCATTGCTTTGGTTGCTACAACTCCATCCTTATTACATAAAACATGATACTCACCAAACACAATGAAATACAAGTATTTTCCAAAGGAAAACTAAGGAATGATGCCCAATCCAAAGAAATTACAATACACATCTACATGAAAAAAAATAAAATATAACAAGTACTAATTTGAATTCATTAACTGTATGGATTTTGTCCTTAACAACCCAGTTTTGGAAAGTTTCCTGGAAAATAACTATAATTTGATGAATATTTACCACAAAGACTTGGGACTGTTAATGGCTTCCAATAAAGAATGTCTAATACACTTGTGTTTAATTTGCTTCTACCATGGTGATTGATTTTTCTCTAATCATTTTAGGAGCAGGCCAACCTGCCATCCTCTGTGCCTGTTAATCTTGTCCTGATCTCCAAAACCAAATAGATAATCCCCACATTCTGGGATGCTAGTTGGAAAATTCTAAACATTTAATCTTATCTAAACACATCCTTGACCTTATTCAAAATAACATTGCACATACGCACAACTAAAATGCATCTCCACAAGTGTTGAAGGAACATTTACACAAACATTCAAAAGAAATATTTAAGAAACCAAAAAGAAAAACTAACATGCATTTCTAGTTTATTTCTTTCCAACCATACAATTTTAGAATTACAAGAAACAAAAAATAAGCCTTACATGAACATTCACTTTGGTTTGCATGCAGAATTATTAAATACATTAACACAAAGCCCTACATGAACTAAGATAGCTAGATGATACAAAATGAAGCAAGATTTAGTACTAGGCATACCATAAAATTTTGGTCAACCCAATTTACCCAGCTCCAAAGAAAGAAATCTCAAAAGACTAATACCCAAACTTTCATGATGCTATTCTTCCATCTGCAAGCGTTGGGTGGAATGAAGATGAAATCAACTTCCCTTTGTAAAGCATTCCATATATAGGAGAAGCACCATCTTCTTATTGTTGTGCACACTTTAACTCCCATTTAAACTCCTATTGTATGCTATCAGTTCCCCTTCCACTACGTGTCACACTCCTCTCCCTTACTCATGCGTAATCAGAGGAAGTTAACAAGTTTCTTCCAAAGACAAGCTTCCATGCCGCTAGTTTAGGAGGCAATTAAGAGTCAATTTAAAAATTTCTTGACTGCCATAATTGTTTTTTTTTTAACTTGCAGCGAATAATTGCCCTTTTCCAGCTCATCCCCTAAATTTAAGCATATGACTGTTATGGTTTGTAGAAAAATGGGTTGTGACATCCTTCCCCCCTTAAGAATGCATCGTCTTGATGCATAATTTAAAATTTGTTATCATATTTAAAGAAAAGCAAGAAATTTACAATTTACATGATTAATAATCTTTCATTATTCAATGTTCAAGGTAATGCATGTATACACTTTTAGATTCTCGTAGAAACTCAACAAGATTCAATTTTATTTTCTTACATAAAGTCCAATTTTCATCGGTTATGCATTCTTGAAAGTTCGCACACAAAACAAACACATTTGGAGAAAAAACACACACACACACACACACACACACTTGTATCATTTCAGGAACATTTTCTATGTGAGTGTGTGAATTCCAATACTACCCTTCAGTTTTACAAGGTTAGAGTTACCTCTCTCTGACAATATTCCCCATCTATTATAATGTGTAATTTCATCTGTGCATAAACACGAACAACATCAAAGTATTATTTCATGTCACTATTGTTTAATAAAAATTAAAAATCTAATATTCTCATAAGTCAGTGGTTTCAAAAATAATTTTCAAGATACTCTTAAGTAGCCACAAAATACCCACATACCTACGCTTACTATACCTTACTATGGTATCACAATAAATTGAGCACATTTCTAGTTTCCTTGGTTCCACATTCTTGGCATACTCTTATTTATATAGTCACAATATTTTTAGCCCAATCATAGTGTCAGTACTTCTTAAAATAATTTTTCAATATTCTATATTCAAGAGAAAAGAGTCATTTGAAGATTGCAAAATTTCAACTAGAATATGATTTAAATCACAAATTGATCACAAGTAAGTAAATCATTCATACTTACCTTCTAACATGTGGTACTTACTAAGTGAAAAAGTCATCCGTTCATTTTGCAAATCACCTGAAAAGGTTAGTGGATCCATTTTCCATTTATATGATCTAGGCCCTCATGCCCATCTAGTCACAATAATAATTTTTTAAAACTAGATTTTAAACTCATTTCATCATATCAATTATATTTCATCTCTAAAACCATATAAGTCCTACAATTCTTACATCTTAATATGAATAAGCATTCACATTTTGATCAATATAATGCTTGTGTGCTTCATCTAAGCATAAGCATCCTAATAAATCATGATAATTCATCACCATGTAAAATCAACACATCAATGTATATTACACATCTATAACCATGCATCTAAAAACATAACCATAAAGATCACTCATGAAATAAGATACTTAAGTGAAATTGGACATATGTCCTTCTATAAGTCCATGTCTCCTATGCCATCAGACTGTCATTCGTCCATCTACAAATCATGAGATGGGAGTGTGGTTCAGACGCTTGTCTGTTCTATCCACAAATTCTTACAAAGGCAGGGGGTATATGGTGCAGCTATGAAACTAACTACTTTCCATGCATGTCTAAGTAGAACTAATCATGGATGTAGCAGGGAGTTGGAACATGGGCAGCATATTTATGAAAACATATGAGAACAAGCTTTGGCCAAAGCATCTTTTTATCACTAGGAATGAAAACTAGTATGTAGAGAAACATCCCTTTCTACCCTTCCTTGTCTAATTCTTCCACATTAGCACCCTCACCAGAAGATAAGCTTTCCAATACACATACATAGTAAAAAAATGATACCAACACAAGCATAGCATTTATTTCTTTCCATTTATTATTGCATTAATAAAAGCATAAAAGTCACACAACAAAACAAGTAGTCTTATGAATTATGCCTTTCATCATGAGAAATCATAATACATCATAAGCAATCATGTAAGAATAGAGTGTTGACCATTCTTTCAAAACACCAATAGTGCTTCATAACCAAATAGTTCTATTCCATTTCCATAAAAAATATGTCGACCTACTCGTCGATCATCAAATGCATCAACTAGTACATCTATTTCATTTACCTTATATTAATTTCATGCAAGGTCTCAAATATAATCACCCACATGCTAGTAATTTTATATAATGTCAAAAAGATGTATTTTCCATAGATTCCATCATTCCATGAATATCCATGCAATGCTTCTCATAACATCAAAACTCACATCAAAGAATATCAATCAATGTTAATTACTTCATAAAATACATTTCTAATATACACAACCCTTTACATGTCAATTCAATTTGGATCATTTCATAATAGTTGAAATATATGATTGTAAGACTAGGAATGGTATGTTCTTCAGAATCTACTCCCTTTTCCAATCTATCAATGTTATATGCTAAGCATGACAGATGACAAAACCTCACATCAGAGGACTAGAAACATAAAACACATTCTAGCCACCATAAGATCATAAGAAATCTCAATATTTCAAGGTTCACAAATTGAAATTCAAAATCTCAAGGATCATTTAAGAAGAATAAAAAATAAGTGTGAACAAAATCTCAATTGATTAAAAAAACTTAAAATTGGTGGCTAGATGGTCACAAGAGAACTTAAAATTTCAAGCTAGTCCTTTACCACTTTCAAATTCATCAAAGTTCAAAATAAAATATCAATTGAAACCAAATCACATTTACATAGTGACTAACACTAGCCTCATGGAGGAAGTAAAAGCTACAAGTCACCTTGCATCCAATGTACGCTAAAGAACATGACCATACTTACAGAACATAAATCTCAAAGTTCACATCATCATGCAATAACACATTCAATTACCTTAAACAACATTTCTCTATCCACTAAGATAACCCACATGAATTTGTTAGTTCTCTCTATTCTTTCAAATCTCATGCCATGCAAGGTAAGACATAAATATATTTTCATAATTTTTCTACAAATTTATGTTTCATACAAAACATGTTGAATTCTTCTTCCCTAATAATTTCATAAGGTTCTAGTATTAAAATCTTTTCATAACACTTGCAAATATTCATTACAATAATACATGTTCCATCATTAATCACAAGCTAAGTCCCAATTACTAGCAAGCTCTCATACCTTTATTGCATAACCATCATTATTTAAGTACACAATATATCATAAAGTTTTATCTTCTTTCTTTGCTACACTAATGTAGAGAAATAGGCATTAAATATTTAAGTGTATGCCACACACAATGTACCTCATGAATAATTTTTCACATGTTCTAACATTTTGCTATATGGAACAAAAATAAATCATACCACTCAAAGGTAGACAATTGTCAAGCTCACAAAACTATTTCAATCTTTCATAGTTTCAAGAGCAACCAGGGAGATTTTACATAAGTAAGAAGTATTGTATTATTAAGTTTTTATTGCCCACTATATTATAACACAAAACAAGAAACATCCTATCCTTTCTTATCAAGATTAGCTGAAACTAGAAAATACTCTGGATAGTCAACCAAAGGAACCACAATTTTGTTCATAGACTAAGAATTAGTTGATCCACAATTTGTATGAATAAGGATCACAAATTAGCATAGTGAACTCAAGGCCCTAGTGTGGAACCCAGAGCTCTGATACCATATGTAAAGACTAAACTTATGACACAAAATCCACATCAAAAAAACCCACAATTTCAGGGAGTCAGTCAACAAGTCAATGGTCAAATTTGTAAGTAAAAATAAATTACCGATCAATTCCCTACTATATAGGAATAAAAGAAATACAATTATGACCATAACTATCAAAATGATAAAGCATACATTTATCCAAAGATAAGTATAAATTTGACCATCTATGAACCGTAATAATGGAGTCACAATAAGAGATTCCCCATCAAGTACAAGCTATCAAGTCAAGATACAACCCAAGAGATTTTTGACCAACTCTCTAAACATATAGTAAAAGATTAAGATTAGTTTCAATTATGATCTTCCATTTCATTAAAAAAGGTAAACCTCAACATCAATAAATACCATCATGTCAAATACCAGATTTGTATAGCATTGCAAGGTAAAGATCTTCTTCAAAAATGCTTCAGAAACCTATTCACAAAGCTAGCAGGGGCGAGAATATTCTAGGAGTGCATTTCCACCCTACCACGAACAAGTAACACTTCCCTGGAATCCTTCCTAACATGAAGGATACCCAGCCCAACTAGAAGTAATCTAACAAAGTAAAAATAAGGAGTAATGGAATATGTGCTACGTGATACATCCACATTCAATTTCCAATATAACATGTTAAGGATTTTCAAAGAAACCCTTGTAAATCTACTTCCATTTCATACATATGGAAAATATCATGCAAAGATTCACATTTTATGCATACTACCTCAAGTTTCCATGGTATATTTAACATACATAATTCAACATAACAAAATCCTTCTCTTAACTATCAAAAACATGTCAAGCTCATAATATTTTCCAATATCTCTTTTAGTTCAAATGATAATTATAACTTGAATTCTTCATAGTACATGGAGAAAACCCAAGAATACACATTAAAAATTTATTTCATTAAAGTATAAATTATAACAATTATTAGCAAGTATTTCGCAATAGGTCTAAAGAATTTACATACCTAAGCATTCCTTCATCTATCTACTCATCAAGATTTGATTTTCACCTCTTTAATTTTCTATAGTAATGATATAAGAAATAAAAGTATCCTAAATCATTATCATCAAGACATGGATAAACCATATGCATCATTTTGACATATTAAACTAGAAACATCAACTCTTTCTTGAGAAACATGTTGAGAATCTCTTTTATTTGCATCTAACCAATATAGAAGAACATATACATAGTTCCAATTTAAACACAAAGCTAATGAACATTCTATGCTTGTGGTTCTCAATAGGAAATAGTTTTTCATAATAAATGTAAGGAATTCCAAGCACATATAGACTTTTCTTTAAAGGATCTTTTATTTCTTTAAGCATGGAGAAACACAAACAAACATTCTTGAATACATCAGTACATGAAAATACCATTTACCTTATTATTTTATCTAGTATACAAATTATTCATAATCTCAAAAAGTATGCACTTTGTAATATTTTAGATATGGCCTTATATTCATAGAATCATTCAGTCATACACAATATTTATCTATGCACAAACACTCAATGTAAAGGTAATGAAAATAAGCTTACACATAAGCATGGTCCTTCCTTGATGTACTAACCATATTCAAATATATAAATGATAGGTTGCGAAAGCATAACTAACTTGGCCTATATTTCATAGGTATTCATGTTCAATAAGACTTTATCGTAGTCTTTCTAAGATGTACTTAATTAACTTGATTCTAATTAAAAAAGTGGTTAGCTCCCACTTACAAACCCATATTTAAAGTTTGACCATATGAAGTTTTATGTAGCTTTAATTTTTAAGAAATAAAATCTCCCCTAAAATGATAAATTATCCACCAAATAGTTAAGGTTCCGATTTCACCTTCAAAATGGATCAATCACAAAACAACCTAAAATCTGAGTTTATCCTTTCCTAATAGGAAATCCACGTTGTTAATCTTCTATGATATTAAAGAATTGATTTCCACTAAAGTATGCATTGCTTTGGTTGCTACAACTCCATCTCTACTACAGAAAACATGATACTCAACAAACACAATGAAACATAAGTGTTTTCCAAAAGAAAACTAAGGAATGATGCTCAATCCAAAGAAATTACAATACACATCTACAGAAAAAATATATATATAAAATTTACAAATTTGAGTTCATTAGTTGTATGGATTCCGCCCTTAAAAATCCAATTTTGGAAGGTTTCCCAGAAAATGACTATAATCTGATGAATATTTTCTGTAGATACTTGGAACTATTAATGGCTTCCAATAAAGAATGTCTAATATGCTTGTGTTTAATTTTCTTCTACCATGGTGATTGACTGTTCTCCAAGAAGTTTAGGAGCAGGCCAACCTGCCATCCACTATTTCTGGCAATCTCCTCCCAATCTCCAAAACCAAAAAGATAACCCCCACATACTGGGATGCTAGTTGGAAAATTATAAACATTTAATCTTATCTAAACAAATCCTTGACGTTATTCAAAATAATGTTGCACAGACACACAGGTAACATGCATCTCCACAAGTGTTGAAGGAACATTTCCATGGACATTCAAAAGAAATATAAGAAACCAAAAAGAAAAACTAACATGCGTTTCTAGTTTATTTCTTTCTAACCATATGATTTCAGAAGTACAAGAAACCAAAAATAAGCCTTACATGAACATTCATTTTGGTTTGCATGCAAAATTATTAAATACAATAACACAAAGACCTACATGAACTAAGATAGCTAAATAATACAAAATAAGACAAGATTTAGTACTAGGCATGCCATAAAATTTTTGTCAACCCAATTTAGCCATCTCCAAAGAAATAAATCTCAAAATACTAATACCAAAATTTTCAAGGTGCTATTCTTCCATCAGCAAGCATTGAGTGGAATGAAGAGGAAAATAGCTTCCCTTTGTAAAACATCCCATCTAGAGGAGAAGCACCATCATCCTATTGTTGTGCACACCTTAACTCCCCTTTAAACTCCTATTGTGTTCTAATCAATTCCCCTTCCTGAATAATTGCATGTTTCCAGCTCAATATGCCTTCATTTTCTGAGTGTCCTGCATCTTTCTATGCAAGAAATATACTAAAAGATAGTTTGTATGCTCCAATAACAACTACAATATGTGCACTCATTGTTTTCTTGTGGGTTTTGTATAGATTTACTATGCAAAGACAAAATAACACAAGATTGAGTTTTCCCCCATGGCCATTTGCATGGCCCATTATTGGAAATCTTAACCAGCTGAGAAAGCTTTCTCATTGTGATCTTCACAAAATTGTGAAGAAATATGGGCCCAGTGTGATGTTGAAATTTGGTTCTATCCCCACTATTGTAGTTTCTTCTTTTGCCATGGCAAAGGAGTTCTTGAAAACCCATGATATAGTTTTCGCAAGCTGACCTCCAACTGCTATGGGGAAATACCTATTTTATAATGAAAAGGGTATTATATTTGCACTTTACAGGGCTTATTGGAGACACATGAGGAAGCTATGCATGGTAGAATTATTGAATAGAAAAAGGATCAATTCCTTCAAATGTGTAAAAAAGGAAGAAATGCTTCACATTGTTCGTTTAGTGTAGGAAAAGTTTGAGTAGGACAGGAAGCTGGTTAATGTCACATGGTTGTTTTCATGGTTTACCTAGGAAGTCATGTGGCGAATCCTTTCAAGTATCAAAATATATTTTGAGGGTGACACCCATTAGGGTGGTCATGGTGAAGAGGTAAAGAAGATGGAAATAAAGGAGGTGGTTATAATAAGACTTATCAATATAGGGGACTTCATTCCATACTTATACTAGATGGACTTGCAAGACATGAAACGTCGCATTAAAAAGGTACAAAAGTTATTCGATGAAGTGGTACATAAAATAATAGAGGAACACTAGTAGCACAAGGAGCACTTGCAGTCTGATACCAAGGACATCATTGACCTCCTCTTGGAAATGGAGAGCTTTGATGGAGTGCCAATCAAAGAAGAAAACATCAAAGCCATTATTTTTGTATGTTATAGGAACTTCTTATTCGCAATACACTTTTCCTTATTAATATTTTTCTATTTAACTGGTATTGTTTAAAAAGAAATTGTATAACTTTTACAAGATATGTTCTTGGCTGGAATTGAAATGACTGCTTCGGTGTTAGAATGTGCAATGAGTGAGATTCTCAAAAAACCCTGTGTGGCCAAGAAAATGCAAGATGAAATTGAATCAGTGGTCATTGGGAATAGTACCTTTGCTGGTACCACACAAATCAACACAAGATTGCACAGTTGGAAGATACTTCATTCCTGAGAGAATTAGGGTTATCATTAATGCTAGGGCTATTGGAAGAGAACCATCATTATGGGAAGATCCTCTAGAATTCTGGCCAGAGATATTTATGGGTAAAACTATTGATCTTGTGAGAGACAAAGAATTTTTGATATGGTTCCTTTTGGAGCAAGAAGGAGAGGATGCCTAGGGACATGCATGGTCATTGTGAACATGAATCTTCTATTGGCTCAACTGATTCATTATTTTGAGTGGAGCATGGATGGGGATTTGGACATGACAGAAGTCTTTGGGGCTGCCATGCCCAGGAGTGTCGACCTCCTCACTCATCCTACACTCAGGATGTCCACCTGCCCTTGAATTTAAAACAATATCTTCAATTTCCTTTAGTGACTTTTTATGTATGGCATATAAGCTCTCATGTGTCTTCCACTGACCCACCCTAGCACTTAGATATTTTTCTAATAAGTAAATAAATATTGTATGTGTTCTATGCTTCATGTTTCATTTTAATATTGATGTTTATAAAAATAAATAATTTTTTTTAATTTTAGTAATATGATGTTAACACTATACTATGGTATTCTCTCAAGTATTGACTTGTCATTAATAAATTAGTTTTCTGTCGATTATAAGATTTTATTGTTTAAATTGTTTTTCAAAAAAAATTAATTTTATAAAATTAACATATAAAATGTTTAATTTATAAAAAATATTATTTTTTCAATGTGATTAGTAAATTTATTTGAATGTTTTAGGAATAAATTTTTAGCAATGCTAGATTTTTTAGAATTTTTTATATTTTTATATTTAAAAAAACTAAATGTCTAATAAATTATTTTTAAAAAATTATTTGTGAAGTTATAATTTTAAAAATCAAGTCATTATTTTATGGACATAAATTTACACAAAAATAATAAAATAAAATAAAAATTAAAACATAGTTTTATACATTTGAAATAAATAATTACATTATTTCGTTACAAGCATTACCTATAGAACATCATATTAATTTAGTTAAATTTAGGCATAATAAAATGTTATGTGTATCTCACTATCAATCGCACCTTGGTGTGCAATGGGTACACTGAAGATATGTGGAAGGTTAATTAGTAGGCGGTTTAGAAGATAATATTGTTTGTGTAATAGAAGCCTCAATGGAAGAATAATACATTCAAACCAAGTATGCATCCACTTATAAGGATCAAAACATGATTGAAGAAAAAATATTGAATTATAAAGAAAATCAAGTTCCATGGTTCTTCAATAGAGGGGAAGAAGTGGATAGAAAGAGAGATAACGATAGACATGAAAATGTGAGAGAAAGAGGGGTAAGGTGATAGAGATAATGGAGAGAAAGAGAGGGGGGCTCTAGGAAGAGGAAGATAGATGGATGGATAGTGAGAGGGAGACAAATCTAGAGTTATAAAGGGAGAGAGGAAGAAAAATGTAAATGGAGAAAGGGAAAGGGAGAAAAATAGAGAGAGAGATATAGAGAGAAGATGAGGGAGATAAATATTGAGAGGTATATGGAGATAAAGAGGAGGAGATGGAGAGAGGAAAACATAAAGGGATATGGAGGAACAAAGAGAATAGGTGATAAAGAGATAGATAGATAGATAGATGGATGGATGGATGGATGGATGGATGGATGGTTGGATGGATCGATAAATGGATAGATGGATAGATAGACAGATAGATAGATAGACAAACAGATAGACAGACAAATAGACAGACAAACAAATAGATAGAGAGATAGATAGATAGATAGATAGATAGATAGATAGATAGATAGATAGATAGATAGATAGATAGATAGATAGATAGATAGATAGATAGATGTTGATCTCCAATTCATGTTGTCTATTAGTGTCCAACACTTAGTCATTCTCAAGGAAATGTTTGTTGATGATCACTGTCACCAAGCCATCTTATTAAGATCGAGTTATGTATAGCCTTGTATTTTGTATATATGTATCGAGAAGTAGTTACTACCGAGCAAGTCAGAGGTTTCTGAGTACTCCATTTGTTACCAAGTAGTATATATTTTGAGTTATATAGAAGAGTCAGTGCCAAGCGGTAGTATACGGACAATAGTTTTGACTGAGCATCAGGGTGAACCCACAATAGTGGGTTACACTTTTTTTCCTGAACGGACACTGAACTCTACATTTTGAGAAAAAAATTTAGATTCAGATGCATATTGCCATTGAACCATTCAAAATCAGAGGACGAAGTAAATTATAGTCTTTTAGGATTTTCTAACTAGATTCTAAATATTTTTTTTTAATTTATTTGAATACTTTTTTCTTTCTCCCATGAAAACTGGTGTGGTGCTGAAAATATCATTTTCAAATAGTAACATTATTTTCATAGAGCATGATGAAGGGTTCTCTGATACCACTGATGAAGGACCACACCACCCTTACCAGCTCATAACCAATAAAACATACAACATGGAGACAAAGAGAAGACAAAATGCTTTACAAAGCATACATTAATACTTGAAAATCATTACAACTTGAGAGATCTTACAACTTGAGAGCTTTCTCCAAATATGAGATCTATAATATGAGAGATCTTACATTCTCCAAACTTACAACCCAAGAGCTTCAATCCAAGAGCTTCAAATTGAGAGCTTCTTCCCCAATACAAGATCCTACAACTTGAGAGCTTCTTCTCCAATACAAGATCCCACAACTTGAGAGCTTGCTTATGAATGCTCCTATGCATTCTTTATATAGGAATTTACCACCTAAGATATTACAGCACAACCAATGTGGGATAAAAGATAGATACAGCTACCTTGATACAAATATTAAATACCCACACAATTAATATTTAGCACCACCATGTGGGCCAATTGTAAACTTAATTTGACTTTGTGGCCAATAAGAAAATAGAAAGTTGTAACTACCTAGCTACAAATATTAAATACAAGAACTTTCTACAAATTTCTAAAATGCCACTTGCACCTTGATAAATGAAATTTTTTTATTTTTATTTTCTTCTTCTCTCTTTTTTTTTTCTTTCTTTCTTTTTTCTTCTCTTTTTTTTTAATTTTATTTTCATCACTTTCTCTCTCCTCCATTTTTTTTATCATGCCCCCTTTTATTTTGTGATGCAAGATGCTCCTGCATTAGACACCCAAGGTAGGAAAAATTTTGTGAATATGGATTCACAAAATGAAGTAGCCGCTACTTATATTTTTTTTCTTCTCTTCCAACACCTTTCTAGAACAAGTATATGTTGCTGATATATATCATTTTTCCTTCTTTTCCAACACCTAGTTAGAACAAGTATATTCTATTGTTGAAAATACTCCTCTGCAATCAACTTCGTCCAAGTGTAACTCTCATTCTCCTCCAATCTTGTAGGATCTAATGCACCTATAATAAATTCTGTAATACCATACAAATCTTCTTTTGCATACCAAACATCACTTGCAAGGTCCTCATTTAAACTACCATTATCTTTCAAATCCATCTCAAAGTTAGCATCCCATGATTCATAAAAATTTACCCCTTTCACATCTTCATCTTTGTTTTCTTCTTTTGTGTCTTCAACAAGACATGTAACAGCTTCTTTCCTTTGACCTCCAAGTAAGATGTTCCACTCTTCCTCAATTGCTACAATCTTCATTAATAAATCATCTTGATCAACTTTAGGTTCATAAATATTTTCATCTTCATGCTCTCCCTCTTCTTTTGTATCGCTTGCATGATACTCCACTTTATCTTCTATCTTTCCTGCATCCAAAGAATTGTCATCATCTCTTTGAATCGCTCTTCTCTTTTTCAACTCAACTTCTAATTCAGCCACTTGCTTCTTCAAATCCAGTGTTACAACTCTTGTCTCTTCTTGATATCTCTCTCTAATCTTCTCAAGTCTAGGAATTATAAGAATCCATCTAATCACAAAAGTCATCTTCTTCTTTCTCTTCTCCATACTCGTGTCCTCTTAATAAAAACTTCACCCAACCCAAGGTCTTGGTGCAAACTACCTCACACTCAGCAATCTATCTACACACTCAAGAACTCCTACTCTGATACCACTAATGAAGGGTGCTTTGATACCACTTGATGAAGGGTGCACCCCTTAATACCACAAATACATAATAGAAACAGAGAAACAACAATAATTTGCAAGAACAGAAAATGGGCTTCTTATTATCTCCACAACTGTGGAATTATAAATTTTAGAATTACAATATGCAAAGCCACATGGGCATTCCCTTTACAATATTTTGTAGGACAAAGTCTCGAATTATTACCCAGAACTACTCTGAATTGCTTTGAACTGCCTAGGACAACACTACAGCCTTCCTTATATATGCAATTTTCTACCGCTTGGGAAGGTTCCAAAATTTTAGCCAAATAAGGCTGACCAAACTTAGAATTATTTTATTTTACAATTTATTACATCAAAGTCAGCTCAAAATAACTTTTGAAACACAAATAGAAATTTTGAAGGAAAATCATTTTCTGTCATTTTAGGTGACCCAATTTTGGAGACCATAAGTCATCACCTATTGACCTGATTGATTATTATGACCCCATTTCAGAAATGGCACAAAGCACTCTACAACGCCTAAATTAAGTTGAAGTTTTGACCTCATCCGGGGCCTCTAAAGCCTTCAAAACTGAGTTCAAAGTTTTTGTACCCTACTGCCAATACCAAAAAATTTCAATATCTACAAAGCTAGACTTGATCTGTCAATGAAACTTTATTGGCAAGATGATATGACCAAAATGAACCTCCACCTATGAAATCAAAACATTGCAAGATTGTATGACCAATTTACTAAAAATAGTAAGTTTCCATAAATAGTAGCTCTGCACAAGATAGCCCTTATTGAAAACAAAACCAGAAATATTTTTGGGTGAGGCAAGATTTCTCTTATAGCCAGGATGCTCCTGCATCAAAGCATAACTATTTTGTAAAATAGATATGAATGTGATTCTTTCAAATTTAGTTTTGTAACATCCATATGAAGGGCATGCAATTGGTTTGATGACATTATCATTATTATTTCATATTTTATTAACGTTTGAAGTTGACTAAACCATAATTTTGACATACCTTAACTACATAGCTTATAACTTATTGTATATTTATCGAATTTCAAAAAAAAAAAATTATAGAAAGTAGACTTGAATATGGAGGGCACTATTATTTTTCCAAAAAAAAAATTCCTTTTTTACTATTTTTCATTGAATGAAAAACTCAGAGGTTTATATTTGATAAAAAACCTACATTCGTTTAACCTAAAAAACCATACATATAATAAATTAAAAAATAGTCAAATATATAATCGTTAGAAAGCTAGTTCCGAGTACTTGTTGTAAGCAAAAGGACATTTTCCTATTCTTCCATTTGGTCACCACACTTGAGGCCCAAAGCCATGAAATTCTCATAATTTATTCAAAACTTGTAACCATGGCCTAAACTAGGCACTTTCGATAGAAAGTACTTTCCATTGAAACTTTTGACTTTCCATCGAAAGTACTTTCTCGAAAAATGCAATTTCTAGTCATTACTAAACTACTTTCGATAGAAAGTCAATTAGTTTTGATCAAAAGTCAACTATGACTTTCGATAGAAACCTATGTCGGCCTTTTTGGTGTCATTTTTGGTTAATAAGGATTAGGTATAAATAAATATATATTTTTTCATTTCATAAATTTGAAAGCTGTAAAATAATTCGCATTTAGGAGAAGAAAATTTTTTGGGAAAAAATAATTTTCTAACTTGTGATGGGAAATAAAAAGAGAAGGCTAAACAAAAGTACATGAAATTGTTCAGAAGAGAGTGAACAAAGACTACATGAAGAATCACGAAAAATATATTATCGTCGAAAATAAGGTATGTCTAAGATGTTTCTCTCTAGATATTTTAAGTTGATGGTCAAGACTTCTCTTAATGTTCATGTAAATGTGATATTGTAATACCTAATTCTAGAGCTAATTAGACCTAATAAGACTAATTATTAGCAATTAGGACCTATTAAGACCAATTTAGAGGTCTAACTAGACCTATTAGGACCAAGTCTAGACCTAACTAGGACCTATTCTAGTCCAACCAATTAGATCTATTAGGACTTGTTAGTCTAACCATTTAATAGATGTATTAGGACCTATTGTGTCCAAATAGACCTTTAACTATACCTATTATGACCAATTAGATAGGTAACTGGACCAATTAGGACCTATTAGACTTAACTAGACCTAATTGTAGACCTATTTAGACTAATTAAGACCTAATAGGACCTATTAGGACCTATTTGGACTAATTAGGACCTAATAGGACATATTAGGACATATTTGGACTAATTAGGACCTAGTAGGGACCTATTAGGACTAATTAGGACTAATAGGACCTATTAGTCCACCTAATTAGAATCAATTAGAACCAATTAGCACCTAATTAGACTCAATTAGAACTAATTAGGACCTAATATGACCTATTAGAACATAATTAGACTCAATTACAATAATTAGCACCTAATTAGACTTAATTAGGTCCAATTAGACCCAATTAGGACCAATTAGAACTATTTAGAACCAATTAGAACCTAATAGGACCTATTTGGACTAATTAGGACTTAATAGGACCTATTATGACCTATTAGGACTAATTAGGACCTAATAGGACCTATTAGGACCTATTAGGACTAATAGGACCTATTAGTCCACCTAATTAGAATCAATTAGACTCAATTACAATAAATTAGAACCAATTAGAACTAATTAGAACCAATTAGAACCTATTTAGACTCAATTAGGACCAATTAGACTCAATTAGAACTAATTAGAACCAATTAGAACCAATTAGAACCAATTAGAACCAATTAGGACTAATTAGAACCAATTAGGATCAATTAGGACTAATTAGAACCAATTAGAACCAATTAGGACTAATTAGAACTAATTAGGACCAATTAGACTCAATTAGAATTAATTAGAACCAGTTAGAACCAATTAGGACTAATTAGAACCAATTAGGACCAATTAGAACTAATTAGGACCTAATTAGACTCAATTAGAACCAATTAGGACCTAATTACATGAGCAATTAGAACCAATTAGATCCAATTAGGACCTAATATGACCTATTAGATCCAACTAGGACCTAATACGACCTATTAGAATGAATTAGGACCTAATTAGACTCAATTAGAACCAAGTACATCTAATTGGACTCAATTAGATCCTCTTAGAACCAATTAGGACCTATTAGATCCAATTAGGACCTAATATGGCCTATTAGATCCAATTAGGACTAATTAGGACCTATGAGAACCGATAGGATCCAATTATGACCTATTATGACCTATTATGACCTATTAGGATTCAATTAGATCCAATTAGGACCAATTAGGACCAATTAGAACTAATTAGAACCTATTAGAGCCAATTGGGACTAATTAGGACCAATATGACCTATTAGCACCTATTAGGACCAACAATGACCTAATTAGACTCAATTAGAACCAATTAGGACCTATTATAACCTACTATGACTTAACTCTAGACTAATTAGGACCTATTATGACCAATTAAGACTAATTAGAACCAATTAAGACCTAATATGACTAATTAGAACCAATTAGGACCTAATTAGACTCAATTAGAACCAATTAAGACCTAATTAAGACCTAATTAGACTCAATTAGAACCAATTAAGACCTAATTAGACTCAATTAGAACCAATTAAGACCTAATTAGACTCAATTAGAACTAATTAGATCCAATTATAACCAATTAAGACCTAATTAGACTCAATTAAGACCTAATTAGACTCTATTAGGACCAATGAGATCCAATAAGGACTAATTAGGACCTATTACAACCAATAGGATCCAATTAGGACCTATTAGGACCAATAGGATCCAATTAGAGCCAATTAGGACTAATTAGGACCAATTAGGACCAATTAGAACCAATTAGAACCAATTAAAACTAATTAGGACTAATTAGTACCAATATGACCTATTAGGACCTATTAGGACCAACTATGACCTGATTAGACTCAATTAGAACCAATTAAGACCTAATATGGCCTATTAGAACCAATTAGGACCTATTATAACCTATTATGACTTAACTCTAAACTAATTAGGACCTATTATGACCAATTAGGACTAATTAGAACCAATTAGGACCAATTAGACTCAATTAGGACCAATTAGATCCAATTATGACTAATTAGGACCAATTATGACTCCATCAGGATCAATTAGACTCAATTAGGACCAATTAGACACAATTAGGACCAATTAGACCCAATTAGACTCAATTAGGACCAATTAGACCCAATTAGGACTAATTAGAACCAATTAGGACCTAATATGACCTATTAGAACCCAATTAGACTCAATTAGAACAAATTAGCACCTAATTAGACTCAATTAGGACCAATTAGACACAATTAGACACAATTAGGACCAATTAGACCCAATTAGATTCAATTAAGACCAATTAGACCCAATTAGGACTAATTAGAACCAATTAGGACCTAATATGACCTATTAGAACCCAATTAGACTCAATTAGAATAAATTAGCACCTAATTAGACTTAATTAGGACCAATTATGACCAATTAGACTCAATTAGGACCAATTAGACTCGATTAGGACCAATTAGACCTATTAGACTCAATTAGGACCAATTAGACCCCAATTAGGACTAATTAGAACCAATTAGGACATAATATGACCTTTTAGAACCCAATTAGACTCAATTAGAATAAATTAGCACCTAATTAGACTTAATTTAGACCAATTACTACCAATTAGACTCAATTTGGACAATTAGACTCAATTAGACCAGTTAGACCCAATTAGACTCAATTAGAAGCAATTTAAACCCAATTAGGACTAATTAAAACCAATTAGGACCTAATATGACCTATTAGAACCTAATCAGACTCAATAGAACAAATTAGCACCTAATTAGACTCAATTAGGACCAATTAGACCCAATTATTACTAATTAAGATGAATTATGACTCAATTAAGACCAATTAGACTCAATTACGACCAATTAGACTCAACTAGGACCAATAGACCCAATTAAACTCAATTAGGACCAATTAGACTCAATTAGGACCAGTTAGATTAATTAGGACCAATTAGACTCAATTAGGACCAATTAGACCCAATTAAGAAGTAATTATGATCAATTAGACTCAATTAGACCTAATTTGACCCAATTAGACTCAATTAGGACCAATTAGGACCAATTAGACTCAATTAGACCCAATTCGACCAAACTAAACCTGTTAGACCTAACTTCATTCAAAAGTTTTTGTTTAATAATTTATACTTCATACATGAAGGAAATGCTCAAGAAGCACAACCTTCTAAAGTTGGAGAAGGGTTATCACAAGCTCAACAAGCCAACCTTCAAAAGTTGGAGAAGGGTCATCACAAGATCAACAAGCCCAACCTTCAGAAGTTGGAGAAGGGTTATCACAAACTCAACAAGCCCAACCTTCAAAAGTTGGAGAAGGGTCATCACAAGATCAACAAGCCCAACTTTCAAAAGTTGGAGAAGGGTCATCATAAGCTCAACAAGCACAACTCTCATAATATCAAACAAGTACACATCTCTCTCTCTCACTCACTCTCTCTCACTGTCTTGATTTAGTCTCTTATTGGTGAATATACATTTTGGGTCTTTCCCTTAAGAAGTTATTGTTTTTGTTGTGTACATGCAGCCTTTGATGATGAAAATGTTGGACAAGGGGCATCCCAAGTTGAATCAACCCAAGGTCAAACAAGAATGTGTTTCTCTCATTAGTTTATAAATTATTATAGGTTTGACATGTTCAAGAGCTTGTAAATACTTATTTCATGAAGGTCCCCTTAAGATGAGATATTAAGATATTTTTTAAATTTTATTTATAATGGAAGTGTAAGAAACATATGGTGAATGATAGTCTACTCAACAGTTGAAGAGAAAAATTAATCGTAAAAGCATAGATCATTTAATTGAAATGGATGTGGAAAAATTGAGAGATTATGCTAAACAACCCATAAATATTACGAAGAGGGCATTGAATAAAAATTCTAAGAAAATAATGAAACATTTGAGAATCTTGGTCCACTTGAAAAAACTCAACTGTTATCAATTACACTTCTTAAAGATGAGTTAAAAGAGCCATTAAAATTTTTGGGTGTAGATGCAAGTTTGAAAAAGTTAAAATCAAGTAACGTACAAAAAAATATTGTTGATAGTGTTAAGGAAGGTTTGCATTCCATTAGAAAAAAAAATAGATCTACAAATAGGTCCATTTAAAGAAGAGTGATACTGACATCTATTTTAAATAAAAACATGTCCCAAAGAAGACAAATTTCTTGACTTTCATCTCATATTAGGTACACTAGGAAGACAATGACACACTATTTGAAAATAAGAATCAATTTTGGATGACACTACATTAGAAGATAATTGGGTACTAATGTGTAGAGCTCCTCGGTCTGATAGAATTAATGAAATAGTTAGGAACTTAGTTATGCCTTTTTGGACTGATCATACTCGTCCTTCACCAAATACAAGAGATGTTATCAAGAAGAGGGACTAGGCCTAAGGAATATTTCCAGCACATAAAACATTGGTTGGACACCACACACCATGAATTGTATCTCTCATTTTGTAACTCAAATCCTGACATTAAGATTGCAAAAAACAATGTTTGAAAGATTAAATCCAATTTTTGTAAAGATAAATAAATCTTTTGAAACTTGTTGTTGTCAATATCATATTGAGTTCAAACTCTACTATCAAGGGTTTAGAAAGATGATAGAAGAAAGTGGTGGTTCTCAAAATGATTTTCCTAAACGTCCAAGCCAATTCATAGCGTCAATATTATGTAAAAAATCAATTGAACATGAAATACCTGAAATAGATTGCATAAGAGGAACTTTTAAAACATGTGGGGATTTGGCTAAATTTCCTTTGAGACTTGAAGATACTAACTTGATGAGGATGATAAAATGTAAGAGATACAAGTACATAAAGTCTGAAACAAAAGTTGGGAAAGAAATCAACAAGGTTGGAATATGTAGAAGACTAGATACCTGTTGCAACATTTATGGAGAACTTTTGTAAATTGATTCAACCATACATATGTCATGTTTGTTTTTCTAAATGGTAGGTAGAATAATTCCAAATACAAAAGATCTTTTCCAGTTGGAACAATTTTATCAGTTGTTGATTTTGCAAAGAAATACTCCTTTGTTTCTCAAAAACAACTTCAAGCAGAATACTACTATATAGAGTAGGTGACTATCATGGTACATGTGTCTTATCGACATGCACAATTAGATTTGGATGGTGTTGAAAGTACATATGAGGCATGAGTCATAAAGAAATAATATCACTTTTAAATTAGTGATGACAAAGAGCATGACATACATTTTGTCAAGCATTGCTTTAGATAGTTTTTGGATATTTGGGAAACAAAGGCATCAAAATTGAAAAAAAATTTGTTTGGTCAGATGGATGTGCAGAACAATTCAAATCAGCAAGGCCATTTTATGCATTATGTAGATATCATCGATACCAAAAGATACATATATTTGGAGTTTCTTTGAGAGTGGACATGGAAAGGGAGAGCATGATGGTGTAGGAGCTTGTATCAAACATGCTTTAAGAAAGTATCAACTAGACTATTAGAGATATCATATAAATAATGCTCATGATGTAGTTGAGTTATGCAAGATGCATTTTGTGGTGCAAAATCATGATAACACATCATCACGATCAGATCGAGTCATACCCTTCCAAGTATTCTGGGAGATAATAGGTATTAATTTTAAATTTATTGATAATTGTTTGAGTTAACTTATATATGTCTTTAATTTTTTACACGTGACCTCTGTATTATTTAGGTGTTGACAGAAGATCAATCCATGGATGCAAGAGAATAGACAAAACAAGATCCCTACATTCAGTTATGAGTACGAATACTAATGTGTGGTCATTGTACACTAGAGATTATTCATGCTTTTGTTATGACTGCATTTCTGAAAACTATGACGAATGTATCAACCAAAAATGTGGATATGTTAGTGAATGGAATTTGGTTCCACTAGATCTTACAAAACACAAATGCTGTTCAGGATGAAATCTTTGACGACATTCCATTGATGACCATATTTAAGGTTTGATCAAAATTGGTACGTGTGTGTTATTGTACATGTTTAAAAAGAATTCATAAACTCAATTCATCAATAAAGTTTTTTTAATTTATATTTACAAGTTCCTAAAATTAAAAGTTCACTTTAAATGCAGGGACATATTTTTGCAATAGTAGCAGAGCCTGGAAATGCGGAAGGTGTTAGTTACTATTTATTACGTTGCTACAAGGAGAGGATGAAGCTAACACAAAATGAAACAAGCGATGGAATTGTGTTTCCCATAGTTTCTAGTACTATATTTAAGTTTCAAAACCTGTATTAAACTTGAGTGAGACCTTTCAACTTCCAATTTTCTTATACGTTTGTTTATATGGTTAATTTCACATCTATATATATATATATATATATATATATATATATATATATATATATATATATAGATATATATATATATATATATATATATATATATATATATATATTATATATATATATATATATATATATATATATATATATATATATATATATATAACATTGTTGAACTTGTCTGTGTAGGTTCAGTTGTAGTGCAAGGAACATATTTGAAGAAAATCAAAATAATTAAACATGGATTCATTTTTTTGATTATCAACCTAACAATAAGGTTTATCAGTATAGTAATCTTATAATTGCCACTGTCCTATCTCTTGTTCTTATGATGGAACGTGGCATTCGTAAGTGGAGACTTGATAATGATGACCATGAGAGAATATTAAATGTTATTTGAGAGAGAGATGAACCACTTGATGTGGACCAAATCATGCATGAAATATGATTTGAACTAAATTTTTCACAGGGGAGACCAGAGGTTTTCTTAGCTCCATTCTTTCCTACTGGTTCCCATAGTGAATGGAGCTTGAATTAAATTAAAAGTTAATCTAATATAGATCTAAACTTTATCTCTTCCAAGTGGATATGATATATTAATTATCTACATGAATATGAAGTACTCTAACTTTGGAATATGAATGTGTGTATGTATTCAATTTGCAAGTGTTACATTAGGACGTGCATGTTTTAAATATAAATCTACTTGAAGTACAACAACATTAAATTAAAAGTACATGCACAACTATTATCGAATGTACATTTAAATATAAGTAAGAATCAATCAAACATCTAGGGACCTCAATTATATAGCTCACATGTGTCAAATTTATGTCAAATTTACATCAGTCATAACTTTCACTATAAACACATGTACAATCAAACATCATTCATGTATGTAATCTATTGAATTCAAACATCATTCATGTATGTAATCTATTGAAATCAAACATCATTCATGTGTACATGTAATCTATTGAAATCAAGTTACATCATTCATCTATGTAATCAAATTTTAATTAAACACATGTATGTAATCTATTGAAAGCATTAAAAATTTACATTTATAATTTTGAAATCACATGAACTCATGAAATGAAATATAGTAGATCAAACACATCAGTCGGTCCTATAGAGTTTAGAAATGAAATGTAGTTCATCAAACACATGTGAATATATATGTAATATGAAATATGTCTCTAGATCAAATATGAAAGTTCCTAGGACTCATCATGATGACTCCTCACTAAGAGGTCACACCCAGAGTGACTATCATGTTGTGAAGGATGTGCAGATCCCTACAAAGAAAGAGAGATATAAATTAATATATAAACATTGGACATATGATCTTAAGTTTGATTTAAAATTTTGTACAAGAAAACATGTTATAAGTGTGTACACACATATAATAAATTAAAAACTCACCTATCCACTACTGATGTCATCATCGAGTGAGTCTCGATGACGTACAAAATCAGTACCCAAAGAAGGAGTAACAACAGGCATATCCTGGTATATATATATATATATCAATTGATTGAAATTTTGAAAATAAATTTAAGTTAAAATTGTAACATTAATACATGTGGGTATGTGCAAGATCATGAGGGGCCAAACTATGGCCTTAAGTGCAATGAAAAATCAGCAAATCAAGGTTAGTCAACTTGACTTGAAAATTTCAACTAGCTATCAACCTAATATCAAAAAGTTGTAATAATAGAATCTATAGAAAATTGAATGTAGTTTCTAAAATACTGGGCCTTTTTTGAAAAAAAGTTAGTATGATTGGTGAAAAGTATAGATTTCAATGCACCAATACAAAAATTTCAAGAAAAAAATAAGAGTAGGTGTATGTCTGACCACCTTAATCATAATCAAATGATAACATTTTATTATAAGATTTTATATATAAGTAGTAGACTCATGCCTAGATGTGACGCATATTTTTTTTGTAATTTTATTCCAAAAAAATAATTAATTATGAATTTTTTGCTACAACATTTTCAGAATTAAAAGACTCTCATGTCTAACCACCTTTACTCATTCAAATTTTATTTTATTTCCTTATAGTAGGCGAAGCATAGAATGTGACACATTTTTGGATTTCAAAAATGTTATACCGTCTGAAAGTTATAGTCATTTTTCAATCAGTATATAAATCAACACTTTAGAGGTAACTCAATTAGAAAATAACTAGTAACTACTTACCGAATTCAAAATTTGACAGCAATTATATCGATAGAAAGTTGATAATCTCCTTAAGATATCCTTTTCATTTCATCAAATTTGGGTGAAAAAAAAGTCGTCAGCTACATGGTCAAAGTTGGAACTTAGAGAAATAAGGGAAAAATACATTTTTGAGACATTCAATAGTTAGCCATGTAGGTTTGGTGCACAAAGCAATACTGAACCTAATCGAGTACCCGATATTTTTGGGTACCCAAAAAGGCCCGGCAGAATTTTGATTTTTCACTTTTCCCTCCCCTTTCTTCCTCCCATTTCTCCATCGTATATTAGATTAGATTATATATCATATATATTAAATATTATATAATATCAATTATATATTAAATATTATATAATATACATTTTACATTAAATATTATTATTTAATATATATTAATATTAAATGTCACATTATATATGATATATTACGTATTATTTTATATGTATATAATATGTATTAATATGTATTTTATAACTATGTACAAAAGGTTGGAAGATTGCAGAAAAATCATCAATGACCATTGAAAGAAGCAAAGGAAATCAATCAGCCATTTAATAAATTCATGGGCGGCCATTAGGAAGAGAGAGAGTGAGAAGGTGACAAGGATAGAGAGAGAGGGAGAGGAGAGGGGAGAGAGAGAGAGAGAGAGAGAGAGAGAGAGAGAGAGAGAGAGAGAGAGAGAGAGAGAGAGAGAGAGAGAGAGGAGGGAGAGAGAGAGAGAGAGAGAGAGAAGAGAGAGAGAGAGAGAGAGAGAGAGAGAGAGAGAGAGTAGGAGAGATAGAGAGAAGGGGAAGGGGAGAGGGTAGGAGAGAGAGAAGGGGAGAGAGAGAGAGAGAGAGAGAGAGGAGAGAGAGAGAGAGAGAGAGAGAGAGAGAGAGAGAGAGAGAGAGAGAGAGAGAGAACCAATTCATTACAATATTAATTAGTAAGGAGCAAGGAAAACTTAAATAATATCACAACAAGCATAAGAAATCCAAATTCTAATTAGGAGTTTTAAGGAAAGTGAGTATGGGTCCTAGATAGGGACATTACATAACTCCACACATTGCTTAGTAGACACCTCCAAGAACCCACATACACGGGAGTAGTTTGAAGTAAGACTAAGATTGTTTATCTGTTCAAAAATATCACTTTGTTGTACTTTTGATTAACATCCAATGATTGGATGTGAAATTCACAAATTTGATTATATTACCACTGGTCTATTTCAAATTTTGGAAAAAATGGATATTTGACATATGTTCATAAATTTTAGTCAACACCATTTTAAAATAACCCATCAGTTTATTTTTACACATTGAGAATATCATCAATAGGAATGAACTAAAATTGACATAGGTCATAGGAAATAAATGCCCTAGTTTATTTATTGTCTTCTACATTTTGAGTTTCTTATTACAATTAGGAGAAGAATATTACTCACTCCAAAATCATTTGGACAGTAACATTTGTACTTCCTCTTCTCAAATATTTCTTCCCTCATCTTGTTGCCTATTGATACCCACAAAGTTGAATCTAGGCATTTCTGCCATGTAAAGGGAGAAAAATGGTTTGCTAATTGATATGTGTCTAAATAATACATGCAAGAAACCTTTTCTTTGATATTGCTCACTAACCCCTTTACAACAGAAAATGTTTACAAAAATTGTCATTTTACCTTGCATGACGACATTAATATATTACAGAAATCCTACATAGAAGCAGCTAGCAAGCTGCTAAAAAAGTAGTAACTGATAGCAAGTGGGATAATGCAGATGATTTTAAATAACCACTATCTTCTTTACTCAAATAATATCTGGTTCATCTGCTCGATTGGGGCATGTTTGGGAACAGACAGTCTCCATTTAAACTCAAGTCTATGGAAGCAGTTATATTTTTTCAGTGGAGGAGATACACCCATTGGATCTACAATAACTTTATGCTCACTGGAATTTCAATTTCTCTTCAAATGGGATACACTATTCCAAAATTGCATCTACCCTTGTACCAATTTGGGAAATCAATGGGTATATTTGTGGACCTCCAAGCTGTTTGATCACCTAAACTAGAACCTTGAGATGAATCAAGAACTTCCTCTATGAAAGAGATCAGTACCGTTGAGAAGCTCTCCACTTGTCAACTAAATTAAAACCTTGGACCATAGATGGCTGCCCTTTGTTGTAAAATGAGGAGTGAGTACTACCTTGGCCAAAGGTGGCAATGAACTTACATTTGAGGGATAATGCCCAACATGAGTAACCTGTTTCCCAAGTCTCATAATGCAAGGTCTTTGACGTATAGGCATTTCTAATAAAAATAGTTGTGGTGCTAGAATGAAGTGCATGACCAAATTATTTGTCTTCTAAACCAATTTGAGGCTTCATTTCACATTGCTCTATGGATAATTTCCACAACACTCGATACTTGAGCTACTAGTAGATGGTGAGTACTCATCATCATCATCATCTAACATAGGGCTCACACGTGCATATCTTACTTATTTCCTTTGTTATTTTTCCCCTTCCTAGCTCTTTAGTCCTTATTTGTAACTTCTATCATGGGTCCAAGAAGCTCTTCCCCATTCTTTCCCCATTAACTGTGGACTTTGTCTTCTCTTCATCCTGAGTAATTGGCATACCTTGGATGGCACCAAGATAGCCATTTTCCTTCTTCAAAAATGTCCTTTTCTCTCACATTAATCTCTCTATTAAGAAGATTTTCTATATCTTCTATCAAAATTGAATAGATGTAGCTACAAATCCCATGGTTCAATCAATATTAGATTCCTTGCACTATTGAGTAATATATCATGCAATTCCTTAATAGTTTCTATCATGGGTCCAAGAAAACTTCTTCCTTCCTCTTTACCCATTCAGTTTATATACAAATTTTTGTCGGGAAAAATATTTCTTTCTACATATATTATGATATTGATCTGATTTGATGCACCTTCACTATTTGCTCCATCCTTCCCTTTTTATTTCACTCTCTTTCTCTTATTTTCTGTGACATAAGCTAGGATTTGACAGCGGGTAAGGATTTTGCAAATTTTGGAGAATCTTTATTAAAGAGTAGGTAAGGATGGCTAAGATAAGTGCACGCAAAGAGGGAGAGAACTAAATTGAGAGACCATGAGGTGGAGAGTAATAATGATGAAAATATTTCAAGGCTTATTGGGAAATATAGAAATTATAATCTCCCTCGCAGCACGAACATTAGTGAAGTAATGCATGAAAATAATATGACTTCCTAGGGGTCCTAGTATGGCTTACAATGTGTTAGGACCCCTAGGAAGTCCTTGTGACCCATTTTGACACATTGGAATGCTCAAGTGTGTCCTAAGGAGTCCTATGATGCCTTCAAACAACACTTGAGAATTCAAATGTGTCAAAAGAGGTCATGGGGACTTCCTAGGGGTCCTAATACACCTTATCGCATGTTAGGACCCCTAGGAAGTCCCTGTGATGTCTTTTGACACATTGCAATGCTCAAATGTGTCCTAAGGGGTCCTCGATGCCTCTCAAACATACTTGATCATTCAAATGTGTCAAAAGGGGTCATGGGGACTTCTTAGGGGTCCTAGTATGCCTTATCTCCTCGCGTTAGGAGCCTAGGAAGTCCTTGTGACCCTACGAACACATTGAATGTTCAAGTGTGTCCTAAGGGGTCCTACACCCCTTTCAAACACACTTGAGCATTCAAATGTGTCAAAAGGGATATGTGTTAGGACCCCTAAGAAGTCCCCGTGACCAATATGGACACACTGGAATGCTCAAGTGTGTTTTAAGGGGCCCTAGGACCCCTTATGGACACATTGGAATGCTCAACTATGTCCTAAG
Organism: Chamaecyparis obtusa; assembly: GCA_027943335.1. Lineage (NCBI taxonomy): Eukaryota > Viridiplantae > Streptophyta > Pinopsida > Cupressales > Cupressaceae > Chamaecyparis > Chamaecyparis obtusa. The sequence continues at coordinate 1,942,831 of BSBK01008474.1, read as the reverse complement.
GGGTCCTACAATGCCTTCAGACACACTTGCAAATTCAAATGTGTTAAAAGGGGTCACGGGGACTTCCTAGGAGTCCTAATAGGTCTTATCAAGCTTTAGGACACCTAGGAAGTCCCTGTGACCCCTTTTCACACATTGGAACACTCAAGTGTGTCATAAGAGGTCCTACAACCCCTTTGGACATGCTTTAGAATTCAAATGTGTCAAAAGGGATCATGGGGACTTCCTAGGGGTCCTAGTAAGCCTTATCACCTGTTAGGACCCCTAGGAAGCCCCCGTGACCCCTTTTGACAAATTAGAATGCTCAAGTGTGTCTTGAGGGGTCCTACGACACCTTCAAACACAATTGAGCATTCAAATGTGTCAAAAGGCATCATGAAGAATTCCTAGGGGTCCTAGTAGGCCTTATAATGCATTAGGACCCCTAGGAAGTCCCCGTGACCCCTGTGGACACATTGAAATGCTCAAGTGTGTCCTAAGGGGTCCTACAACCCCTTTAGACACACTTTAGCATTCAAATATGTCAAAAGGGGTTATGGGGACTTCCTAGGGGTCCTAATAGGCTTGATCATGTGTTAGGATGCCTAAGAAGTCCCCGTGACCCCTCTGGACACATTAGAATGCTCAAGTGTGTCCTAAGGGGTCCAATGGCCCTTTCAGACACACTTGAGCATTCAAATGTGTCAAAAGGGCTCATGGGGACTTCCTAGGGGTCCTAATAGGCCCTATCAAGTGTTAGGACCCCTAGGAAGTCCATGTGACCCCTCTGGACACATTAGAACACTCAAGTGTGTCCTAAGGGGTCCTATGACACCTTCAGACACACTTGAGAATTCAAATGTGTCAAAAGGGTCATGAGGACTTTTGTGGGGTCCTAGTACACTTTATCACATGTTAGGACCACTAGGAAGTCCTCATGACTCCTTTTGACACATTAGAATGCTCAAGTGTTTCCTAAGGAGTCCTACGATGCCTTCAAACACACTTGAGCATTCAAATGTGTTAAAAGGGGTCATGGGGACTTCCTAGGGGTCCTAGTAGGCCTTATCATGTGTTAGGATCCCTAGGAAGTCCTCCTGACCCCTGTGGACACATTATAATGCTCAAGTGTGTCCTAAGGGTTCCTACGGCCCCTTTGGACAAATTTAAGCATTCAAGTGTGTCAAAAGGGGTCATGAGAACTTCCTAGAGGTCCTAATAGCCCTTATCACATGTTAGGACCCCTAAGAAGTCCCTGTGATGCCTTTTGACACATTGGAATGCTCAAGTGTGTCCTAAGTTGTCCTACGACACCTCCAAACACACTTGAGTGTTAAAATGTGTCGAAAGGGGTCATGGGGACTTCCTAGGGGTCCTAGTATGCCTTATCACATGTTAGGACCCCTTGGAAGTCCTTGTGACCCATATGGACACATTGGAATGCTCAAGTGTGTCCTAAGGGGTCATACGGCCCCTTGGAACACACTTTAGAATTCAAGTGTGTCAAAAGGGATAGTGGGGACTTCCTAGGGTTCCTAATATGTCTTATCACATGTTAGGACCCCTAGGAAGTCCTTGTGACCCCTTTTGACACATTCAAATGCTCAAGTGTTTTCCTTTAGTGGTCCTACGATGCCTTCAGACACACTTGAGTGTTCAAATCTATGAAAAGGGGTCATGAGGACTTCTTAGGGGTCCTAGTATGCCTTATCCCATGTTAGGGCCCCTAGGAATTCCTCGTGACCCCTTTGAACACATTGGAACTCTCAAGTGTTTCCTCAGGGGTCCTATGGCCCCTTCAAGAAAAACTTGAGCATTCAAATGTGTCAAAAGCGGTCATGGGGACTTCCTAGAAGTCCTAATAGGCCTTATCACGTGTTAGGACCCCTAGGAAGTCCTCGTGACCCCTGTGGACACATTGAAAAACTCAAGTGTGTCCTAAGGGGTCCTATGGCCCCCTAAGAAACACTTGAGCATTGAAATGTGTAAAAAGGGGTCATGGGGACTTCCTAGGGGTCCTAATAGGCATTATCAAGGGTTAGGACCCCTAAGAAGTCCCTGTGAACCCTTTTGACATATTAGAAGGCTCAAGTGTGTCCTAAGGGGTACTACGACACCTTTAGACACATTTGAGCATTCAAATATGTCAAAAGGGGTCATGAGGAGTTCCTTGGGGTGCTAGTATGCCTTATCACCTGTTAGCACCCCCAGGAAGACCCTATGATCCCTTTTGACACATTAGAATGCTCAAGTGTGTCCTAAGGAGTCCTACAATGCCTTCGGACACACTTGAGTAGTCAAATGTGCTAAAAGGTGTCATGGGGAGTTCCTAGGGGTCCTAGTAGGCCTTATCATGCGTTAGGACCCCTAGAAAGTTCTCATGACCCCTTTTGACACATTGCAATGCTCAAGTGTGTCCTAAGGTTTTTTACGGCCCCTTCAACCACACTTGAGAATTAAAATGTGTCAAAAGGGGTCATGGGGACTCCCTGGGGGTTCTAATAGGTCTTATCACACATTAGGACCCCTAGGAAGTCCTTGTGACCCCTTTTGAAACATTGCAACACTCAAGTGTGCCTTTAGGGGTCCTATGATGGCTTCAAAAACACTTGATTGTTCAAATGTGTGAAAAGGGGTCATGGGGACTTCCTAGGGGTCCTACTACATCTTATCTAGCATTAGGACCCCAAGGAAGTCCCCATGACCCCTATGGACACATTGGAATACTCAAGTGTTTCCTAAGGGGTCCCCTAGCCCCTTTGAGACACACTTGAGCATTTAAATGTGTCAAAAGGGGTCATGGGGAATTCCTAGGGGTCCTAATAGGCCTTATCACATGTTAGGACCTTTAGGAAGTCTCTGTGACCCCTTTTGAAAGATTTCAATACTCAAGTGTCTCCTAAGGGGTCCTACAAGGCCTCGAGACATGCTTGAGAATTCAAATGTGTCAAAAGGGGTCATGGTGATTTCCTAGGGGTCCTAGTATGCCTTATCATGTGTTAGGACCCCTTTGAAATCCATGTGACACCTATGGACACATTGGAATGCCCAAGTGTATCCTAAGGTGTCCTTATAGGTCTTATCGCATGTTAAGACCCCTAGGAAATGCCTGTGACCCCTTTTGACACATTGGAATGCTCAAGTGTTCCTTTAGGGGTCCTACGATGCCTTCAAACACACCTAAGTGTTCAAATGTCTGAAAAAAGGTCATGTGAACTTCCTAGGGGTCCTAGTATGCGTTATCTCATGTTAGGACCCCTAGGAAGTCCCTGTGACTCTTGTGGACACATTGGAATGCTCAAGTGTTTCCTGATGGGTCCTACGACCCCTTTGGACACACTTGAGTATTCAAGTGTCAAAATAGGTCATGGGGTCATTTGAGGGGTCCTAATAGGCCTTTTCATGCGTTAAGACCCCTAGGAAGTCCCTATGACCCCTTTTGACACATTGGAATGATCAAGTATTTCTTAATGGGTCCTACGATGCCTTAGGACACACTTGAGTGTTCAAATGTGTCAAAAGACATCATGGGGACTTCCTAAGGGTCCTAGTATACCTTATCACATGTAAGGATCCCTTCGATGTCCCTGTGACCCCTGTGGACATATTGTAATGTTCAAATGTGTCCTAAGGGGTCATATGGCCCCTTCGAACACACTTGTGCATTCAAATGTGTCAAAAGAGGTCATGGGGACTTTTGAGGTGTCCTAGAATTCCTTATCACATCTTATGACCCCTAAGAAGTCCTCGTGATGCCTATGGACACATTGGAATGACCAAGTGTGTCCTAAGGGATCCTACGGCCCCTTCGGACACACTTGAGCATTCAAATGTGTCAAAAGGGGTCATGGGAACTTCTTAGGTATCCTAATAGGCCTTATCATGCGTTAGTACCCCTAGGAAGTCCCCCTGACCCCTGTGGACACATTGGAATGCACAAGTGTGTTCTAAGGGGTCATACGACCGCTTTAGACACACTTGAGCATTCAAATGTGTCAAAAGGGGCCATGGGGACTTCCTAGGGGTCCTAATAGGCCTTATCATGTGTTAGGACCCCTAGGAAGTCCCCGTGACCCCTTCAACACATTAGAATGCTCAAGTGTGTCCTAAGGGGTCCTACAACACCTTCAGAGACACTTGAGCATTCTAATCTGTCAAAAGGGGTCATGAGGACTTTCTTGGGGTCCTAGTATGCCTTATCACACTTTAGGACCCCTAGGAAGTCCCCTTGACCCCTTTTGACAAATTAGAACACTCAAGTGTGTCCGACGGTGCCTTTAGACACACTTGAGAATTCAAATGTGTTAAAAAGGTTCATGGGGACTTCTTAGGGGTCCTAGTAGCCCTTATCTTATGTTAGGACCCCTAGGAATTCCCCGTGACCCCATTTGACACATTGGAATGCTCAAGTGTGTCATAAGGGGTCCTAGGACACCTTCAGACACACTTAAGCATTCAAATGTTTCAAAAGGGGTCATTGGGAATTCCTAAGGTTCCTAATAGGCCTAATCACACGTCAGGACCCTAAGGAAGTCCCTCTAGCCCGTTTTGACAAATTGGAATGCTCAAGTGTGTCCTAAGGGGTCCTACGATGCCTTCAGACACACTTGAGCATTCAAATGTGTCAAAAGGGGTCATGGGGACTTCCTAGGGTCCTAATACACCTTATGCCACATTAGGACCCCTAGGAAGTCCCTATGATCCCTATGGACACATTGGAATGCTCAAGTGTGTCCTAAGGCATCCTACAACCCTTTTGGACACACTTGAGCATTCAAATGTGTCAAAAGGGGTCATGGGGACTTCCTAGGGGTCCTAATATGCCTTATCACATGTTGGGACCCCTAGGAAGTCCCTATGACTCCTTTTGACACATTAGAATGCTCAAGTGTGTTCTAAGGGGTCCTTCCTCACCTTTGGACACATTTGAGCATTAAAATGTGTGAAAAGGGGTTATCAGGACTTCCTAGGGGTCCTAGTATGCCTTATCATGTGTTAGAACCCCTTGGAAGTCCCCATGACCCCTGTAGACACATTGGAATGCTCAAGTGTGTCCTAAGGGGTCCAATGGCCCTTTCAGACACACTTGATCATTTAAATATATCAAAAGGTGTCATGGGGAGTTCCTAGGAGTCCTAATAGGCCTTATCATGCAACAGGACCCCTTAGAAGTTCCTACAACCCCTTTTTGATACATTGGAACACTCAAGTGTGTCCTAAGGGGTCCTACGATGCCTTCGGACACACTTGAGATTTCAAATGTGTCAAAAGGGGTCATGGGAACTTCTTAGGGGTCCTAGTATGCCTTATCGCATGTTAGTACCCCTAAGAAGTCCTAGTGACCCTTGTGGACACATTGAAATGCTCAAGTGTGTCCTAAGGGCTCCTAAGGCCCCTTCGGACACACTTGAGTATTCACATGTGTCAAAAGGGTTCATGGGGACTTTATAGGGGTCCCAATAGGCCTTATTACGTGTTAGGACCCCTAGGAAGTCCCTATGAACCCTTTTGACACATTTGAACACTCAAGTGTATCCTAAGGGGTCCTACAATGCCTTGGGACACACTTGAGCACCCAAATGTGTCAAAAGGGGCAATGGGGACTTCCTAGGAGTCCTAGTATGGCTTATCCCATGATAGGACCCCTAGGAAATCCTCATGACCCCTATGGACACATTGGAATGCTCAAGTGTGTCCTAAATAGTCCTATGGCCCCTTCGGACACACTCGAGCATTCAAATGTGTCAAAAGGGGTCATGGGCACTTCCTAGGCATCTTAATAGGCCTTATTTTGCATTACGACCTTTGGGAAGTCCCTGTGACCCTTTTTGACACATTGGAATGCTCAAGTGTGTCCTAAGGTGTCCTACGATGCCTCTAAATACACTTGAGCATTCAAATGTGTCAAAAGGGGTCATGGGGACTTCCTAGGGGTCCTAGTATGCATTATCACATGTTAGGACCCCTTGGAAGTCATTGTGACCCCTGTGGATAGATTGGAATGCTCAAATGTGTCCTAAGGGGTCGTACGGCCCCTTCAGACACACTTGAGAATTCAAATGTGTCAAAAGGGGTCATGGGGACTTCATAGGGTTCCTAATAGGTCTTATCATATATTAGGACATGTAGGAAGTCCCTGTGACCCCTTTTGACACACTGGAATGCTCAAGAGTTCCTATAGGGGTCCTACAATGTCTTTGAACACACTTAAGTGTTCAAATGTGTGAAAAGAGGTCATGGGAATTTCCTAGGGGTCCTAGTATGCCTTATCCCATGTTAGGACCCCTAGGAATTCCCCGTGACCCCTTTGGACACATTGGAATGCTCAACTATTTCTTGAGGGGCCCTACGGCCCCTTTGAACACACTTGAGCATTCAAATGTGTAAAAAGGGGTCAAGGGGACTTCCTAGGGGTCCTAATAGGCCTTATCACATGTTAGCACCACTAGGTAGTCCCTGCAACCCATTTTTACAAATTTGAATGCTCAAGTGTGTCCTAAGGGGTCCTACGATGCCTTCAGACACACTTGAGCATTCAAATGTGTCAAAATGGGTCAGGGGACTTTGTAGGGGTCATAGTATGCCTTATCATGTGTTAGGACCCCTTCAAAGTCCCTGTGACCCTTGTGGACACATTAGAATGCTCAAGTGTGTCCTAAGGGGTCCTCTAGTCCCTTCGGACACACTTGAGCATTCAAATGTGTCAAAAGGGGTCATGGGGACTTCCTAAGGGTCCTAATAGGCCTTATCACGCATTATGACCCCTATGAAGTCCCCATTACCCTTATGGACACATTGGAATGCTCAAGTTTGTCCTAAGGGGTCCTATGGCCACTTCAAACAAACTTGAGCATTCAAATGTGTCAAAAGGGGTCATGGGGACTTCCTAGGGGTCCTAATAGGCCTTATCGCATGTTAGGACCACTAGGAATTCCCAGTGACCCCTTTTGACACATTAGAATGCTCAATTGTGTCCTAAGGGATCCTATGATGCCTTTGGACACATTTGAGCATTCAAATATGTCAAAAGGGGTCATGATGACTTTCTTGAGGTCCTAGTATGCCTTATCACACATTAGGACCCCTAGGAAGTCCCTTTGAACCCTTTTGACACATTAGAATGCTCAAGTGTATCCTAAGTGTTTCCTAAGGGGTCCTATGACACCTTCGGACACACTTGAGAAATCAAATGCATCAAAAGGGGTCATGGGGATTTCCTAGGGGTCCTAATAGGCCTTAACATGCGTTAGGACCTTGAGAAAGTTCTTGTGACCCCTTTTGACACATTGGAATGCTCAAGTGTGTCCTAAGGGGTCCTATGATGCCTTGAGACACACTTGAGCATTCAAATGTGTCAAAAGGGGTCATGGAGACTTCCTAGGAGTCCTAATAGGCCTTATCACATGTTAGGACCCCTAGGAAGTCCCTATGACCCCTTTTGACATGTTAGAATGCTCAAGTGTGTCCTAAGGGGTCCTACGCCACCTTCGAACACACTTGACTATTCAAACATGTCAAAATGGGTCATGGGGACTTCATAGGGGTCCTATTATGCCTTATCCCACATTAGGACCCTTAGAAGGTCCTTGTGACCCCTATGGACACATTGGAATGCTCGAGTGTGTCTTAAGGGTCCTACGGCCCCTTCGAACACACTTGAGCATTCAAATGTGTCAAAAGGGGTCATGGGGACTTCCTAGGGGTTTTAATAGGCCTTATCATATGTTAGGACCCCTAGGAAGTCCCTATGACCCCTTTTTACACATTGGAATGCTCAAGTGTATCCTAAGGGGTCCTATGCCACCTTCAAACACACTTGAGTGTTCAAATGTGTCAAAAGGTGTCATGGGGACTTCCTAAGGGTCCTAGTACATCTTATCATGTGTTAGAACCCCTTGGAATTCCTTGTGACCCCTGTGGACACATTGGAATGCTCAAATGTGTCCTAAGGGGTCCTAGGGAACCTTCACACACACTTGATCATTCAAATGTGTCAAAAGGGATCATGGGGAATCCCTAGGAGTCCTAATAAGCCTTATCATGTGTTAGGACCCTTAGGAAGTCCCTTTGACCCCTTTTGACACTTTCGAATGCTCAAGTGTGGCCTAAGGAGTCCTATGATGCCTTCGGACACACTTGAGAATTCAAATGTGTCAAAAGGGGTCACGGGGACTTCCTAGGGGTCCTAGTATGCCCTATCCCATGTTAGGACCCCTAGGAAGGCCCTGTCATCCCTCTGGACACATTGAAATGCTCAGGTCTATCCTAAGGGGTCCTATGACACCTTTAGACACACTTGAGCATTCAAATGTGTCAAAATGGGTCATGGGGACTTCCTAGTGGTCCTAAAAGGCCTTATCACCCATTAGGACCCCTAGGAAGTACCTATGACCCCTTTTGACACATTGGAACAGTCAAGTGTTTCCTAAGGGGTCCTTCGACACCTCTAGACACACTTAAGTGTTCAAATGTTTGAAAAGAGGTCATGGGGACTTCCTAGGGGTCCTAGTATGCCTTATCACATGTTAGAAACCCTTGGAAGTCCCTGTGACCCCTATGGACACACTGGAATGCTCAAGTGTGTCCTAAGGGGTCGTATGGCCCCTTTGGACACACTTGAGAGTTGAAATGTGTCAAAAGGGGTCATGGGGACTTCCTAGGGGTCCTAATAGGTTTTATCACATGTTAGGACCCTTAGGAAGTCCTTGTGACCCCATTTGACACTTTCAAATGCTCAAGTGTGTCCTAAGGAGTCCTACGATGCCTTCGGAAACACTTGAGCATTCAAATGCATGAAAATGGGTCATGTGGACTTCCTAGGGGTCCTAGTATGCCTTATCCCATGTTAGGAGCCTCGAGAAGTCCTCATGACCCCTATGGACACATTGGAATAGTCAAGTCTTTCCTTAGGGGTCCTACAACCCCTTCGAACACACTTGAGCATTCAAATATGTCAAAAGGGGTCATGGGGACTTCCTAGGGGTCCTAGTATGCCTTATCACGTGTTAGGACCCATTGGAAGTCCCCATGACCCCTATGGACACATTGGAATGCTCAAGTGTCTCCTAAGGGGTCATACAACCCCTTCAAAAACACTTGAGAATTCAAATGTGTCAAAAGGGGTCATGGAGACTTCCTAGGGTTCCTAATAGGTCTTATCGCACATTAGGACCCCTAGGAAGTCCCTATGATCCTTTTCACACATTGGAGCACTCAAGTGTGCCTTTAGCAGTGCTATGATGCCTTTGGACACACCTAAGTGTTCAAATGTGTGAAAAGGGGTCATGAGGACTTCATAGGGGTCCTAGTATGCCTTATCCTGTGTAAGGACCCCTAGGAATTCTATGTGACCCCTATGGACACATTAGAATGCTCAAGTGTTTCCTAAGGTGTCCTACAGCCCCTTCGAAAACACTTGAGCATTAAAATATGTCAAAAGGGGTCAAGGGACTTCCTAGGGGTGCTAATAGGCCTTATCACATGTTAGGACCCCTACAAATTCCCTGTGACCCATTTTGACACATTGGAATGCTCAATTTTGTCGTAAGGGGTCCTACGATGCCTTCAGACACACTTGAGTATTCAAATATTTAAAAAGGGGTCAGGGGGACTTCATCAGGGTCTTAGTATGCCGTATCACATGTTAGGACCCCTTAGAAGTCCCTGTGACCCCTGTGGACACATTGGAAAGCTCAACTATGTCGTAAGCGGTCCTATGGTCCCTTTCGACACACTTAAGCATCCAAATGTCTCAAAACAGGTCATGGAGACTTCCTAAGGGTCCTAGTACACCTTATCACATATTAGGACCCCTAGGAAGTCCCTATGACACCTATTGAGACATTGGAACAATCAAATGTGTCTTAAAGGTTCCTACAGCCCCTGTTGACACACTTGAGCATTCAACTGTGTCAAAAGGGGTCATGGGGACTTCCTAGGGGTCCTAATAGGCCTTATCACACATTAGGACCCCTAGGGAGTCCTCGTTACCCCTATGGACACATTGGAATTCTCAAGTGTGTCCTAAGGGGTCCTACGGCCCCTTTGGACAAACTTGAGCATTCAAATGTGTCAAGAGGTGTCATGGGGACTTCCTAAGGGTCCTAATAAGCCTTATCAAATGTTAGGACCCCTAGGGAGTCCCAGTGACCTCTTTTGACACATTAGAATGCTCAAGTCTATCCTAAGGGGTCCTACAATGTGTTTGGACACACTTGAGCAGTCAAATGTGTCAAGAGGGGTGATGAAGACTTTCTTGGGGTCCTAGTATTCCTTATCATGCTTAAGGACCCCTAGGAAGTCCTTGTGACCCCTTTTGACACATTATAATGCTCAAGTGTGTCCTAAGGGGTCATACAATGCCTTCAGACACACTTGAGCATTCAAATGTGTTAAAAGGGGTCATGGGGTCTTCCTAGGGGGCCTAGTAGGCCTTATCACGTGTTAGGACCCCTAGAAAGTCCCCATGACCCCTTTTGACACATTAGAATGCTCAAGTGTTTCCTAAAGGGTCCTACAACACCTCCAAACACACTTGAGCATTCAAATGTGTCAAAATGGGTCATGGGGACTTATTAGGGGTCCTAATAGGCCTTAACATGCGTTAGAACCTCGAGGAAGTCCCTATGACCCCTTTTGACACATTGGACACTCAATTGTGTCCTAAGGGGTCCTACGACACCTTCAAACATGCTTGAGCATTCAAATGAGTCAAAAGGGGTCATGGGGACTTCATATGGGTCCTACTATGCCTTATCCCACTTTAGGATACCTAGGAGGTCCTTGTGACACCTATGGACACATTGGAACTCTCAAGTGTGTCCTAAGGGGTCCTATGGCCCCTTCAAACACACTTGAGCATTCAAATGTGTCAAAAGGGGTCATGGGGACTTCCTAGGGGTCCTAATAGGCCTTATCATGCATTATGACCCATAGGAAGTCCCTATGACCCCTTTTGACACATTGGAACACTCGAGTGTGTCCTAAGGGATCCTATACCACATTTGAACACACTTGAGTGCTCAAATGTGTCAAAATGGGTCATGCAGACTTCCCAAGGGTCCTAGTATGCCTTATCATGTGTTAGAACCCCTTGGAAGTCCCTGTAATACCTGTGGACACATTGAAATGCTTAAGTGTTTCCTAAGGGGTCCTAGGGCCCCTTCAAACACACTTCATCATTCAAATGTGTCAAAAGGGTTCATGGGGACCCTTAGGAATTCCTTGTGGCCCATTTTGACACATTTGAATTCTCATGTCTATCCTAAGGGGTCCTACGATGCCTTCCGACACACTTGAGAGTTCAAATTTATCAAAAGGGGTCATGGGGACTTCCTAGCAGTCCTATTATGCCTTATCGCATGTTAGGAATCCTATGAAGTCCCCATGATCCCTATGGACACATTGAAACACTCAAGTGTATCCTAAGGGGTCCAATGGCACCTTTAGACACACTTGAGCATTCAAATGTGTCAAAAGGGGTCATGGGGACTTCCTAGTGGTCCTAAAAGGCCTTATCATGTGTTAGGACCCCTAGGAAGTCCCTATGACCCCTTTTCACACATTGGAACATTCAAGTGTGTCCTAAGGGGTCCTACGATGCCTACAAACACACTTTAGCATTCAAATGTGTCAAAAGGGGTCATGGGAACTTCCTAGGGGTACTAGTATACCTTATCACATGTTAGGACCCCTTGGAAGTCCCTGTGACCCCTGTGGACACATTGGAATGCTCAAGTGTGTCCTAAGGGGTCACACGGCCCCTTCAGGTATAGTTGAGAATTCAAATGTGTCAAAAGGGGTCATGGGGACTTCCTAGGGGTCCTAATTGGTCTTATCATAGGTTAGTACCCCTAGGAAGGCCCTGTGACCCCTTTTGACACATTGGAATGGTCAAGTTTTTCCTAAGACATCCTATGATGCCTCCGGCCACACTTGAGCATTCAAATGTGTGAAAAGGGGTCATGGGGACTTCCTAGGGGTCCTAGTATGTCTTATCCCATGTTAGGATGCCTAGGAAGTCCTCGTGATGCCTGTGGACACATTGGAGTGCTCAAGTTTTTCCTCAGGGGTCGTACGGCCCCTTCGAACACACTTGAGCATTCAACTATGTCAAAAGGGGTGATGGGCACTTCCTAGGGGTCCTTGTGACCCCTTTTGACACATTGGAATGCTCAAGTGTCTCCTAAGAGGTCCTACGACACCTTTGGACACACTTGAGCATTCAAATGTGTCAAAAGGGTTCATGGAGACTTCCTAGGGGTCCTAGTACATTTTTATCACGTGTTAGGACCCCTTGGAAGTCCCTGTGACCCCTGTGGACACATTGGAATGCTCAAGTGTGTCCTGAGGGGTCCTACGGCCCCTTCTGACACACTTAAGCATTAAAATGTGTCAAAAGAGGTCATGGGTATTTCTTATGGGTCGTAGTACACCTTATCACATGTTAGGACCCCTAGGAAGTCCCCGTGATGCTTGTGGACACATTGGAATGATCAAGTTTGTCTTAAGGAGTCCTACGGCCCCTTCGGACACACTTGACCATTCAAATGTGTCAAAAGGGGTCATGGGACTTCCTAGGGGACCTAATAGGCCTTATCACATGTTAGGACCCCTAGGAAGTCCCCGTGACCCCTTTTGACACATTAGAATGTTCAAGTGTGTCCTAAGGGGTCCTATGACACCTTCGGACACACTTGAGCATTCAAATATGTCAAAAGGGGTCATGAGGACTTCTTAGGGGTCCAATTATGCCTTATCATGCATTAGAATCCCTAGGAAGTCCCTATGACCCCTGTGGACACATTGGAATGCTCAAGTGTGTCCTAAGGTGTACTACGGACCCTTCAGACACACTTGAGCATTCAAATGTGTCAAAAGGGGTCATGGAGACTTTCTAGGGGTCCTAGTACACATTATCACACGTTAGGACCCCTAGAAAGTCCCCGTGACCCCTTTTGACGCATTGGAGTGCTCAAGTTTGTCATAAGGGTTCCTACAGTCCTTTCAGACACACTTGAGCATTAAAATGTGTTAAATGGGGTCATGGGGACTTTTTAGGGGTCTTAGTAGGCCTTATCACATGTTAGGACCCCTAAGAAGTCCCCATGACCCCTATGGACACATTGGAATGCTCAAGTGTGTCCTAGGGGGTCCTACGGCCCCTTCAGACACACTTAAGAATTCAAATGTGTCAAAAGGGGTAATGGGGACTTCCTAGGGGTCCTAATAGGCCTTATCACACATTAGGACCCCTAGGAAGTCCTCGTGAGCCCTGTGGATAGATTTGAATGGTCAAGTGTGTCCTAAGGGGTCATAGGGACTTCCTAGGGGTCCTAATAGGCCTTATCACATGTTAGGGCCCCTGTGAAGTCCCTGTGACCCCTATGGACACATCAGAATGCTTAAGTGTGTCCTAAGGGGTCCTGCGGCCCCTTCGGACACACTTGAGCATTCAAATGTGTGAAAAGGGGTCATGGGGACTTCCTAAGGGTCCTAATAGGACTTATCACCTATTAGGACCCCTAAGAAGTGTTGTAAATTTGGTTGAGTTGGTTACATAGATGTTTTCATTATGGCAACATATGATCCACATGAAGATCGCATAGGTCAGAGAGCTAGTATGTTAGAGCGCATTATGAAATTGTCTAAGTATGAGATAGTGTGTTTTTACCAGTGAACCTGATGACAATTTTTGTTTGTGATGTTGATTGGAGTAAGTTCAATGATTGCACACTTGAACATATACTCTATGGTGACTATTGAAGACACATCTTAGAGAGAAAGTCAGTATGACATGTACGAAAGAAGTTATGATAGTTTTTCTAAAGATAGTGTTAAGCTGAAAGGATAGAATATGAATACAGTATTGATAAAGAGTTAAGGGATTATTTTGTTTATCAAAATATTGACTTAACAATATAAAGGGACAACATCCTAGATGTTAATGCTTGGATAAAGTTATTTTGTAATATGATAGCCGACTGGAAAGTTATTAATCTTAATAAATAGTATAAATGTAATTGTAAATTGTAAGAAGGAGATAATCAAGAAGAGATATGATGCGAGATATATGATGTATATGTAATAGCAATAGTAAAGAGTAGAAAAGAGATATTGATGCAAGTAGTATAAGGTTATGTACCTTAACCTACTTTTGTAATAAGTGAATATTGTATATTACTTGTTTGGGCAGTGGGCTCATTTGGTAATCACATTTTGTACTGCCAACTCCTAACAAGGTTGGGGCTTCTAACAAGGCCTATAGTCCCTTAATCAGGACTGAGACACTATATGCATGTAATAGACTCCTAATAGGGTCAAAATCCTTAACAAGATACTTTTGATTAGTGGATCTTTGTGGGTACCATCCCCACCGGGGTTTTCCCTTAGCCAGGGTTTCCTTGAGAACAAATAATGTGTTATGATTTCTTTAGTTTTATTGCTATGCATGTTGTTTAGCTTCTTATGTTATGCATGTGTAAAGATAATATGTTATATCCATAATTGGGAAAAAGATAAAGTTTGTAGAATACTGATTCACCCCCCGTCTCAGTATTCCCTATTTCTAACAATTGGTATCAGAGCTCAGCTACTTGGAAAAGAATCATTCAAGGAAAGCCTAGCAGCTTGAGTAAGATCTCTATGGATATGGATCAACTACATAAGAATCTTGAAGAAGCTCTTAAACAAATTGATATGCTTACTGATGAAAGAAATATTATGAAAAGAACATATGATGATGCAAAGAACCTCATTGAGAAACTGAAAAATAAGTTGGAAGATCTAAAATCTAAAAAGGAATCCAAAGTTCTCATTGAAGATTGTGATCATAATTTAGAAAAATAAAATGAGATCCTTAAGCATTAACTGAAGATAGAAAATCTGAAGCTTAGTTTGAAAGATGGAAATGGCAAGAATGAAGCAAGTTTGAAATTTGAGAATGAAAGTCTAAAGACTAAAAATGAAGGACTAAAATCTAAACTAGGTAAACTAGCATCTAAATTTGAGAAAGTCAATTTGCAGTATACTATACTTAAGAAATACAATATAATTGTGAAAGGTGAACTAATTCAATCTAAACAATAACTTGAAAGGCTATATTCAACTAGTGAGAAGATTGATGAACAAATATCTTATAAAAAACCATTCTATGATAAGACTTGTCTTGGATTCAACACTTTTAAAGCAAATGAAGAAAGCAAGGAACTGGATCTAAAAATATCTAAAAGCTTAGATGAGAAGAAGTTTGATGAGATTAACAAATCTAAAGATACACCTGAGGAAGAAGAATCACCTAAGCAAGAGGAATCACCCAAAGGTATGCAAAGAGAATTCAAAGGTAGATGTTTTTCTTGTATTACTATTGGTCATATGAAGAGAGATTGCACAGGTAAGCAATTTAAACCTCTTAATGGTTATTGTTATAATTGTCATGGTTTTGGACATAGAGCTATTGAATGTAGGAAACCTAAATTTGTTGAGAATAATAGTAGTAGTAGAATGTTTAGGATTACTAACAATGCAGATAAGAAACCTTCTAAAGATATGAACAAAAGAAATAGAGTAGTCTGTTATAGATGCAACAAGGTTGGACACATTGCTAGAAATTGCAGATCATAGATCAATCATCCTGGACCAAGATATGGGAACAATGGAATAGTTTTTCAGATATGCAACAAGATTGGACACACAACAAGGTTTTGTAGAATGAACAATAGAGTTTTTCATACCAATCCTAACCCTAGAAATCATCCAAGAAGAAATGAAGATGCAAGTAACAGTTAGAAAGGATGCTATAGTAATTTAGATGAAATTTAGGTTATCAAAAGCACAGATCAAGGAGACATATTCAAAATTGAAGGTAATCAGGAAGGTGAAGTATTAAAAGGTAAGAATGAATCTTCACCTGACCCATCTCAAAGTACTTAATTTATGAAAATTACAGTAGAATAGGAACTTAGATTAGTGTAGAAGTAGAGATATGATGAATTGAGTCTTGCACAGTTAATGTAAGGTATTATATGATGTTCTAATGCTATGGTTAAGATCACAAAGAAAAATATTATGTTTTGCGAGATCACAAGAAGTTTTAAGTTTTGCAAGTTAGCAGAATCATCTTTTTGGAAAGAAGAGGCAAAAGAATTGAATGCGATGTTAGATCTAAGTGAGATTGAATTAATAAAAGGTCATGATTAGTATTATTTGATCATTAAAGTGAATTCAAGTGTTAAGGAGATCAAAGAACAGTGATTGGAAGCATTTTGCAAGGATTTGGAGAAGAATTTTGTGCTGAATCTACGCAAGCCCTAAATCATGAAATTGAGGTATTTTACTTGGTAGATCTTTAAATCAGTAAAGGAATTAGAGGAAATCATGGATGTTTCTTTAATTCACAATGTCGAAGATAAAAATAAACTTAAGATGAAAAGGGAACCAGTAGAACCCTTGGAAGATGATCCTAGGTTAGCTTTATCATCCGTACCAGACAGAATTTTACATCTTGAAAATGTTAGAAGTGATCTTGGATGCAAACTAGAGACTATTAGTGATAGTGATTTCACCAAGGAATATCAAAAGATCTACAATCAAGACATGGCATTGAAAGAAGGATTTGAACATTTGAAAGATAATGAGATCATTAAGTATGCATTACAGTATGAATTTGATAATGAAGAATGTACTAAGATTATTCTAAGCAAAATTCATAATGGGAAGTTTTGGTTAGAAGATAGAGTGATAGATATCATCACTGATTTGATTCATGAAGTTACTGGACTATCTAAAACTGGAGCCATTCCTTTAAATGAGAAGAACATGAGGAAAATAGTCATAGACAAAACAAATTCATCCTATAATGGTAGAGGAATTGTGATTAGTAAGATTCAACAAGATGATGTCAGATACTTATGTAAGATCCTAACCACTAAGTTTTGTGAAAACTCAAGAGAGGATGACATGGCAGCTGGAATGATACATACAACTTATCTAATGTGTGTTGACAAAGTGCAAGTTGATATGTGTGAGATTCTGAGAATTCAGCTGTTTGAGAATTTGGAAAAGATTAAGAAAACTAAGTGCACACAGTTTAGATTCTCATCCTTAATCACTTATATGTTTTTTTATCTATTGAGAAGATTTCCTTACACCACTGGAAATGACTAGAATGATGGCCAAACTACAATGAAAAGGATTAACCTAGTGTACAGAAGGCATGTTATTGATAAAGTGAATGAGAGTGCAGTATTGGTAATCAAGACTTTTCATGATATAGTGTCTAGTAGATCAAGGATCCCACAGTCTCTTGTGGAGAAGTATAAAAATGAGATATGTTTCATGGTTGATACTGACTTTACCTACATTGACATAGTAGAACCTAGAATAGAGTTCATAGACCCTCTTGGCTATGAGATATCTAAGGTAGAGATAGAAGAGTATGTGAGTAGGTTACTTAAGTGCAAGTTGGACACTCATTGTAATAGGTTTGGAACCTTTGAGGATAAATTCAACTCCACAAAGACCTTACTTGAAGAGAAGCAGTCAAAGAAAAGAGTTGAGAGTACTATCAAGAAAATCCTAAAAGATACAGGGATGACTGAGCATGAATTCTTGGTAGCAAAGAAAATAGTAGTAGCAATCAGAGATATTGGACAAAAAGAAGTTTTGTCTATTCCACCCCTATCATCAATTGCAGCATAGCAAGAAGAAGCACAAGTTAAGGTGAAAGTGGAATAAATCGAGAAGGATCAAGAAGCAAGGATATCCACTAGATCCACTTCCTCCACACCTAGAAAAAGAGTAAAAGAGAGTGCTACTGGACTAGGTAAAAGGCATAAAACATTAGTGCAACTAGTTCCAAGGAAAATTGCAAAAATTAAAGATGATGTCACTTTTATTAAGAAGAAAACTTGGAAACCTAGAGTTGAGAAGCTTAACGAGCAGATCATTGAAGATGGAGACTTTACAAGAATGAATAAGTATTATGATCTCTATGATTATGTAGAGAGATTAAATCTAGATAATGCAGTGGTAAAGCATATGATTTTGTCTAATAAGAAGTTTGATATAATTTAGGGTAAGATACCTGATGATTTATACAATAAACTTGTGAATAGGAAGAAGAGAGCATCAGAAGAGGAC
The DNA here is from genome assembly GCA_027943335.1 of Chamaecyparis obtusa. Classification (NCBI taxonomy): domain Eukaryota; kingdom Viridiplantae; phylum Streptophyta; class Pinopsida; order Cupressales; family Cupressaceae; genus Chamaecyparis; species Chamaecyparis obtusa. The sequence continues at coordinate 1,924,714 of BSBK01008474.1, read as the reverse complement.
GCATCTATTAGAGAGAAGCTTGTAAGAAAGCTTTGTGTTGTAAAAGATGAAGCACACTTTAGTTAGATTATGAAAGCTTTAAGCACCCATTTGAGAACCAAGAAGAGAACCATTCAGATTATGGGAGGCAGATATGAAGAAGTCAATGTAGAAACAGAGTAAGCAATCATCAAAGTTATGTTAGAAAATGTTGGTGAACCATCAGTTGCAGCAAAGCAAGTAGGTGAAATAGAACAAGAGGACATTCCCTCTCCACTAGCAATAAACATTGAAGATGAAGTCATGAATGTAGAAGGAACTAAGATCACCTTGGCTACTAATGATAATGTATTCAAGAATCTAGAAAACATTGTTGACAACTCAACTTTTGAAGAGCAGGATACCACCAAAGGAGAAGAGAACACATAGACCACAGTTGTAGAACCTAGAGTGATAGAAAAACTAGTACCTGATTCCACTAAAGAAGATATCAATCTTACTCCTCAGACTAGAAAGAAGAATTAGATTGTATCTATGATTGAAAATTTGGGAAAGGAAGTAGATGATGATGATTAGATGGAATTGATCACATCCTTGAACAAAATCATTTTAAAGAATAAGAAGGTAAAAAGTCTTGAAGGATGTCTAAAGGAGCTTACTGAGAAGTTACAAGGCATTGTAACTACACAATTGCAGAAGCAGACCCTTTGGAGAAAGCAAAGAAAGTGATGAACACTTTTGATAGTGAGTTCACAAATTTAACTGATACAACAATAGTGAAAGCTCAAGTAGCCTATGAAGCCAAAACACTTTTGAACATTAGCTAGAATATCAGGAATGATATAAAAAATCTTGATATCTATATAAAGGACTTGAGAAAGAATTTGGAAAGAGGAAAATTCTTGTACATCTAGTGTATAAAATCAGAGACCTTGACAATAGAAGAAGATTAGAAGATGAAGATGAAGGAAGAAGAAATTCATAATGAAACTAACTTTCTTTCAAGCCCCAATATGAAGATATCTAATGTTGAGAAGAAAATTTGTAAGATATATGATGAGATCAGAATTTTGCAAGATGAAAAGGACAGGAAAATGAAAAGATTCACTCTTTTAAGAGAGCACACTTCTATGAAGTTAAGTATTATTGAAGGGCAATTGGAAGAATGTCTTTCAGCTAAGACATCTTTTCAAAAGTTTAGCTTTGAGAATCTCCAAGCATGTGAGATAGCATCTTATGGATTATGCGCACTACTCAGTGTGGTAGATTCTATTAAGAAATCATGGGCGAAAGAGTTAGAGGCTATAAAGATTGATTTTGCAGATTGTGTTTTGTAACTTTTTGTGAATATAGTTTTGTAACCCTCCTTACCTTTATTTTGTCATTGTTGTCAAAGGGGGAGAGATATATAGTATAAAATTGATAAGAAAATGTTAAGGATACATACTCTTAGGGGGAGTACTGTATTAGAGATAAGTTATTTTTAGAGTTATAAGGATAGTATATATATTTTATACTATGGCCACAATTTTGAGATTTTGATGTTGTAAGACAACCAATTTTCTCATATGTTGCCACCAATGAAAAAGGGGGAGATTGTTGGCAATTTGGCTGAATTGGTTACATAGATGTTGTCATTATGGCAACATATGATCCACATGAAGATCGCATAGGTCAGAGAGCTAGTATGCCAGAGCGCATTACAAAATTGGCTAAGTATGAGACAGTGTGTTTTTACCAGTGAACCTCATGATAATTTTTGTTTGTGATGTTTATTGGAGTAAGTTCAGTTCTTTCGAACTTGAACATATAGTCTATGGTGACTATTGAAGACTCATCTCAGAGTGCAAGCCAGTACGACATGTACAAAAGAAGTTATGACAATTTTTCTAAAGATAGTGTTAAGTCGACATGACAGGATATGAAGACAGAATTGATAAAGAGTTAAGGGATTATTTTATTTATCAAAATAATGACTTAACAATATAAAGAGATGACATCCTAGATGTTAACCCTTGGAAAAAGTTATTTTGTAATATGATAGTGACTGGAAAGTTATTAATCTTAATAACTTGTATAAATGTAATTGTAAATTGTAAGAAGAAGATAATCAAGAAGTGATATGATGCGAGATATATGATGTATATGTAATAGCAATAGTGAAAGAGCAGTGAGGAGATATTGATGCAAGCATTATAAGGTTATGTACCTTAACCTACTTTTGTAATCAGTGAATATTGTATATTACTTGTTTGGGCAGTGGGCTCATCTGGTAATCACATTTTGTACTGCCAACTCCTAATAGGGTTGAGGCTTCTAGCAAGGCCTATAGTCCCTTAATCAGGACTGAGACACTATATGCATGTAATAGACTCCTAATAGGGTCAACATCCTTAACAGGATACTTTTGATTAGTGGATCTTTGTGTGTACCATCCCCACCGTGGTTTTCTCTTGGCTAGGGTTTCCTCGAGAATAAATAATGTGTTATGAGTTCTTTAGTTTTATTGCTATGCATGTTGTTTAGCTTCTTATGTTATGCATGTGTAAAGATAATATGTTATATCCATAATTGGGCAAAAGATAAAGTTTATAGAATAGTGATTCACCCCCCGTCTCAGTATTCCCTATTTCTAACAGGAAGTCCCTGTGACCCCTGTGGACACATTGGAATGCTCAAGTGTGTCCTAAGGGGTCATATGACACCTTCAGACACACTTGAGTATTCAAATGTGTTAAAAGGGGTCATGGAGACTTCCAAGGGGTCCTAGTACTAGTTTCTAGGATAGATGATGACATCTACTTTTTCAGTATAGTCAGACCACCAAAATTACAAGGGGTCCTAGTACACCTTATCAAATACATTATATATAAGTTCAATTTTTTCATTTGCTCCCACCCTTTTTTCATCTGCCTGGAAATAGCGGGTACCCAATTTGGAATCGGGTACTAAATTTTTGACTGGTCATATTTGACCTTGTCCCCATAGACTAGACAAGCATGAGATTTTAGACTTTTTCATGGGTTGCAAGAAAAAAAAACATGATTTGGGTCCCATTTTTTTGTTTTTTCAACTTGTGGTCTCACCATGGGAAGCAGCAATTGCCGAAAGGCTAAACGGAAGAGGAAGGTGACGGATGAAGAAATTCAAGCATATAGGGAAATAGATAGGGAAAATCACCGAAGAAGGAGAGAAGGTATGTTAAACATTAATCAAGGTGACCTCGTAAATGTAGTTGTAAGTGAAGAGGATGTTGAATTTGAAAATAATATGGAAATTAATTTTGTGAATAACAATGTATGGAGTGAAGATGAAAATGTAGAGATGAAGAATGAAAATGTAGACTTCAGGAATGAAAACGTAGATTTAGGGAATGATAATGAATGGAATTGTAATGCCCAAGAGTTCGGGCCAAAACACAACCCAAATTTTTTTAAAAAAAAAAGGTTATAAGTTCCATGTTCACGATGTGAGACAAAAGTGCTAATGATGAAGTCCCAAAGCAACAAGAGGTCAAACCTCAACAAGTTGTTTATCAAAGGATGCTAGATGAAATTCAATATAATCAAAGTTCGTTAATCAACTTGACGATCAATTTTGTCAAATGTTAATCTATTAGTCCTTTAGATTATCTAAGAGGAATAGAATGTTTATTGATAATGTTATTCTTTAGATAGGTTAACCATTTCCAATTATGTAAATTTCAAGACCAATTCGATTATGAAAATTAAATTGGAAGCTAATGAAAAATATTGAATATAAATTTCAATAATCATCTATACTAATTTCTGTTCAAAATGAGTACATATTAATTCAATTAATGATTACATTATTCCAATAGATCAATGCACCTATTAACTAATTAATAAATCTAAAGGAAACATTATTTAATAATGTATATTCAAAGATTAAAACTAAATTGTATATATGAAATTAATTATAATATATTAATTAATTAATATAAGTATTAATTAATTAATATATTATAATATATTAATTATCATTACATACATGTCATAAATCTAGTTATATGACATCATATATAAATAGCAAAATAAATATTTAAAACATTGTCAACTAACATCTAACTATTATTATTAACATGACATTAATACAAAATACTAATTTAACTAACAATCTAAGCTCACTTAACAATAACTAAACTACCTAAATAACCTAATCTACTTCCTATCTCCCTAGCTTCCTAGCCTAGCTCACTATCCCTCTTCCTAGCTCCCTAGGAATCTCCCTCAATCCACGTGCCTTTAGAAAAAGACAACATCATAAAGCAAGTTAAAAAAGGTGGGCTGTTTAAGGGAGTTGAAATAGTCCCCCAAAGTTGGCGCCAAGTAAGGGGGAATAAAGGCTATAATAAGAAGGGGGCAGGCCTAAAAAGGCTTGGGCCCACCAAACTTAAAGCCATAAAACAAAGCAAAGGAGGGAAGGCAATTTATTTCAAGTTTTATTGCCCATCTCCATGACCTGCGCCAACTTGAGCATGGGGAAGTGGGAGACATGAAAGAGGAAGTCAAAGTGGGTCCCATTACTTTGTCCATGACATGGAATAGTACCCATACAAATTTAATTTAATGCTAAGCATGGGCAAGAAGAAGCATGCGTAGGTTTTGAAGACAAGAAGGTTAATGCATTCAGAAAAAGGTTTATGATGTGTCAGCTCAAGGACACAATCTTGACCAATAGAAAGGTTTGAATTAAAACAAAGACTTGACATCCCTCCACATGCGCCATGTTATGGGGAAGATATTAAATAAGGTAAGTGGGTAAAGTAGATTAATAATTTATTTGTTTAATATATATTGAGGTGGCAGGATTTAATATATAAAATTGACTGTGGTAAGAGATTGTATGGGAATTCTTTTCCCATACAATTTCCAGAGAATAGAAAGCCAAACTTTCTATGAAATAGAATTCTTCTAAGTATGAGAACATTATCTTTTTCCTTCTCAACAATGAGTAGAATATTATCATTTTATTTGTTTCATTATTGCATTAGGAAGTCTATAGTCTTAAATTTGATAGTGTATCAATAAGGATTAAATATAGTTGATTGACAACTGAATGAGATTTCCACGTAGAAACTAACATGATCATTTGTTCATAGTTGTTCCATTACAATTTATAGAACTAAAAGTGAGATATGAGTCACATTTAGAGATTGTTTTCAATGATCATTACATTTAGTTCATCATATATGATACTACGATATTCATATATCAATCCAACTATGGAAGCATAATGAAATTGCTACAATATTTAATCTATCATTGTGGATAACTCATTTGCAAAGAGAGATTATTTTTCAATTATCGTGAGAGAGAGAGAGAGAGAGAGAGAGAGAGAGATCTTTTATCATGTTTGCAAGAATTCATCTTAACATAAAGAAATCCATTTCAACTCATTTACAAATACATCAATAAATTTTACAACATCCTAGTTTCAACAAAGCATTGCAATGAATAATTTGACACAATGAAAGATCAATATAATAACAGTCTCTCATCCATTTCATCTTCACAATAGCTCCAAATGAAAGGCATTACATTCTCTTTTACATCAAATGAAATCTAAATACAAAGAATGATTCACAATGGAATAAAAGGGATGTCTTCTCTCAACCATCCAAAAGATGAAAACCTCCATGATAGCTCCTCTTTGAGCTTCCACAAATCTACAAATATATACAAGGCAAAAGGAAAATGACCATGGGAAGCTCACCTCCCATCCTAGGCCTCTCATGAGGCCACCCCCAAGCTGGGGAAACCACACCAAATGAGATACAATCACTCATATACAAACACTCACAAGAAACATACAATTACAAAAACCCAAAATTCCCTCAAGGGTATAACTAAGGAATTTCATGAACTCCTTTTGTGGGGTGTGGGTGGACAACCCATGGAGATAACCATTGCATGAAAACAAGGCCACACATGGACCCAAATATGCTCAATATCAAAACAAGGCCACACATGGACCCAAATAAGCACATTATCATAACAAGGCTCACATGGCCAATCTTCCCTCCTTATAACCCCAATGCCTCATGGGCTATATGCAAGGTTACTTGGGGAAAATCACTCACCCAAGCTTCATCCTTCCCCACACATGGAGGAGACTCTACACATGGAGTTGCCTCCATTTCCCACACCCCCTCTTGATTTCTCTTCCCTCCCAAGGGTGAGTGAATCCAAGAGTAAACAACCCCAAATCCAATTACAAGAAAAACACAATACATGCTTGCTCTCACCATGGCCAACCATGGGGAGCTAAAACACAACAAATAAGAAATGCAAGCTTCCTCCATGACCAACCATGGGGAGCCAAAGAACAAATACACAACACATACAACTACTACAACAAAAATGAGAGAAATGAAGAGCAAGATCCTCCAACCTATGATCCAATGCAAAATGATGAAGTTTTGAGCCTTCTCCTTCTTCTATCCTCAACTTTTCCCTTCTCCAAGTTTAGTGGTCTCTAAAGGTAGAGAGTGGGTGAACCACCCAAACCCCTCTAAAAGTTCTACTAAAAAGGGACCCCCTACCAACTCTCCACAACCCTCATAAATATGGTCCTAGGAAGTACTTCTGGGTCCATGATGCAAGTTGCAAATTCGTTCAAGATTAAATGGGCACTATTTGAGGGGACAAAAAGGTCAAAATATGGCTTCTCCCATGCTTAAATTACCCCTAACCTATGGGTACAAGGAATGGGCTACCTAAAAAGCATGAAACTACCCCATAGGGTCCCATTTAACCCTCCAAAAGCCATGGTTTAGTTAATGCACGAAAATGTAAGGTATGACTTCACTTAGGGGTCCTAAGACAAGAGGATGCACTTACAATACCCCCTCTAGGAAGCTTCTAGGACTTGCTCTCGCACTCCAATCACATGACATACCTTAGTTAACAAATAACTCTAGTGTCAAGTGACACTCACATAATTAACATCACAATTAAGGTATGTCCAACATATTACAACACTTAACAATCCTAGACATACATTCACATTACGGTTACAAAATAAAACACTTCACAACGAGGCCCTGGTCTCTTCATTAGACGGGGCCTTGGCTTTACCGATAGCACAAGCATTCAATGTGGTTTCCCCAAATATTTCCATGGTCCTTCCACCTGCAAAACCTTAATGCAGCATCAGTAATTCAAGGAAGAAAACCATCACATATAAACATATAAGATGTAATATCCACACATTATTCATAACTCAATTGCATACATGAAATCACACAACAAGTAATGATCTTACACAATTCAATTGAACATTCAATCACATAGAATGAAATGTCATAATTCAATTATCTGCACGTAATCATATAGGATTCAATAATCACATCAAATAAATTCAATTTGCATAACTCAATTCATACTTCAATTGCATATATAATTCATAATTTAATTTGCATAATTCAATTCATAGTTCAATTGAAATCAAGATCATCCATAATCTATCATCATTATAAGATAATCTTCAGGTTCTCAAAACATGAAGATAATAATAAAGTCTAACATGATCAAATCCAAATCCACTAATCATGGATCCACATACAGAGTCGACAAAATGTATAGTCTAACATGTCCATCATAACATAACAGTAAATCGAATGAGTCCAAGTATCTCAATTATCCTTAGTATAACATTTAAGATAAATCAATGGTTCAACATCGGTAAGGGGTAACCATAACAGTCGAGTCCTATAAAATTCTTATCACAAGTATGATTAAATTTCCCAGTCTAGGAAAACAAAATGCAGAATAATCCTATTAGTCTAGGATCTAACAAATCCTTGTTCAGGGTTCTAATAATATCACCAGAACATCACTATGGTATAATCATATAATACATCGTCAAAACATTACTCATCCTCCTCATAGGAGTTACTAGAATCATCACATCAACTATTAATTAAATCCAAGATAAAATTAAGACTTAACACATAACTAATTTGGCATTTACATCTCGACTTATCGAATCAAATCCTTTCGACAAAAGTACTCAATGGAACCTTAATAGTCTAGCTAGATCTATGATCCGTAGGGTAACATACTGCATCCAAGATTCACTTTCACAATTAATAACCTAGAGATATCACCTCTGTCATTGCGACACTTAGTTGATAGGTCCTGATATGAAGGTACAATATATAGGTCTATTCTGAGGTATAATTCTGTTAGGGATTTACCAATCATCCAGATACTACAACACCCCTTAATCCTCCGACATCAAACTGTCAAGGACAAGGTGGAAATGGGGTGGGCTTTACAGGAATGAAGATGAAAATGTACAAATGGAGATTGAAAATGTAGACTTGGGGAATGAAAATGTTGCACAAGAACCACATGAACATTACACATCTCCAAATTAAATGCTAAATGAAGTCCCTTGCAATAAAGATAATCAATCTTCAAATTTGGGGCTTTCAAGAACACCTAAATGGTTAATTAAAATTGAGGAGAACATTATGAATTATTGGGAAGGAAAGAGGTCGCATAGAACCATTAGGTTGTGGGCTTCAAGACTTTATGATCAATTTTTTGGAAACAAGACATTGGTTGAGCAATGTCAAATTTTTTTGTAGTTGTTAAAGATCCAAAATATGAGACCTGTGCTTGTGAAATTGAAGATTCGTGTGAACAAGAAAATGGACAGAAATGTCATTGTTGTGAATAATCTTTTCAATGCTCTCAATAGCATTGGGAAGACTAGTAGAGAAAACAACAAGAGAGTTTCTCAGAGGGTTATTACAACCTCCTTAGTAAGTCATCAGTTGAGAAAGGCTCGTTTGATTAGACAAACTTGTGTTGACTTCAATATAGACCATAAAACTTTGGGTAGAGCACTTGCAAGAAGAGAAAGACTTGATGATCTGCTTCAAATTGATACATGGGCTTATGGTGGGAGACTTCCACATTTTGATAAGAAGCTAACAGATGTTGTCAAGGATGAAATTCAACAATTTTAGGATGCTAACTCAAGAGTGTCACCAAATGTGAAGGATGTCTTGAAGTTGAGAGTTGGCAATCAAGACTACACTCCACATCCTAAACATTATGTGGAGGTAAGTCAAACAATGTTGTATAAAAAATTTTGTGAGACACATCCAACATTGAAAATATCACAAAGGTCTTTTGAATCCATGAAGCCATTTTATTGTGTACCCCTTAACATTCAGAATACATGTTGTTGCAAATATCATGTTGAGTTTTCAATGCATCATGAATTATTACGGTCCATTTGTTCTACTTTGCATAATAATGAAATGCTAGAGGATTGTGGTGCAAGTGGTCTTCCCAAATCATCAAGAGACTTGCTAGATCAATTTTTATGTCATAGAGATGATGGTTGTTTATTTTATAAAAAACATTGCCTAAATGCCAAGTGCTCAGAATGTGGTGGCTTGTCCAAGTTTAGAAAATGTTTTCATGAGGGTTTGGAACACAATTTTGGAAAGACACTCATCCAGAAAAAAGTATATGAAATAGTGAAATATACATTGAAGAGTGGAGGTGAAGGCTCTAGATGTGAGTTAGTTTCAAAAGAATACAATGTTGCTGATTTTATCTCAGATTTCAAGGAAAATATTTTTTACAAGTATGCAAGGCATAGTCATAGGTCTCAATGGTTGGATAAAAAATTTAGGACATGTAAGGACACTTTCCCCATTGGAACTATTATATCCATTGTAGACTTTGTGGAGAACTATACATTGCAGCCCCAAAATGAGACTCAAACTCAATATTACAATTCCATTCAGGTTTCTATTTTTGTACACATCACATATAGAAATTCCCCTAATAGCACAAAAGATGAGTGAAAGATAATCAGAGAGTTCCATTTTTATATGAGTGATGACAAGTCTCACTTTCATGAGTTTGTTCAACATTGTTTCCAGAACTATTTTGACTTCTTGCAGGAAAATGGTATTGCTATGGATAGGCATCTCATTTGGTCAAATAATTGCACTGGTCAATTTAAGAATGCTAGAATATTTTATTGGTTGTGTAGAATGCATGTGGAGAGAGGTGTACCTCATATTTGGAGTTATTTTGAGTCAGGGCATGGGAAAGGGGAGCATGACATAGCAGGTGCATGTGTGAAGAGAGCTCTAGTTAAGGAGCAATTGAGGATTTTAGGTGTTGTACTTCTTGATGCTCATTCTATTGTTGATTTGTGTACTTTAGCATTGTCACACGGGGGAATCTTGATTCTACAGTGCATAGATTCTTTTGATTGGTTGAGGAGGGAACTATAGGAGATATATTGGATTGTCAAATAGTGAAAGACTCTTAAAAAATGCATTCATTCTGAAGCTCCAATGGTAGTACATGGACCATTTGGACATGAGAGTTGGCTTGTTTTTTCCCCATGTGTTTTCAGTATGATTGGGATCATTGTGAGTCAAGTGAGTATGACTCCTTTATCCTTGAAACTCTCTATAAGAAATGATGGCATTGACACTTGAGTTGAGTATGACCATCTTTTAGATCTTTTGAAGCTAGGAGATGTTTTTGCATTGGTTGCACTGTAGGGGAATGATGAGAGGTCAGATTATTGGTTAGCACATTTTGTATGAGGTAAATAGAAGCTTGTACAACTGATGATAGATGGTGATGTGTTCACATATCCTACTAGTTCAGTTGTTGTAGTGGGAGCATGGCTGCGAACATACATGATTAGAAAGAATGTAATTCCTACATTTGAAGACTATGAGAAGCACAAAACTATTCTCATGTATTCACACCTTGTTATAGCAACAAATGTAAAGTTGTCAAAGCATTAAGGAAGACCAAAGAAAAAAGAACTTTGGACTATTAGTACTGTTGATCATGAAGCGCTATTGTAGACCTTGAAGCAAAGAGATGACCCTTCATGAACACTTGACTAGGTAATAAGTTAACTTAGTGCATTGTTTTCTAAGTTCGTTAAGCTTAATTTCAATACATTAATTTCACCTTTCTTAGATTGTATTTTGAGTCAATAAACTTGGTTTTGTATGTGGATTGTAACTTGTGTAGGAGCACCTATGAAGACACCTACGACCACCATGGATCCAATCAAAGATAGAAGGACAAAAGGATCTTTAATGATTAATTGAGATATTTTGAAGCCTATAATGGCAATTTGTAACAATAAATTTGATTTAAAAGTTAAATGTACTAGAAGTCTTGATAAGGACTTATGACCAAAATCATGTATGGGTGGCCAATAGTGCCAAGAAGGGATCTTACATGTCATTTACTTATGTCATTTGCATGGTTTGAATTCTTACATGTTTCATTGTTGTTTCTAATGCTTTAAGGATATTATTTTTTATCATTTCAAACAATCTATAGAAGTTAAACCTCAAACATAATAAGATTCATAGTTCAAATTTCACAAGCTTAATCATCATTAGTTTCATAGTTCAAATTTCAAACATACCACTAATAGTCATTGCAATGGAACTGGGTCAAGAAAAGAAGTGTGCATGCTTTCCCATTTGGTTCTTCTCTTGTTTTAGAATGAAAACCTAATTGTTTCCACTGTAGACAAGGACATGTTACCAAGGACTACTTACTCAATCTATAAAATACAACTGCTTGTAGGCTGCCCAGTGTACCATAATGCATTGTGTGTTTTATGGTCTGCAAGTGACGTGATTTATGAGTTTGCATGGGAGAGTAAAAGGGTTAACTTTTTTGTTACTAAAAATGGTGTGGACTATAAGTTGGTGGTTCACTTTCATGACATTGTAAATGCTAGTGACAACCCTGTTCCACCCATGGAGTCACTGAAATGCTCACGACCATGCTCGACCCAAGTGACCCCAAGGTGCATTAAGCATGATTGGGAAGTGATATTCCGGTGCTCATATCTCAGACCTCATGATAGGTATTGAAAAAATATTAGGTACTACGAGATCATGTTTCCAAGGTCTACAATAACCTCTCTCAATTTTGGGAGATTCAAATTCATTTTCATTTGGAAAGATGATCTCAGTCGATGCCAAAACTTGCAGTGAGGGTCAGTTGAAAGTGGCTCAACAATGTATCTTTCAAACCATCCAAGATTGCATAGAACTATCTACTCCATAAGCTCCAGTTGGCTAGGTAAATGCCAGTCACAACCTCATTCCTCCCACGGAGTCACTAGAATGCTCGCGACCATGCTCGACCCAAGTGACCCCAAGGTGCACTAAGCATTTTGGGCAGCGATCTTCTAGGGCTCATATCTTGGACCTCGTGAGAGGTATTGACAAATTTTAAAGTGCTATAACATCATTTTTTCGAGGACTACCAATAACCTCTCTCGATTTTCAGCGATTCAACTTCATTTGCATTTGGAAATATGATCTCAGTCAATGCCAAAACTTGTAGTGAGGGTCATTTGAAAGAGGCTCAGTAGTGTATCTTTCAAACCATATCACATTGCATCAAACCATCTACTCCATCAGCTCTGGTTGGCTGGGTAAATGCTAGTGACAGCCCCATTCCACTCATGCAATCATTGGAATGCTCATGACCACGCTCGACCCAGGTGACCCCAAGGTGCACTAAGCATGATTGGGTAGTGATCTTTTAGGGCTCGTATCTTAGACCTCATGAGAGGTATCAAAAAACCATTAGGTGCTACAGGATCATGTTTCCAAGGTCTACAATAACCTCACTCATTTTTGGGTGATTTGACTTTGTTTGCACTTGGCAAGATGATTCCAAAACATGCAGTGAGGGTCAGTTAAAAGTGGCTTTGCAGCATATCTTGCAAACCATCTGACATTGCATCGAATTGTCTACTCCATCAGCTCTAGTTGGTAGGGTTAACACCAATAACAATCCCATTCTACCCACAAAGTCACTGAAACACTCGCAACCACACTCGACCTAAGTAACCCCAAGGTGCACTAAGCACGATTAAGTAGCAATCTTCCAAGGCTCATATCTTGGACCTTGTGAGAGGTATCGATAAACTATCAGGTGCTACAAGATCGTGTTTATAAGGTCTACAATAACCTCTCTCAAGTTTTAGTGATTCAATTTCATTTGCATTTGGCAAGATGATCTCAGTCAATGCCAAAACTTGCAGTGAGGGTCAGATGAAACTGGCTCAGCAACGTATCTTTCAAACCATCTAACATTGCATTGAACTATCTACTCCATCGGCTTTGGTTGGCTAGGTAAACACCAGTGACAACAACGTTCTGCTCATGGAGTCACCGGAATGCTCGTGACCACGCTTGACCCAAGTGACCCCAAGGTGCACTAAGCATGATTGTGTAGCGATCTTTGGGGGCTCGTATCTCAGACCTTGTGAGAGGTATCAAAAAAATATTAGGTGGTACGGGATCATGTTTTCAAGGTCTACAATAACCTCTCTCAATTTTGGGCGATTCAACTTCATTTGCATTTGGCAAGATGATCTCAGTTGATGCCAAAACTTGTAGTGAGGGTCAGTTAAAAGCGGCTCAGTAGCGTATCTTTCAAACTGTCTGACATTGCATTGAACTATCTACTCCATCAGCTCCGGTTGGCCAGGTAAATGCTAGTGATAACCTCATTCTGCCCATAGAGTCACTGGGATGCTTGCGACCACGCTCAACCTAAGTGAATCCAAGGTGCACTAAGCATGATTGGGCAGTGATATTTTAAGGCTCATCTCTTGGATCTTGTGAGAGGTATCAACAAACCATTAGGTGGTATTAGATCATGTTTCTAAGGTCTACAATAACCTCTCTTAGTTTTGGGCGATTCAACTTCATTTTCATTTGGCAAGATGATCTCAGTCGATGCCAAAACTTGTAGTGAGGGTTAGTTGAAAGTGGCTCAGCAGCGTATCTTTCAAACTGTCTGACTTTGCATCAAACCATCTGCTCTGTTGGTACTCAAAATGCAGTTTTGAGGTACCATGTAAAACGCTTGCTAAAGTGCTCCTTTTGGTCCAAAATGCACATGTGAAAAGGGTGTCTCCGGGTCCTGTAATGAGTGGAGAATGATTTGATAACTTGTTTATGTCCCATTGTTTCAAATTGAGCTTTCATTTCACATATTGAAATGGGTTTGTATCAGTTCATTTCTAGCAGATCCTGAATGCAGAAATTGCTAAGTATGAAGGTCACTGGGAAGGGGTACTTTGTTAGTTTGTAATTTGCACCCTGGAGATCCTAATCTCAATTTGTTTGTGTCACTGTGATCTATGCATAAAATAATTCAATGGTCCAGGATTTTGGGTCTTGACCAATCCATTTGTTATCTTTTCTAGGCCCATTCTGTTTACAAAAATTGAAAACTGCCTAGTTGTTCTGAATTGCAAAATCCCAGGAGTCAACTTTGCCTGCTTATAAATTTTGACCGGTCAAGCCTAATGTTGAAATTCTTGTTGCCCTCTACTATAAACATAAAATAATATCTCTAGTCCCAGTTACAGCTTCCTACCAATCCATTTGATGTCTTTGTGAAATTGATTCCATTTGCAACTTTTAAGAGTTTTCTACTTCGTCTGAGTGTGTCTCTGTGAGTACCTATTTTTATGAGGCCATATCTTCCTCCCCGGTGGTGCCCAGTTCAAAGCAATGATTGATCTATGTTGTGGACACCTTTATGTGCTTCCATGCCAGTTTGTAGCCTCTTCGGACCTTGTTTGATATTTTTTTCAGGGCGATTCCAAATGCAATTTTTTCTTTTCTAATCACTGTTTGCAAATGCAAAATGAAAAGGGCCAACTTCAGCCCTTGTGAACATGCGACAGGCTGACATGTGGCAGCCTAATAAGGTGGTGGATGAGTTAGTGATGAGGTGGCAGTCATTTCAATGATGAGGCAGTGTGATGTAGAGCAGAGAGAAGGTTTTGGAGAATGGACACATGTCAAGAGGTCGCATGATCGCAAGGGCCAACTTCAGCCCTTGCGAACATGCGATAGGTTGACATGTGGTAGCTAGTGATGAGGTGGTTGGTGGATTGAAAAAGATGCTGGTCACATGATCACATGAATAAAATAATGCTCATGCGATCATGCGACAAGAGCATTAGAGGGGACCCACACGCATTGGCTGTGATAGCAAAAGTTTTAAGGTTGTCTCATGATCACATAAACCAAATAAGAGTTATGCGATCATGTGAAAAGGTGAAAGGAGAGGGCCCCACACAAAAAACAAGCCTGTGAATATGCGCGGATGGAAAACAAAAAAGGTGGGCATTTATTAAGGTCGCATGATCGCAAGAAAGGAGAGAGAAGCCTTGCAATCATGCGAAAAGGCATTGAGAAGGCCTGCGGAATGTGGGGAAGGTCAATGATAGGGTAGACAAGGTTGGTCTCATGATTGGAAGACCAGCAATACTATCTTGTGATCATGTGCCATGCTGACACATGGCAGCTAGCCAGTGAGTTGACACCCAGGTCAGTGATGCAGGAGACATGTGGCGGTCAAAGTGGACACGTGGTGACCGTTTACCAGTTTGTGGCATTAAACCAGTGGTCAAACAAATATTTCACGACTCAGCGGTGGTGGTTTGTTGATTGCGTTCACCAGTTCCCCAGTTAGCTGGTGGTTAAGCCAAATAATCTAGAGAATCAGAGATAAGCTATTCACCAGTTCTCCTAATTTCTAGAGGTTAGTCCATGACATTTAGAGAATTGGAGAATGGGCTTAGTCGCCCATTCTCCAAATGATAATCAGGGTTAAAGTCTTATTCAGAGATTCTGAGAATGGTTATTTCATCGAATCACTAGTGTTAACTGTAGTTAGAGACATCACTTGGAGATCATGAAAATGCACATGGTCGCTAGTTCTCCCAATCAGTGGGTTACCTAAGGTTTGTCTATGCATCCAGTCAGATGGTGACACATGGCACATGGTTGGAGCCCTGGGGAGATATAAGGAGAAATAAAATATTTTTATAATAATATTTTATTTGTGCATACGGTCAATTCTCAAATTTGAAAATCAAATTTAAATGATAATTTTCTATAGTTTAGACTATAGAAGATTTTAATTTCTTCAAAATGTCATTTAGTGCACATTTTTACAGGCCAAGGCCTGATTTTTCAAACTGATGCTAGAGGGGCAATTTTTATCTAAAATATCAAATATTATATACCGCTGGAAAGGTCTTCAAGTGAGGTTTCCATTTTTGGAATCAATTTCAGTGCAGTCCTATTGGTTTCTAGATATTTGCAGTTGAATGAAATAGTGGCCAGGAAGATATTTTGAAAATATCTAATTTGTTATATCTGGTGACTCATAGTTAGTTTGAGGAGAGGAAGATAGGTGTTCTGAGGAGAAAAGAGGAGATGGTTTATTCAGTTCAGAGGGATGATTCATCAGATGAAGGATCTGACAAGTGTCCTCTCTTAATTCCTTCTGGAATGTTCCCCTTCTCCTTATTCTGCAATTCTTTCAGGGTAGAGGGTTTTAATTTTGGAAGAACTCTGGTCTAGGTTCCAGATTCTGGGTAAACATCCATTGAATGGTTCCAGGTCTATGGTGATTCTAGCAGGGGGTTCTCCAAGAGAAGGGTCCAAATGAAATTCCATTTTGGTTCATGATTGTCTAAGTTTAATGGTTTCTATTCTTCATTTTATGTCATAGATTTAATACAAGTATTTGTAAATTTGATTGCAAATTGAAGTACATGTAAGGCATGTATGGTTTTCAGAGAATTGTCTTCATTGTATTGAGTTTCAATTTCAGTATGAATTCAGTGTTCAAGGGATATTGAGTTTGTCTTCTCCAATGGAGAATGTATCTGTTTGTATTTGGATATCCTTCAAGGAAGGATTGTAAAATCCTTAAATGCAGATTGGAAATTAATCAGTACTATGAATTTGTATGATTCTTCATATTGAGTGATGGAAATGTGTTAATGTAAGGCATTAATGCAAGAATATTAATCAATGAAACATGGTTTGCAATTTGGGTTTATATCTATTGGTTTTGACTCCGTGCCTAGATTGAAGGCACTGATCTTTACCGTTAGAAGTTATTTTCCAAACAAGCATCAATTTAATCAATCAAATTTCCCTTTCTGTTGATGTGCTTGAAAGAGGTTTGTAGCATGTGGGTAGGCTTCCCATATCAGAGATTCATCTCAGTTATGAATCCTGTTGCAAGACATATTTATTTTATTTAATCCATTAGTGAATCTGCTTATTAGGTGTTTGTATTAGTTCATATCAGTTTGCATAAGCAAAGAGGTACACCTGCCTGGGTCTGTGGAGCCCGAAGTGAAGAAGGATTCCATCCTTGTTAATTAGCATTTTTCTTGCCAAGAAAAGAGCATCAAAAGGGAGAGATCAGGTTTATGATCTAGTTATTTACCCGTGCAAGAAAAATAGCTAACAAAATGGTGACTCTACTGGGGAAGCAATAAATGACAGCAAGTTGAAGATGTTCAATTCCTTGCTTTGCTGAATCATCCCAGGGTCTGGTCTAGTTTGGATATAGAGTCTATTCTTTTCAAATTGTTATATGTTCTCACTGAATGTGAGTGGTGACTCTGAATCTCTGTTTGATCAGTATTTTGTAAAGAGATTGTAATGTATTTTTATCCTGACAAACAGTGCATCCTGTGAAGTGTTTTGTGTTTGCTGATAAAGACGGTTCATGTTTGAGATAGAAGGTTCTTGGCTGAATCCAGATTTGGTCCTCTGTAAAGAGGTGGCGACTCTACCAATATTTGAAAGGTGATTTGAAAGAGGTTTCAGATCATTGTTTTACACCAGCAATAGCACTTCCAGGTAATCTTGTCAAAGTATAAATCAGTCCTTAAATAGGTGAATCAGTCACTAAATAAAAGGGAAATTTGTTTCAAAGTTTGTCATACATTCTAGTCGAAGTTTCAATTTCAAGAAATCAGAAGTATGCTAAGGTTATGTGAAGTCAGTGATTGCATGAAATCAGATAGAAATACTGTCATGAGGATAAGCTTTGTTGTTTTTTTAGTGTGTTAGAATGGAGTTTCTGATTGTTATGAGTCAAGATGCTTCTAGATCTGAAAATGTTCAGTCAGATTTAGAGAGTAACAATAATGAACTTCATTTGATAAATCAAAAGATTTAGCATAATTGTGTATTGATATTAATGTGTGCAATAGGAGAAAGAAATGACGGATCTACACTGTCTTATTATAAGAAGTTTCTTATTGCATGTAGTGAGCTTCCTGCAGGTTTAGATTTTCATGAATCCCAGTACGTTGAAATGTTCATAACACTTTTAATACCTGAATCAGTTAGTTGGACTGCTTCCTTAATGGATGAAGCACTAAAAAATGTTAAGGATTGGATAGACTCTTTCATAAATGTTGAATTCAATGATGTTGAGTCTAGTTCATTTGGGGATGCTGAGTCCTATGATGGTTATAGTGCTGGTTATTGTGTTGATGATGAAATTTATGAGTGTCAAGGAGGGGAAAGTAAACATTTAGTTGATAGTAATTTCCCTGAGCTTGCGGATTTCCCTTTTTCTCAACATGATGCTAATTTTTCCTTGTTTCAGTTTAATGATGTTTTGTGTGAACATGAAAAACATGGATATAATGCAGACGTTAGTTCCTGCAGTAGTTACTTCACACAAGGTAATGTGAGACACATGAATTCAATCCCAACTTCAGAAGGAGAAGAGATGTGCAGCATCAGTAGTGAGAATGAGGAAGTGAAATGTGATGTTCAGTGCTGGATAAGTAGTGAGCAGATCTCAAGTCTTTTGGATGCTGAATTTCAGAGGCATGGTACTAAGTTTGTTTCCAGATTTCCATGCCTAATTAACATAAGTTTTGATGAAAGTAATTCAGATGATGGCATGATGGATGAAACAAATTTTGATGTCTTTTCTCCCATTGTAAATCAGCAAGACTCAAGTGCATTTCATTGTGATGAATTTGATAATGTTATATTTGATGAGTATGATGATGAGTGTACTAGTGCATGTTCAGATTTGCATGAGCTTGCTGACTGTGTTTTTTGTACACATTTTGATGCTGAAGAAAGTGGTGAATCTGAAAGTGTATCCTCAAATTTTCCAATGACTAATAAGTCACTCACTGATGAAGCTTGTTCTCTTCTAAATGATGCTGATGTAGTTTGTGGTCAGCAAGATGTTCCCAGATTTATGAAATCAGATTTTTGTTTTGAAAGGTTATATGTTAGTTTGCAATGTAATGAGACAAAAAAGGTTTATTCTATTCTGCAAACTAATGATCAGAAAATTAATGTTTCCAGTCGTGATGTTGAGTTGGAATGCTTCACTTTTCAGCATGGCAGTGACAATGAAGAGTGAGACGGTTTAATGTCACATAGTGATCAGTACTCATGGCATCCTGATAGCTTTCCCATACCGGATAATGGTGAGTTTGTTGACCATGTTTTGTATGTTGAATTGATGAAGAATGTGAGTATTATTAATCAAGCATATGTGAATGATACTTATAGCTTGCCTGAGTGGGATGGAAATGAAAATCATGTTTTTGACCAGGGTAAGCATTGATTTCAGTTGAAAGTTTTGTAAATACTTGTACAGTTGCTTTTCTTTGTGTCGTGTGTTTACTTTGAATAAAAGAGCCTGCTTAAGGAACCAGTTTTGAGGAGCTTGTTGGACCTGGTTTAGTAAGTTTTGGAGAAAGAATTGGAGTAATAAGGAGAAAGTTAGTTTTTGGGGTGGTTTGCTCTTCTAGGAGATTCTGAGATTCTTGTGCTGATCTTATGCTCAACCATCCCCAGACAGAGCCAATGTTGGTACTCAAAATGCAGTTTTGAGGTACCATGTAAAACGCTTGCTAAAGTGCTCCTTTTGGTCCAAAATGCACATGTGAAAAGGGTGTCTCTGAGTCCTGTAATGAGTGGAGAATGATTTGATACCTTTTTTACGTCCCATTGTTTCAAATTGAGCTTTCATTTTGCATATTGAAATGGGTTTGTATCAATTCATTTCTAGGAGATCCTGAATGCAGAAATTGCTATGAAGGTCACTGGGAAGGGGTACTTTGTCAGCTTGTAATTTGCACCCTAGAGATCCTAATCTCAATTTGTTTATGTCCCTATGATCTATGCATAAAATACTTCAATGCTCCAAGATTTTGGGTCTTGACCAATCCATTTTTTAGCTTTTTCATGCCCATTCTATTTGCAAAAATTGAAAACTGCCTAGTTGTTCTGAATTGCAAAATCCCAGGAGTCAACTTTGCCTGCTTATAACTTTTGACCGGTCAAGCCTAATGTTGAAATTCTTGTTGCCCTCTACTATAAACATAAAATACTATCTCCAGTCCCAGTTGGAGCTTCCTACAAATCCATTTGATGTCTTTGTGAAATCGATTCCATTTGTAACTTTTAAGAGTTTTCTACTTCGTCTGAGTGTGTCTCTGTGAGTACCTATTTTTATGAGGCCATATCTTCCTCCCAATTGGTGCCCAGTTTGAAGCAGTGATTGACTTGTGTTGTGGACATCTTTATGTGCTTCTGTGTCAGTTTGTAGCCTCTTCAGACCTTGTTTGATATTTTTGTCAGGACGATTCCAGATGCAGTTTTTGCTTTTCTGATCACTGTTTGCAGATGCAAAATGAAAAGGGCCAACTTTAGCCCTTGCGAACATGCGACAGGCTGACATGTGGCAGCCTAATAAGGTGGTGGATGAGTTAGTGATGAGGTGGTGGTCAGTTCAATGATGAGGCAGTGTGATGTAGAGCAGAGAGAAGGTTTTGGAGAATGGACACCTGTCAAGAGGTCGCATGATCGCAAGGGCCAACTTCAGCCCTTGCGAACATGCGACAGGTTGACACATGGCAGCTAGTGATGAGGTGGTTGGCAGATTGAAAATAATATTGGTCACATGATCACATGATCGCATGAATAAAATAATGCTCATGTGATCATGTGACAAGAGCATTAGAGGGGACCCACGCGCATTAGCTGTGATAGAAAAAGTTTTAAGGTTGTCGCATGATCGCATAAACCAAATAAGAGTTATGCGATCATGCGAAAAGGTGAAAGGAGAGGGCCCCACACAAAAAACAAGCCTGTGAATATGCGTGGATGGAAAACAAAAATGGTGGGCATTTATTGAGGTCACATGATCACAAGAAAGGAGAGAGAAGCCTTGCGATCATGCGACAAGGCATTGAGAAGGCCTACGGAAGGTGGGGAAGGTCAATGACAAGGTAGAGAAGGCTGGTCGCATGATCACAGGACCAACAATACTGTCTTGCGATCATGCGCCAGGCCGACACATGGCAGCTGGCCAATGAGGTGACACTTAGGTCAGCGATGCAGGAGACATGTGGCGGTCAAAGTGGACACATGGTGACCGTTAATCGCCAGTTCACAAGATTAAACCGACGGTCAAACAAAGATTTCACGACTCAGCGGTGGTGGTTTGTTGATTGCGTTCGCCAGTTCGCCAGTTAGCTGGCGGTTAACCCAAATAATCTAGAGAATCAGAGATAAGCTATTCGCTAGTTCTCCCAATTTCTAGCGGATAGTCCATGACATTTAGAGAATTGGAGAATGGGCTTAGTCACCCATTCTCCAAATGATAATCAGGGTTAAAGTCTTATTCTGAGATTTTGAGAATGGTTATTTTGCCGAATCGCTAGTGTTAACCGCAGTTAGAGACATCACTTGGAGATCACGAGAATGCACATGGTCGCTAGTTCTCCCAATCAGTGGGTTACCTGAGGTTTGTCTATGCATCCAGTCAGATGGTGACACATGGCACATGGTTGGAGCCCTAGGAAGGTATAAGGAGAAATACAATATTTTTATAATAATATTTTATTTGTGCATACGGTCAATTCTCAAATTTGAAAATCAAATTTAAATGATAATTTTCTATAGTTTAGACTATAGAAGATTTTAATTTCTTCAAAATGTCATTTAGTGCACATTTTTACATGCCAGGGCCTGATTTTTCAAACTGATGCTGGAGGGGCAATTTTTATTTAAAATATCAAGTATTATATACTGCTGGAAAGGTCTTCGAGTGAGGTTTCCATTTTTGGAATCAATTTCAGTGCAGGTCCTGTTGGTTTCCAGATATTTGCAGTTGAATGAAATAGGGGCCAAAAAGATATTTTGAAAATATCTGATTTGTTATATCCGGTGACTCACAGTTAGTTTGAGGAGAGGAAGATAGGTGTTCTGAGGAGAAAAGAGGAGATGGTTTATTCAGTTCAGAGGGATGATTCATCAGATGAAGGATCCGACAAGTGTCCTCTCTTGATTCCTTCTGGAATGTTCCCCTTCTCCTTCTTATTCTACAATTCTTTCAGGGTAGAGGCTTCCAATTTTGGAAGAACTCTGGTCTAGGTTCCAGATTCTGGGTAAACATCCATTGAATGGTTCAAGGTCTGTGGTGATTCCAGCAGGGGGTTCTCCAAGAGAAGGGTCCAAATGAAATTCCATTTTGGTTCATGATTTTCTAAGTGTAATGGTTTCCATTCTTCATTTTATGTCATAGATTTAATACAAGTATTTGTAAATTTGATTGCAAATTGAAGTACATGTAAGGCATGTATAGTTTTCAGAGAATTGTCTTCATTGTATTGAGTTTCAATTTCAGTATGAATTCAGTATTCAAGGGATATTGAGTTTGTCTTCTCTAAGGGAGAATGTATCTGTTTGTATTTGGATATCCTTCAAGGAAGGATTGTAAAATCCTTAAATATAGATTGGAAATTAATTAGTACTATGAATTAATATGATTCTTCATATTGAGTGATGGAAATGTGTTAATGTAAGGTATTAATGCAAGAATATTAATCAATGAAACATGATTTGCAATTTGGGTTTATATCTATTGGTTTTGACTCCATGCTCGGATTGAAGGCACTGATCTTTACCGTTAGAAGTCATTTGCCAAATAAGCATCAATTTAATCAATCAACTTTCCCTTTCTATTGATGAGCTTGCAAGAGGTTTGTAGCATGTGGGTAGGCTTCCCATATCAGAGATTCATCTCAGTTATGAATCCTATTGCAGGACATATTTATTTTATTTAATCCATTAGTGAATTTTCTTATTAGGTGTTTGTATTAGTTCATATCAGTTTGCATAAGCAAAGAGGTACACCTGCCTGGGTCTGTGGAGCCCGAAGTGAAGAAGGATTTCATCCTTGTTAATTAGCATTTTTCTTGCCAAGAAAAGAGCATCAAAAGGGAGAGATCAAGTTTATGATCTAGTTATTTTCCCATGCAAGAAAAATAGCTAACATGCTCCATCGGCTCCGGTTGGCTGAGTAAATGCTAGTGACAGCCCTATTCCTCCCATGGAGTCACTGAAACACTCATGATCATGCTCGACCCAAGTGACCCCAAGGTGCACTAAGCAAGATTGGGCAGTGATCTTTTGGGGCTCGTATCTCAGACCTCATGAGAGGTATCAACAAACTGTCTAGTGCTACATGATAGTGTTTCCGAGGTCTACAATAACCTCTCTTAATTTTGGGTGATTCGACTTCATTTGCATTTGGCAAGATGATCTCAGTCGATATGAAAACTTGTAGTGAGGGTCAGTTAAAAGTAACTTAGTAGTGTATCTTTCAAACCGTCTGAGATTGCATCCAAGTTTTTGCTCCATTGACTTTTGTTGGCTAGGTAGACACTAGTGACAACCTTGTTTTGCCCACAGAGTCACTAAAATGCTCGCGACCACGCTCGAGCCAAGTGACCCCAAGGTGCACTAAGCATGATTGGGCAGCGATCTTTTGGGGCTTGTATCTCAAACCTCATGAGAGGTATTGAAAAACTCTTAGGTGCTACAAGATCATGTTTCTAAGGTCTACAATAACCTCTCTCAATTTTGGGCGATTTGACTTCATTTGCATTTGGCAAGACAATCTCAGTCGATGCCAAAACTTGGAGTGAGGGTTAGTTGAAAGCAGCTCAGTAGCGTATCTTTCAAACCATCTGTGATTGCATCCAACCCTCTACTCCATCAGCTGTGGCTAGTCAGATAAATGTCAGTGACAACCTTGTTCTACCCATGAAGTCATCAGAACACTTGCGACCACACTCGACCCAAGTGACCCCAAGGTGCACTAAGCATGATTAGGAAGCAATCTTCTAGGGCTCATAACTTGGCCCTCATGAGAGGTATTGACAAACTATTAGGTGCTGCAAGATCATGTTTCTTAGGTCTACAATAACCTCTC
This sequence comes from Chamaecyparis obtusa, assembly GCA_027943335.1. Lineage (NCBI taxonomy): Eukaryota > Viridiplantae > Streptophyta > Pinopsida > Cupressales > Cupressaceae > Chamaecyparis > Chamaecyparis obtusa. The sequence continues at coordinate 1,900,583 of BSBK01008474.1, read as the reverse complement.
TTGGTTTTGGGTGATTCAACTTCGTCTGCATTTGGCAAGACAATCTTAGTCGGTGCCAAAACTTGTAGTGAGGGTTAGTTGAAAGTGACTCAGCAGCGTCTCTTTCAAATCATCTAACATTGCATTAAACTATCTTCTCCATAGCCTCCAATTGGCCAGGTAAACTCTAGTGACAACCCCATTCTGCCCACAGAGTCACTGGAACGCTTGTGACCACACTCGACCCAAATGACCTAACAGAACAAGTGCTATATTTCTCAATGCATTTAGTAAACCCCAATATGATGAGTTGTATACATAGTGAGTATATACATAGTATTGAAACAATGTAGTACTAAGTGGTTCAAGTGAGTATATATAATGATATGAAATATAAGAACATAGAAAATCTATAGAAGTTAAACCTCAAACATAATAAGCTCCATGAACAGGGTATTCCAGAGTAAATAAAAACAAATGTAACTTCAACAAAATATAATTTAAATCATAATGATAATCATAGTCAAGATATAACTTCACCATTCAATTCCATTAACATGAACAATAAATATGTATACAAAAGATGATGCAAATATAACATAAGAATGAACATGTTCTATATATAGAAAGTATCAAATGTATCAAAAGTATCTCCATATACAAATATTGCACATGCCATTTCAAAATGTCTACAAAATCAATGTTTCAAGGTGTACAATGTGGCATATATGCCATCTCAAAATGTGCCAAGTGGCATCTCTAAATGACCACAAAACTAAAACTACATCCTATGCCATAGGGGGATCATCACAATATAGCCTCTTTGAAGAAGTGTTAGGCTATGATTGATCCTGCAACAAAAATGAGTTCAAACCCAAGTTAGATTGCTTACATTATATGATTTGTACATATGTATATGTGTGTGTGTGTGTGTGTGTCTATATATATATATATATATATAATATATATATATATATCATAATTCAAACACTAATTTAATTAAAATTATAACTGAATACAAATATCTATACTTGGCCTCTCAGTCGCGTACCACGATCAGGTGTCCTAGCATAAGTCCTTGGTAGCAAAGGGACCATGCCAACAATACCAACTCTAACCTTTAAATATATATTTGCAATAATGAAATTAGTAGAGTGGTGAAACATAGAGTAATAAATCTACAAAATAGGACATGATTCAAACTAAAATTAAAACTTACATCTAGTGATCCCTCCTCTAGAATAGTGGGCTAGGTCAACAAAGATATGAAAGATTCTCGTGGGCCCTCCCTCACACTAGGAGTAACCTATGAGAGTAAAAAAATTGTCAATTATATATAAATTTTCTTCATCATAACAACCCTAATAACAAAATACAATAACAATATGTAAAAGTCTACCTAGAATCAGACTATCACTCTGAATCAAGATGCCTGTCAGCCTAGGCTCCTGAACCCATGTCAGAACATCATCGATAGCCAAACCCTATACAATAAATTCAAGTAAAATATTTATTACGTACACACAAGTGGCATAAATATGCATGCATAATTAATCTTAAACAATTAATTACCTTTCCTTTGTCGACACCTGATGATAGAACCCCCTTGTGACCCCCACTGACATCGGTTGTAGTCTTCAAGAGTAGAAAAAGATGACAATATATTAGTAACTGTATGAATTTTATATCTCTAATTGATAGATATTTAAGCATGTACACCAAATAATATAAAAAAACTAATGGGTACATAATTTATAATATACCATATAGGCATCAAGGCCAAATGAAATGGCCGAAGCTGTGGACTCATCCACCAATCTCAACTCCTCCTGTGTGATCAACTGAACATAAATGGAAAAAATATATATACATAAGTGTATGCAATCATTAAAACTAATCTAAATAAATAAATTAAATAAGTCATGTGAAAAATTTATTTATAATGTTTACTCTTACTGTATCAACAGGAGTTCATGGCTCTGCGTACACCTCCTGAGCACTCTCATGAGACGTAGATGCTCCATGAGGTGTTGCAGCCTCTACAGCTGCATCTCCTATATCCTCTTCATTAATAACATACTGATATGTACCAACATAAGTAAGTGGTCTGAGGCACATATCCTTTCATATAATGCAAATATGGGGCTCGCATACACGTGAACTCCGACGAGATGTCAATGCGCCAGCATCATCTACACTAGGAGGCAATGTTGACCTGGTTTGCATGATCAATTGATCACTTAGCAAATGAATGACCCTAATAGTTTGTGAGGCAGCCTGTGTAATGATATTGGGATGCTGCACTCTAGGAGGGGGTGTGACATCGGTGGGGGGGACAAAGGTAGTGGCCTTTTTGCACTAGGCAAATGGCCTAGTTTGAGGAGCTCCTCCGCCTATGCCCATGTTGGGCCTCATACTCCAATAATCAACATGGTGACCAAGCACAAAATTAGTATACAATTTTTTTATGAAATAAAATGGGACCTCCAAATTTCTATGGGGTGGTTTATCAAAAACCATCCACCAGCGATCCCAAAACTGTGTGTGCATTGCTTCATTTGTGCACCATTTTATTGATAATTTAGGCTTTTTGGGGTCTACTTGTATTCTATTTTTAGGATTGACAAAAAAGGTGGCTATATCTTCCTTACTTATATTAAGGGCCGCAATCCCATCATTCTCAAGCCCATCATCAAATTGGGCGTGCATATCATCACGCAAATGAAGAGCAGCATTATGTTACTGTGTGAATGTGTCAATATTTTTAACAATTTTATTTAGTGTGGTAAGCATGGGACCTAATGTAGGAATATTTTGATATGTGTTCTGGAAACCTCATATTGTGTTCAAATTATCTTGTATCAAATTTTCTAAAGATCAAGGGTTTTGACATGGGGGATTATTTTTGGGATCATTATTTGGTGCGGGAGGGTTATTTTCTTCATTGTTGTCAGCTATGCCTGATTAAATAAAAAACAAATCTAAATTTTAGTCTAATTTCATATATTATTATAAATATAAATACAAAACCCTATTTCAACAAAAAAAATGACATTTAGCATGAAAATGAAATAAAATAATCAAAATATACAAATAATTTACTTACCAAATATGCTAGGGAGTCAAATTTGTTGTTGCCAAAATCAGATACCTAAAAATATATTGTGTATATGATATTTCAAGCCATTTTCCCAAGATAAAACGTGAAAAGAAATGAGGAAAAGGGCTCATGGGTTTCTAATTTATGCCACAAGTATCGAGTACCTGATTAGGCCTATGCTTTGGTGGCAGGTTTGCCCAAGTGTACTGACACCCAGGCCTACTAAAAAGTCAACAAAAATTTTCATGCACTTTTAGACGAGTGAAAAGTGAATATTTTTCACATTGCCACTTTTTGGCTCCTCATGATCTTATACATACCCATGTATATAATCTGATTTATACTTGTGTAGGTGGTGGAAACTGATAGTACTCGTATTCCATGGCCTCAATCCTATCAACCAAGGTATCAAGATTTTTTTTTGTGTCTGGTCCAAGCTCAACTCTCTATCTGCAACATGAGTAGACCGCATGCGCCTCTCTAATGATGAATGCAATGGAATAACTAAATGAGATGACATGGAAGTCATATCATCATGTGTCAATAAATCTAGATAACCCGTAGTGGTCATGCTGAACTCAACCTCATCAAGGCCAACATTAGAGAACTGATACCCTACACTGACTGAAGGGTTTGTATGTTGTGCCTCTCCCTATGTAGCAATCAAGTGGTCAGTAGGTGGATCCTCATGAGAACTACCACTATGGCCATAGTCTAGGTGAGAAGAATGTGGTTGAGCGTATCTGACAGTACCCACATGAGATCTAACCTCTATTATAGGGATATCATGCTCTACTTCTATAAATGCATATGCATCCAATAGATCCTCAGCCAAACTAGTCAATGTGACATGTGTCATCTCTCCTATAAGTCCCTCTAGGCTAGAAATTGAAGGGATCTCTATTGCACTATACATGTCATGTGTAGTCCTACTAGAGGATGCTCCACCTGATAATCCAGAGTGTCGTTGAGACATCAGGTACTGACTAATCTGATCACTAGATATGGATGTGGCAGCTACTACAATTTCCCCCACACTATCAATCACAACTCAAAGCTGGGTGCTACAAATAACATATTCTACAATAGGACCCAATGAAGGAGCTATAGCAGGTGCCCTCTAACTAACAATGACCCTATGTACTAGCCTCTATCGATTAGCTAGAAGAAAAGCATCTCTATCAGCAAGTCTTCCACACCCCTATCCTATATGTGCTAAAAAATTAGTATAACTAACAACCCTCCCTAAACGAACCTCAACAAAAATATGTTGTGCGAAGTACAATGGAATCTGGTCATTATTAGGATAACGACCATGGGCAGCTAGAAATTGTGGGTATATCAATGCTGATATAGAAGGATCCTCACACCTGGTAACTTGATACCCCTTCAAATAATTTTTATCTGCATAAGATGGAAAAACTTCCCCTTTTAGGGTCACTTTAGGCACTAAAGCCTGTACCTCCTTAAGAGAAAGACCAGAGCCAACCTCTTGTCTCTTCCTCTCAAGTATGGCCTCTATAATATATGGGGCATAGGGAGTGGTACCATGAATGTCATCCCTAATACTAATCAAGCTAGTAATGATGGATTGACATGTGTTCTTATCAACACTAGAGCTAGATGAATTATTTATGGATTCTTGCAACCATTCAATCTCTCTATTAGTGTGTGCAAATAGTTCTGCAGGGGGAATCGGTGCATCTGCCATGTGTGATGTGCAATAATATGTCTGATAGATCTAGAATATGTATGTACCTAAAATATTTTATTTACTATCAAATAAAGTCTACATATATTTACATTTTCCTAATTTAATTAAAAATAAAATTAAAGTATGCACATTTCGCTACATTATTTGAAAGTAAAATCAATTACATAAATTACATTTAAATGTAAATAAACATGTACTATACATACATGTATGTACACACATACATACAGGTGCATATATATACATGTACACATACATATGTGTACACATGCATATATACATACACATGCATGCACACACACACACACAGATATGACATGTATTGTATGTCTATATATATATAGATATATAATATATGACATGTGCATATATACACATGTATACATGTATATATGCATGTATACATGCATCTATACATGTATATATTCATGCATACATGCATATATATACACATGTATATATGCATGTATACATACATATATGTACATACACATGTATACATATAGATGTACATGTACACATGTATACATGCATATATATACATATATACATGCATGTATATATATATATGTGTGTGTGTGTGTGTGTGTGTGTGTATATATATATATGCATGTATACACATGTATCCATATACATACACATGTATATATACTAAATCTATGTACCCAAAACTTCAAATAATGAAAAATCAATATATATGTACATGTGTATACATGTATATATATAAATGTATACATGCATATATAACATGCATACATGCACATGTACATATGTATATATACATATCTATACATGTATACATGCATATATACATGTATATATGCATATATACATTTATATATGCATATATACACATGTATATATGCATATATACTAAATCCATCTATCAAAAACTACAACTAATAAAAAATGAAATATGAAAAAACTTAAAAATGACGTTTGCAAATTCGGAAGCCTTGGGTCCATGGGTTTCACTATCACCGAAAGTGACAATGAAAGTCACTTTTGGCAATTTTATTTATGCCAAGTTTAAACCTAATTCATATCTTTCGATCGAAAGTAATATGCTAAAGACTTTCAATCAAAATTCCTATATTTACTTTCGATCGAAAGTGACTTATATCATGACTTTCGATAGTAAGTTTTGTACTTATGATCGAAAGTATTTCCTAGTTTCTATCGGAAGTCAATAAGGATTTTTGGTTCGAATTCACTTTTCAGGCCAAATTCATTTGTCCAAAAAAGTGTAGCCCACTATTGTGGGTTCACCCATCAGAGACTTCATATGCTGAGAAAACTAGTTTTGATATATATGTTTGTAATGGCACAAACATCTAGGTAAACTATTTTGGCTGATTTCTATGTGTAATTTAATGATTTTTGAGATAATTAAGGAGTTGATTACCGATTATTATTTCAATCTTTAATCCCTATCTAAGTTTTGTAACCAATCAGAAAAAGGGAATGCTTAAGCGGCATAAGTGATGAATCTAGATTGTTGATGTTAATCTAGAAGCTTGATTAGTTGTTTATATAAGGTGATATAAAAACCCTAAAATGTAGTAGCAGAGGAGATCTCATGTATGCATATGGAAGAAATGTTTTGATTGTTAGATTCAAAGATCAAGTAGTGTGACCGAGCAGAGTAGTGAAGGAAAAAATAGAGCAATATTTGTTTTTCAGATTAGATAAGTATTCGAAAGAGGAGATCTGTAATCAACATTTGTAGTGCAAACCAAAGGATCAAGTACTGATACATTCTAGAAAGTGAATCAAGGTAAATCTCTTTACAAAATGGTCCTAACAAGCCTTTGTAAATCTCTTAACCAAGTGTTTACTTAGCTGTAAGTTTTCAATCCTTTAATCAAGGTAGATTGTATAAGTTTGTAAGCTCTTAATAGGGTAGACCCCTCATAGGGAAGATCACTAGAAGTGATCAAAACTTTGTAGCCCTAATAGGAAAACTTTATTGCTGCAGTAGTAAAGATTTGTGGGTGTCATCCCCACCCCAAATTTACATTTCAAGGGTTTCTGGGTTACCAAATCTTTGTGTTATGAGTTTTATTTTCATGGATGTGATTAGAATATTAGATTCATTTTACTATTAAAATTTATGATTATGGTATATATGTTGAATTATTTTCAAAGTATAAAGGGTATGTGCAAGATCATGAGGGGCCAAAAAGTGGAGATGTGAAAAATATTCACTTTTCACTCATCCAAAAGTGCATGAAAATGATTTTTGACTTTTTAGTAGGCCTGGGTGTCAGTACACCTAAGAAAACTTGACACCAAAGCATAGGCTTAATTGGGTACCTGATATTATATTGGGTACTGAAACTTGTGACATAAATCAAAACCCACGAGCCATTTTCCTCATTTCTCCTCACATTTTGAGTTTGGAAAATGGTTGCAAATATCATATACACGATATTTTTGGGTATCTGATTTCCACAACAAAAATTATGATCTCTGCAACAATAAATTCAATCTCTGCAATATACCGTAAGTAAATTCTTTGTAGATTTTGATTATTTTATTTTATTTTGATGCTAAATGTAGTTTTTTTTGGTTGAAATAGGGTTTTGTATTTATTTTTGTAATAATATATGAAATCAAATTGACATTTAGATTTGTTTTTTATTTAATCAAGTATGGCTAACAACAATGAAGAAAATAACCCTTCCGCACCAAATAACGATCCCCAAAACAATCCCCCATCTCAAAACCCTCCATCCTTAGAAGATTTGATACAAGATAATTTGAACACAATATGAGGTTTCCAAAACACATATTAGAATATACCTACATTAGGTCCCATGCTTGCCACATTAAATAGTATTGTTAAAAATATTGACACACTCACGCAGCAACATAATGTTGCTCTTCATTGGCGTGATGATATGCATGACCAATTTGATGACGAGCTTGACCATGATGGGATTGTGACCCTTAATATAAGTAAGGAAGATATAGCCTCTTTTTTTGTGAATCCTAAAAATGGATTACAAGTTGACCCCAAAAAGCCCAAATCATCAATAAAATGGTGCACAAATGAAGCAATGCACACACACTTTTGGGATCACTGGTGGATGGTTTTTGATAAACCACCCCATAGCAATTTGGAGCTCCCTTTCTATTTCATAAAAAAATTGTATGTTGAGTTTTTTCTTGGTCACAAAGTTAATTATTGGAGTATGAGGCCCAACATGGGCATAGGTGGAGGAGCTCCTGAGACTAGGCCATTTTCCCAGTACATAAAGCCCACTACCTTTGTCCCCCCCACTGATGTCGCAAGCCCTCCTCGAGTGCAGCATCCCGATATCATTATAGAGGCTACCTCACAGACTATTAGGGCCATTCATTTGTTGAGTGATTAGTTGATCACACAAACTAGGTCAGTGTTTCCTCCTAGTGTGGATGATGTTGGCGCATTTACATCTCACCAGAGTTCACATGTATGCAAGCCCCATATTTGCATTATATGCAAGAATATGTGCCTCGGACCATTTACTAATGTTGAAACATATCAGTATGTTATTGATGAGGAGGATGTAGGAGATGCAGCTATAGAGGATGCAACACCTCATGGAGCATCTACATCTCATGAGAGTGCTCAGGAGGTGTACACAGAGCCATGGACTCCTGTTGATACGATAAGAGTAAACATTATAAATAAATTTTTCACATGACTTATTTAATTTATTTATTTAGATTAGTTTTAATGATTGCATGCACTTATGTATATATATATTTTCCATTTATATTCAGTTGATCACATAGAAGGAGTTGAGATAGGTGGATGAGTCCACAGCTTCAGCCAATTCATTTGGCCTTGATGCCTATACGGTATATTATAAATTATGTACCCATTAGTTTTTTTTTATATCATTTGGTGTACATGCTTAAATCTCTATCAATTAGAGTAATAAAATTCATACATTTACTAATATATTGTCATCTTATTGTACTCTTGCAGGCTACAACTGATGTCAGTGGGGGGCACGAGAGGGTTCCTTCATCAAGTGTTGACAAAGGAAAGGTAATTAATTATTTAAGATTAATTATGCATGCATATGTATGCCACTTGTGTGTAGTAATAAATATTTTACTTGAATTTATTATATATGGTGTGGCTATCGATGATGTTCTGACATAGGTTCGGGAGCCTAGGCTGATAGGCATCTCGATTCAGAGTGATAGCCTGATTATACATAGACTTTTAAATATTGTTATTTGTATTTTGTAACCAGGGTTGTTATGATGAGGTACATTTATATATAATTGAAAATCTTTTTACTCTCATAGGTTACTCCTAGTGTGAGGGAGGGCCCACGAGAATCTTTCGTATCTTTGTTGATGTAGCCCACTATTCCAGAGGAGGGATCACTAGATGTAAGTTTTAATTTTAGTTCAAATCATCCTATTTTGTAGATTTATTACACTATGTTGCACCACTCTATTAATCTCATTATTGCAAATATATATTTATAGGTCAAAGTTGGTATTGTTGGCATGGTCCCTTCGCTACCAAGGACTTATGCTAGGACACCTGATCATGGTGGGTGACCGAGAGGCCAAGTACATATATTTGTATTCAGTTATAATTTTAATTAAATTAGTGTTTGAATTATATATATATATATATATATATATATATATATATATATATATATATATATATATATATATATATATATATATATATATATATATATATATATATATATATATATATATATATATATATATATATATATATATATATATATATATATCATATAAAGTAAGCAATCTAACTTGGGTTTGAACTCTTTTTTTATGTAGGATCAATTAGAGTCAAACACTTCTTCAAAGAGGCTACATTTTGATGATCCCCCTATGACATAAGATGTAGTTTTAGTTTTGTGGTCATTTAGAGATTGCACTTGGCACATTTTGAGATGACATATATGCCACATTGTACACCTTGAAACATTGATTTTGTAGACATTTTAAAATGTCATGTGCCATATTTGTATATGGAGATACTTTTGATACATTTGATACTTTCTATACATAGAACATGTTCATTTTTATGTTATATTTGCATCATCTTTTGTATACATATTTATTATTCATGTTTATGGAATTGAATGGTGAAGTAATATCTTGACTATGATTATCATTATGATTTAAATTATATCTTGTTGAAGTTACATTTGTTTTTCTTTACTCTGGAATACCCTATTCATGGAGCTTATTATGTTTGAGGTTTAACTTCTATAGATTTCCTATGTTCTTATGTTTCATACCATTATATATACTCACTTGAGCCACTTGGTACTACATTGTTTCAATACTATGTATATACTCACTATGTATATAACTAATCATATTCAAGTTTACTAAATCCACAGAGAAATGTAACACTTGTACTGTTAGGTCAGTTGGGTTGAGTGTGGTCGCGAGCATTCTAGTGACACCATGGGAAGAACGGGGTTGTCACTGGCATTTATCTGGCCAACTGGAGCCAATGGAGCATACGGTTTGATATCAGGACATACTGTTTGAAAGATACACTGCTAAGCTACTTTCAACTGACCCTCACTACAAGTTTTAGCAATGACTAAGATCACCTTGCCAAATACAAATGGAATCAAATCACCCAAAAATGAGAGAGGTTATTGTAGACCTTAGAATCATGATCCTGTAGACCCTGACTATTTGTTGATACCTCTCACGAGGTCTGAGATATGAGCCTCAGAAGATCACTGCCTGATCATGCTTGGGGTCACTTGGGTTGAGCATGGTCGCGAGCATTCTAGTGACTCTATGGGTGGAATGGGGTTTTCAGTGGCATTTACTTGACCAACCAGAGCCAATGGAGTAGACGGTTTGATGCCATGACAGACGGTTGGAAAGATACATTGCTTAGCTACTTTTAACTAACCCTCACTACAAGTTTTGACATCGACTGAGATCACCTTGCCAAATGAAAATAAAGTCAAATCACCCAAAAATGAGAGAGGTTATTGTAGACCTCAGAAACATGATCCTATAGCCCTTGATGGTTTGTCAATACCTCTCATGAGGTCTAATATATGAGCCTCAAAAGATCTCTGCCCAATCATGCTTAGTGCTCCTTGGGGTCACTTGGGTCGAGTGTGGTCGAGAGCGTTCCAGTGACTCCATGGGTGGAACAGGGTTGTCACTTGAATTTATTCAGCTAGATGGAGCTGATGGAGTAGATGGTTCAATGCTAGGAACAAATGGTTTGAAAGATACACTATTGAGCTACTTTCAACTAACCCTCACTGCAAGTTTTGGCATAGATTGAGATCACCTTGCCAAATTCAAATGAAGTTGAATCACCCAAAACTGAGAGAGGTTATTATAGATCTCAGAAACATGATCTCATAGCCTTTGATGGCTTGTCAATACTCTCATGAGGTTTGAGATATGAGACTCAGAAGATCACTTTCTGATCATGCTTAGTGCACCTTGGGGTCACTTGCATCGAGCATGGTCATGAGCATTCCAGTGACTCCATGGGTGGAACGGGGTTGTCACTAGTGTTTACTTGGCCAACTGGAGCTGATGAAGTAGATGGTTTGATGCTAGGATGGATAGTTTGAAAGATACATTGTTGAGCTACTTTCAACTGACCCTCACTACAAGTTTTGCATCGACTGAGATTGCCTTTCCAAATGCAAATGAAGTCAAATCGCCCAAAATTGAGAGAGGTTATTATAGACCTCAGAAACATGATCTTGTATCCCCTAATAGTTTATTAATACCTCTAACAAGGTCTGAGATATGAGCCTTGAAAGATTTCTTCCCAATCATGCTTAGTGCACCTTGGGGTCACATGGGTCGAGCATGGTCGCGAGCGTTCTAGTGGCTCCATGGGTGGAATGGGGTTGTCACTAGCATTTAATCAGCCAACTGTAGCCAATGGAGTAGATGGTTTGATGCCAAGATAGATGGTTTGAAAGATACACTACTGAGCTACTTTCAACTGACCCTCACTACAAGTTTTGCATCGACTGAGATCGCTTTGCCAAATGCAATTGAAGTAAAATCACCCAAAAAAAAGAGAGGTTATTGCAGACCTTAGAAACATGATCTTATAGCCCCTAATGGTTTGTCAATACCTCTCACAAGGTCTGAGATATGAGCCTCAGAAGATTGCTGCCCAATTGTGCTTAGTGCACCTTGGGGTCATATGGGTCGAGCGTGGTCGCAAGCATTCCAGTGACTCTGTGGGTTGAACGAGGTTGTCACTAGCATTTACCTAGACAACCACAGTCAATGGAGTAGATGGGTGGATGTCAGGATGAGCAGTTTCAAAGATACACTATCGAGCTACTTTCAACTGACCCTCACTAAAATTTTTAGCATTGACAAAGATCACCTTGCCAAATGCAAATGAAGTCAAATCATCCAAAACTGAGAGGTTATTGTAGACCTCAAAAACATGATCTTGTAGCCCCTTAATTTTTTTGATACCTCTAACGAGGTCTGAGATACAAGACTTGGAAGATCGTTGCCCAATTGGGCTTAGTGCACCTTGGGGTCACTTGGGTCGAGCATGGTCACAAGCATTCCAGTGACTCTGTGGGCAGAATGGGGTTGTCACTAGCATTTACTTGGCCAACCAAAGTCAATGGAGTAGATAGTTTGATGCCAAGAAAAATGGTTTGAAAGATACACTGTTGAGCTACTTTCAACTGACCCTCACTATAAGTTTTGGCATCGACTGAGATCATCTTGCCAAATGCAAACAAAGTCAAATCACCCAAAACTAAGAGAGGTTATTGTACACATCAAAAACATGATCATGTAGCCCCTAAAAATTTTTTGATACCTCTTATGAGGTTTGAGATACAATCCTTAGAAGATCACTATCCAATCATGGTTAGTGCACCTTGGGGTCACTTGGGTCAAGCATGGTCACAAGAATTCCAGTGGTTCCATGGGAAAAATGGGGTTGTCACTGGCATTTACCTAGCCAAATAGAGCCAATGGATCAAATGGTTCGATGCTACGATGGATGATTTGAAAGATACATTGCTAAGCTACTTTAAACTAACCCTCACTGCAAGTTTTGGCATTGATTGAGATCACCTTCCCAAATGAAAATGAAGTTGAATCACCCAAAACTAAGAGAGGTTATTGTAGAACTTAGAAACATGATCTCATATCCTTTGACAATTTGTTGATACCTCTCACGAGGTCTGAGGTGAAAATCTTGGAAGATCACTACCCAATTGTGCTTAGTGCACCTTAGGGTCACTTAGGTTAAGGGTGGTCACAAACCTTCTAGTGACTTTGTGGGTGGAATAGGGTTGTCACTAGCATTTACCCAACCAAACAGAGCTAATGGAGTAGACGGTTTGATGTTAGGATGGATGGTTTGAAAGATACACTGCTGAGCTACTTTCAAATGGCTCTCACTGCAAGTTTTGCATCGACTAAGATCATCTTGCCAAATGCAAACAAAGTCGAATCATCCAAAATCAAGAGATGTTATTGTAGACTTCAAAAACATGATCCTGTAGCACCTAAAAATTTGTCGATACCTCTCATGAGGTCTGAGATACAAGCCTCGGAAGATTGTTGTCCAATCATGCTTAGTGCATCTTGGGGTCACTTCAGTCAAGCATGGTTGCGAGAATTCCAGTGACTCCGTGGGAAAAATGAGGTTGTCACTAGCATTTACCCAACCAACCAGAACTAATGGAGTAGTTGGTTCAATGCCAAGATGGACGGTTTGAAAGATACACTGTTGAGCTACTTTCAACTGATCCTCACTATGAGTTTTAGCATCGACTGATATCACCTTGCCAAATACAAATGAAGTCAAATCACCCAAAAGTAAGAGGTTATTATAGACCTCAGAAACAAGATCCTATAGCCCTTGACAATTTTTTGATACCTCTCATGAGGTTTGAGATACGAGGCTTGGAAGATTTCTTCCCAATCGTGCTTAGTGCACCTTAGGGTCACTCAGGTTGAGCATGCTCGTTAGTGATCCAATGACTCTATGGATAGAATGGGGTTGTCACTGGCATTTACCCAACCTACTAGAGCTGATGGAGTAGATGGTTTGATGCTGGGACAAATGGTTAGAAAGATACACTACTGAGCTACTTTCAACTGACCCTCACTATAAGTTTTGGCATCGACTAAGATCCTCTTGCCAAATGAAAATGAAGTTGAATCACCTAAAACTAAGAGAGGTTATTTTAAACCTTGGAATCATGATCATGTAGCCCCTAACAGTTTGTCGATACTCTCATGAGGTCCAAGATATGAGCCTTGGAAGATCGCTACCCAATCATGCTTAGTGCACCTTGGGGTCACTTGAGTCTAGCATGGTCGTGAGTGTTCCAGTGACTCCATGGGAAAAATGGGATTGTCACTAGTGTTTAACTAGCCAACCAGAGCTGATGGAGTAGACATTTTGATGCCAGGACTGACAGTTTGAAAGATACACTACTAAGCTTCTTTCAACTAACCCTCACTACAAGTTTTGGCATTGACTGAGAATGCCTTCCCAAATGAGAATGAAGTCGAATAACCCAAAATTGAGAGAGGTTATTGTACACCTTGGAAAAATAATCTTGTAGCCCCTAACAGTTTGTTGATACCTCTCATGAGGTTTGATATATGAGCCTCTGAAGATTTCTACCCAATCATGCTTAGTGTACCTTGGGGTCACTTTGGTCGAGCATGGTCACGAGTGTTCCAGTGACTCCATAGGTGGAACAGGGTTGTCACTGGCATTTATCCAGCCAACCAAAGTTGTTGTACTAGCCGGTTTGATGCCAGGACAGACAATTTGAAAGATACACTGTTGAGCTACTTTTAATTGACCCTCACTGCAAGTTTAAGAATCGTTAGATTTCCTTGCCAAATGAAAACAAAGTCAAATCACCCAAAATTGAGAGAGGTTATTGTAGACCTTAGAAACATGATCCTATAGCCTCTAATGGCTTGTTGATACCTCTCATGAGGTCTGAGATATGAGCCTTGGAAGATCACTTCCCAATCATGCTTAGTGCACCTTGGGGTCACTTGGGTCGAGCATGGTCGAGAGTGTTCCAGTGACTCCATGGGTGGAATGGGGTTATCAGTGGTGTTTACCTAGCCAACTAGAGCTGATGGAGTAGATGGTTCAATGCCAGGATGGATGGTTTGAAAGATACACTATTGAGCTACTTTCAACTGACTCTCACTGCGAGTTTTGGCATCGACAGAGATTGCCTTACCAAATGCATACAAAGTTGAATCACCCAAAACTGAGAGAAATTATTATAGAGGTTAGAAACATAATCTTGTATCCCCTAATCATTTGTTGATACCTCTCATGATGTCCAAGATACGAGCCTTGGAAGATTAGAGCCAAATCATGCTTAGTGCACCTTGGGGTCACTTGGGTTGAGCGTGGTCGCGAGTGTTCCAGTGACTCCATGGGTAGAATGGGGTTGTATTTGGCATTTACCTAACCAATCAGAGCTAATGGAGTAGATAGTTTGATGCCAGGATGGATCATTTAAAAGATATACTACTAAGCTACTTTCAACTAACCCTCACTGCAAGTTTTGGCATCGACTGAGATCACCTTGCCAAATGCAAATGAAGTCGAATCACCCAAAACTGAGAGAGGTTATTATAGACCTCAAAATCATGATCTTGTAGCCCCTAACATTTTTTCAATACCTCTCACAATGTCTAAGATATGAGCCTTAGAAGATCACTACCTAATCGTGCTTAGTGCACCTTGAGGTCACTTGGATCGAGCGTGGCCATGAGCATTCCAGTGACTCCATGGGTGGAATGGGGTTGTCACTAGTGTATAGCCCACCAACTAGAGCCAATCAAGTAGAAGGTTTGATGCTAGGATGGATAGTTTGAAAGATACACTACTGAGCTACTTTCAACTAACCCTCACTACAAGTTTTGACATCGATTGAGATCTTCTTACCAAATGGAAATGAAGTCGAGTCACCCAAAACTAAGAGAGATTATTTTATACCTTGGAAACAAAATCTTGTATCCCCTGATGGTTTTTCAATACCTCTCACAAGGTCTGAGATACGAGCCTCTGAATATTTCTACCTAATCATGCTTAGTGCACCTTGGGGTCACTTGGGTCGAGTGTGGTCGCGAGCGTTCTAGTGACTTCATGGGTGGAACAACATTGCAACTAGCATTTATCTGGCCAACCAAAGCCAATGGAGTAGTCAGTTTAATGCCTGGATGGATGATTTGAAAGATACACTACTGAGCTACTTTTAACTGACCCTCATTGTAAGTTTTGGCATCGACTGAGATCGCCTTTCCAAATACAAATGATGTCAAATCATCCAAAACTAAGAGAGGTTATTGTAGGCCTCAGAAACATGATCTTGTAGCCCCTGATAGTTTTTTAGTACCTCTGATGAGGTCCAAGATACAAGCCTCAAAAGCTCATTGCCCAATCGTGCTTAGTGCACCTTGGGGTCACTTAGGTTGAGCATGGTCATGAGCGTTCTGGTGACTTCATGGGTAGAATAGGATTGTCACTATCATTTACCTGACCAACCAAAGGTGATGGAGTAGATGGTTCGATGCCAGGAGGGACGGTTTGAAAGATACACTGCTGAGCTACTTTCAACTCACCCTCATTACAAGTTCTAGCATTGACTAAGATTGCCTTACCAAATGCAAACAAAGTTGAATCACCCAAAACTAAGAGAATTTATTGTAGATATCAGAAACAATATCTTGGAGCCCCTAATGGTTTATCGATACCTATCACGAGGTCTAAGATACGAGCCTTGGAAGATCGCTGCCCAGTCGTGCTTAGTGCACCTTGGGGTCACTTGGGTCGAGCATGGTCGCGAGCATTCCAGTGACTCCATGGGTGGAATGGGCTTGTCACTGGCATTTAATAGGCCAACCAGAGCTGATGGAGTAGATGGTTTGATGCCAGGATGGATGGTTTGAAAGATGCACTGTTGAGCTATTTTCAACTGACCCTCACTGCAAGTTTTGGCATCGACTGAGATCATCTTACCAAATGCAAACGAAGTTGAATCACCCAAAATTGAGAGAGGTTATTGTAGATCTTGGAAACACCATCTTGTAGCCCCTAATAGTTTGTCAATACCTCTCATGAGGTCTGAGATATGAGCTTCAGAAGATTGCTTCCCAATCGTGCTTAGTGCACATTGGGGTCACTTGGGTCGAGCATGATCGCAAGCATTCCAGTGACTCTATGGGTGGAATAGGGTTGTTACTAGCATTTACCTGGCCAACTAGAGGTGATGGAGTAGATGGTTTGATGCCAAGATGGATGGTTTGAAAGATACATAGCTGAGCTACTTTCAACTAACCCTCACTATAAGTTTTGACATCGACTAAGATCATCTTTCCAAATGAAAATGAAGTCGAATCACCTAAAACTAAGAGAGGTTATTGTAGACCTTAGAAACATGATCTCATAGCTCCTAATAGTTTGTTGATATGTCTCATGAGGTCAGAGCTAGGAGCCTTGGAAGATCGCTGCCCAATCATGCTTAGTGCACCTTGGGGTCACTTGGGTCGAGCATGGTCGCAAGCGTTTCGGTGACTTTGTGGGTAGAATGGGGTTGTCACTAGAATTTACCTAGCCAACTAGAGCCAATGGAGTAGATGGTTTGATGCCAGGATGGATGGTTTGAAAGATACACTGCTGAGCTACTTTTAATTGACCCTCACTGCAAGTTTTGGCATCGATTGAGATCGCCTTGCCAAATGTAAATGAAGTCAAATCGCCCAAAAATGAGAGAGGTTATTATAGACCTTAGAAAAATGATCCCATAGCCCCTAATGGTTTTTTGATACCTCTCATGAGGTCTAAGATACGAGCCTCAAAAGATTTCTTCCCAATTGTGCTTAGTGCACCTTGGGGTCACTTGGGTCGAGCGTGGTTGCGAGCATTCCAATGACTCTGTGGGTGAAATGGGGTTGTCAATGGCATTTACCCAGCCAACCAGAGCCAATGGAGTAGACAATTTGAGGCCAGGATGGACAGTTTGAAAGATACGCTATTGAGCTAATTTCAACTGACTCTCACTACAAGTTTTAGCATTGCATGAGATCGCCTTGCCAAATGCAGATGAAGTCAAATCACCCAAAATTGAGAGAGGTTATTGTATACCTCATAATCATGATCTTGTATCCCCTGAGAGTTTATCGATACCTTTCACAAGGTATGAGGTACGAGCCTCAGAAGATTGCTGCCCAATCGTACTTAGTGCACCTTGGGGTCACTTGGGTCGAGCCTGGTCGCGAGTGTTCCAGTGACTCCGTGGGTGGAATGATTTTTTCACTCATGTTTACAATGTCATGAAAGTGAACCACCAACTAATAGTCCACACCATTTTTAGTAATGAAAAATTTAACCCTTTTACTCTCTAGTGAAAACTTAGAAAGTACGTCACTTGAAAACCATAAAACACATAATGCATTATGGTACACTAGGCAGCCTGCAAGTAGTTGTGTTTTTTAGATTGAGTAAGTAGTCCTTGGGAACATGTCCTTGTCTACAGTGGAAACAATTAGGTTTTAATTCTGAAACAAGAGAAGACCCAAAAGGGAAAGCATGCACACTTCTTTTCTTGACCCATTTCTATTGCAATGAATGTTAGTGGTATGTTTGAAATTTGAACTATGAAACTAATCATGATTAAGTCGGTCGACACTCTATTAAAATTTAATTATTTTTAATATTATGCTTATTATGTTTGAGGTTTAACTTCTATAGATTGTTTGAAATGATAAAAAATAATATCCTTAAAGCTTTAGAAACAACAATCAAACATGTAAGAATTCAAACCATGCAAATGACATAAGTAAATGACATGTAAGATCCCTTGTTGGCACTATTGGCCACCCATACATGATTTTGGTCATAATTCCTTATCAAGACTTCTAGGACATTTAACTTTTAAATCAAATTGATTGTTACAAATTGCCATTGTAGGCTTCAAAAGATCTCAATTAACCATTAAGGATCCTTTTTCCCTTCTATCTCTGATTGGATTCATGGTGACCGTAGCTGTCTTCATAGCTGCTCCTACACAAGTTTTAATCCACATACAAAACCAAGTTTATTGACTCAAAATACAATCTAAGAAAGGTGAAATTAATGTATTGAAATTAAGCTTAACGAACTTAGAAAAACATGCACTAAGTTAGCTTATTACCTAGTCAAGTGTTCTTGAAGGGTCATCTCTTTGCTTCAAGGTCTCCAATAGTGCTTCATGATCAACAATACTAATAGTCCAAAGTTCTTTTGTCTTTGGTATTCCTTGATGCTTTGACAACTTGACATTTGTTGCTATAACAAGGTGTGAATACATGAGAATAGTTTTGTGATTCTCATAGTCTTCAAATGTGGGAATTCCATTCTTTCTAATCATGTATGTTCACAACCATGTTCCCACAACAACAACTAAACTAGTAGGATATGTGAATCCATCACCATCTATCATCGGTTTTACAAGCTTCTGTTTACCTCATACATAATGTGCCAACCAATAATCTGACCTCTCATCGTTCCCCTATAGTACAACCAATTCAAAAAAATCTCCTAGCTTCAGAAGATCTAAAAGATGGTCATACTCAACACAAGTGTCCATGTCATCATTTCTTATAGAGAGTCTCAAAGATAAAGGAGTTAGATACTATGGAACCCATGTATCCATCCACTCACTTAAATCATAATGATCCCAATCATACTGAAAATACATGGGCAAAAACAAGCCAACTCTCTGTAAGACCCCTCATGTTTTCCCTCTGATAGTTGGATCACCCTGATGGATTTTAGGTGCTAGGACTGCATGTTGAGACTATGGGATGCACCTGGATTTTATTATAAAAAGATAAGGTTTAGTATAGTTGGATGTTCTAGAAAATCCTTGTGGGGCCCTATCCCCGTTATCAAAGCCTTCAATCTAATCTCTAAAGGGAAAAAAAAATAAAAAAAGAATAAAAATAAAAATTGAATATGGATATTGGTGTATTATAAATTTTATATTTTCTATAATGTAAATAGACTAAAAGTGAAAGATAGGAACTCAGAGATTATTCGAAAGGGAAAAGTTAATGGGCAAATAAGTTGTAACTTAAATTAAGAACAATAAGTGTACCTTGAGTGCAAGAGCACAATAAAAGAAATAATTGAAGTATATGACTAAGAATGGCTTATAAGAAGTGTTATGATCTTGATGTTAGTTACTTAATTTCAAGATAAATTAGACCTAAGGAAATTGCAACCCTACTATGAAGGAATCATTGAATTTGATTTAATTTCCATGTTAACATAATATAGGTGGATTGAGCCAGATGGCTTTCACGTTTAGGATAATGTTTTGGATGAGTTAGTAAGATGAATGTTGTAAAAATATTTGAATGAGATTAGACTCCTTTGAATTGAGTATTACAATGATTAGGGATACAATTGAATAATGATGATGAATTATGCAATTGAATAATGATGTCAAATTATGCAAAATTGGTTTAGCTATAATGTGAAAGACTAATGCAATTAAGCGATAGACGAAAACAAATGAACTATGTGGTGATTACTAGTTATGTTATAGATGAATGTGTAGCCTTTATTATTATGATGTTGTGTTGTAAAGATGAACCTTGATCTATTGATGTTAGTATTCATATTTTAAAAGTTGAGTATCTTAGACTGTGAAAATCAGGGCCATTGTTCTATTATAAGTAAATGTGAATTCTATTGGAAATTAGTAGCTTAGGAAATGATGAATTCCTAATTGTGCCTAATGTTAGGTATGGATGAAATTGATAAATGATTTAATGTGATGATATAATACCTTGATAGTTAATTGAGTTATGATTGAGTTTTGCACTTTTCATTGGTATTATTATTTCTCGGGACTACTGATGTTCGTCTCAAGTGTGCAGGTATAAACCATGGATTAGGGGGAGTCAAGCCAACATATTTGTACTATTCTCATGACACCAAGGTTGTGTCCCAAAGGGATACAAGGCCTTTGTAATGTATTTTATTTTGTGAAGTGAAATTATTATGAATGTATTTAAAAAAGTAAATGTTTTATGTTGTTACATTGTTTAGTGGACTTGCCAAGTAATTATGTGTATGGTATTGTAGTGTCAATTGACACATGTTCTTGTGATGTGAGTTGGCAAGAGTCCACATGGAGAGGATGAATGTCACCATCCAACATAGTACAAGTTGGTCTTCCCCATACCTCAACTTGGTTAGAACACCAATAGTTGGTCACATCACTTTGAATTTCGAATTTCACCTTGGGGTTGGGTTTTGAGGGGTCAAATTGACTCCAAGAAGGTTTCTTTTCATAAAATGGAAGGCCCATGGGTTATACCTATGGGTAAGGGACCCTTTTAACCATAGGACACCCTAGGAGCACCTTAGGAAGCCCTCCAAAAGTGACCTTTTGAAAAGTTGCGAAAATCCCAAAGTCACATGGGAACTCTTGAGTCAAAAAGCTTCCATTACTCTTCCCCATTCACTTTTTAGAGTTCCATTTAGGGAAAGTTGGAAGACCTTTGTTAGATCATCCAATAGGAAACTTCCACTTCACCCAAGGGCATGGGAGAAGGTGAAGAGCCTATTTTAGTGGAAAACTTGGAGGGTGCTCCCTAATCACCCACTCTCCAGTTTTGGAGACAACTAAGGAGATTGGAGTAGGATAGAGAAGAGAGCTTGGATATAGGAGACACTCCCAATTCTTGACTCATTAGCTTGTACCAAGGTTGGTGGCTCACTTACTCATTTGCTTAATGTTTTGTTTATGCAAGTATTGGAGAAGTTATGTATTGGTGTATTGTATGAGTTCCAGTGTTGTATTCTTGAGAGTTTATGCTTGTGAATCTTGTTTTTCTTTTGAAGTTTGTTTTGGAGTCTAAGTGATTCATGCTCTCTTGAGCTTGTTTGATTTTCTTGTTTTTGTGCTCTTTGTGTTGTGTGGAGTCAAGATTTTTGGGGTTGTGCAAGGACTCACTCACCCATGGGATGGGAAGAGAAATCCTTGAGGGTGAAGGGGTTCAATGGATAGCTCCAATGGTGGAGAGTCCCTCATGTGTAAAGAGGGTAATGCACCATGGATGTATGGGCTTCATGGATGGGTCTTGCTTAAAATTTGGGGGGCATAAGGTGGTTGTTTTGTGATCTTGGCCATGTGTGCCAATGAAGAGTATTTTGTATATTGAGCCTTGTTGAAGGCATGTTTATTTGCAAGCCCTTTTTCTCCCAAAGGAGTACTTGGTCCACCTTCACCCATTGAAGGCTTGTGGTTAAGCCTCTTGTGAAAGCCATGGGTTGGGAAGCTTTCTTATTATGTATTGTAGTGTTTCTTTTTTGTGGTTTCAATTGAATTTGTTGAGTAAATGATCTTGTGGAAGTAAATGTAAAGAGGAATGTGTATGTTTTGTCACCCAGTTGGCTTGAACTCCCCTAGCTCAGGGGTGGTCCATCTATTTGGACCTATGGTAGGGAGGAGAGTGCCATGGTTTCTTTTGACTTGTTTCTTTCAGGTTGCTTTTGCAGGATTGGAAGGAATGGCACTATTGGTCCTATGTGTTTGTGGAAATTATGTAAAGGTTGTAAACTATTTTTGAAATGGAGTTTCACACTCCAAGTCATGTATTGAATCAAGTGTTGTTGTAATTTATTGTGAGGAAATAATTTGTAAAACTTGTTGATGGTTTCATTATGATATGGCATGATCTTTTTCTTATGAAAAACAAAGACTATAGAATAGAGTGTTTTCAAATGTAATAATGGAAGTTTCTCTTTGAGATAGTAGTGAAAAGATGTAGTTGTTATTAAAAAAAAAAAGGGTGTGATTTAGTCTGGTTTTCGATGGGCATGCCACTCTCATGTCGAAATGGTCCATGTACTACTATTGGAGCTTCGGAATGAATGCATTTTTGAAGAGTCTTTAACTATTTGACAATCCAATCTATCTCCGATAGTTACCTCCTCAACCAACCAAAAGAATCTAAGCACTGTAGAATCAAGAGTCCCCCCTATGACAATGCTAAAGTACACCAATCAACAATAGAATGAGCATCAAGAAGTACAACACCTGAAATCCTCAATTGCTCCTTAACTAGAGCTCTCTTGAAAAATTCACCTGCTCCATCATGCTCCCCTTTCCCATGTCCTGACTCAAAAAAACTCCAAATATGAGGTACACCTCTCTCCACATGCAAACTTCCTAAGGGTCCTAACATGTGATAAGGCATACTAGGACCCCTAGGAAGTCCCCATGACCCCACTTGACACATTTGAATGCTCAAGTTTGTTTGAATGGGTTGTAGGACCTCTTAAGACACACTTGATCATTCCAATGTTTCCGAAGGGGTTGTGCAGACTTCCTAGGGGTCCTAACATGTGATAAGGTATACTAGGACCCCTAGGAAGTCCCCATGACCCCATTTGACACATTTGAATGCTCAAGTGTGTCTGAAGAGGTCATAGGATCCCTTAAGACACACTTTAGCATTCCAATGTGTCCATATGGGTCATGCGGACTTCCTAGTGGTCCTAATGCATGATAAGGTGTACTAGGACCCCTAGGAAGTCCGCACTACCCCATTTGACACATTTGAATGCTCAAGTGTGTTTGAAGGGGTCGTAGGACACCTTAAGACACACTTGATGTGTCTAATCTGTCCATAGGGGTCATGTGGACTTCCTAGGGGTCCTAACGCATGATAAGGTGTATTAGGACCCTTAGGAAGTCCCCATGACTGCATTTGACACATTTGAATGCTCAAGTGTGTCCGCAGGGGTCCTAGGAAACCTTAAGATAGACTTGATCATTCCAATGTGTCCATAGGGGTCATGCAGGCTTCTTAGGGGTCCTAACATGTGATAAGGCATACTATGACCCCTAGGAAGTCCCCATGACCCCATTTGACACATTTGAATGCTCAAGTGTGTCTGAAGGGTTCGTAGGACCCCTTAAGACACACTTGAGCATTCCAATGTGTCCATAGAGGTGATGCAAACTTTCTAGGTGTCCTAACATGTGATAAGGTGAACTAAGACCCCTAGGAAGTCCCCATGACCCCATTTGACACATTTGAATGCTCAAGTGTGTCGAAAGGGGTCGTAGGACCACTTCAGATGCACTTGAGCATTCCAATGTTTCCATAGAGGTCATGTGGACTTCGTAGGGGTCCTAGCTTGTGATAAGGCATACTCGGACCCCTAGGAAGTCTCCATGACCCCATTTAACACATTTGAATGGTGAAGTGTGTTCTAAGGGGTCATAGGACACCTTAAGACACACTTGATGTGTCTAATGTGTGCATAGGGGTCATGTGGACTTACTAGGGGTCCTAAGGCATGATAAAGCATACTAGGACCCCTAGGAAGTCCCCATGACCCCATTTGACACATTTGAATGCTCAAGTGTGTTTGAAGGGGTCATAGGACACTTCAAGACTCACTTGATGTGCCTAATGTGTCCATAGGGGTCATGCAGACTTCCTAGGGGTCCTAACGCATGATAAGGCATACTAGGACCCCTAGGAAGTCTTGATGACCCCATTTGACATATTTGAATGCTCAAGTGTGTTCGAAGGGGTCGTAGGACCCCTTGAGATAGACTTGACCATTCCAATGTGTCCATAGGGGTCATGCGGACTTCCTAGGTGTCCTAACACATGATAAGGCATACTAGGACCCCTAGGAAGTCCCCATGACCCCATTTGACGCATTTGAATGCTCAAGCATGTCTGAATGGATCGTAGGACCCCTTAAGACACACTTGAGCATTCCAATGTGTCCATAGGGGTCATGCAAATTTCCTATGGGTCTTAACACATGATAAGACATATTGGGACCCCTAGGAAGTCCCCATGACCCCATTTGACACATTTAAACACTCATGTGTGTTCGAAGGGGTAGTAGGACCCCTTAAGACACACTTGATCATTTCAATGTGTCTATAGGGGTCATGAGGACTTCATAGGGGTCCTAATGCATGATAAGGCATAATAGGACCCCTAGGAAGTCTGCATGACCCCTTCTAACACATTTGAATGCTCAAGTGTGTCCGAAAGGGTCATAGGACACCTTAAGACACACTTGATGTGTCTGATGTGTCCATAGGGGTCATGTGGACTTCCTAGGGGTCCTAATGCATGATAAGGCATACTAGGACCCCTAAGAAGTCCCCATGACCCCATTTGACACATTTGAACTCTCAAGTGTGTCCAAAAGGGATGTAGGACCCCTTAAGACACACTCAATCATTCGAGTCTGTCCATAGGGGTCACATGGACTTCCTATGGGTCCTAATGCATGATAAGGCATACTAGGACCCCTAGGAAGTCCCCATGACCCCATTTGACACATTTGAATGCTCAAGTGTTTTTGAAAGGGTTGTAGGACCCCTTAAGACACACTTGAGCATTCCAATGTGTCCATAGGGGTCATGCGGACTTCCTAGGGGTCCTAACACATGATAAGGCATACTAGGACCCTTAGCAAGTCCCCATGACCACTTTTGACACATTTGAATGCTCATGTGTGTTCTAAGGTGTTGTAGGACAAATTAAAACACACTTGATGTGTCTAATGTGTCCATAGGGGTCATGCAAACTTCCTAGGGGTCCTAACGCATGATAAGGTGTACTAGGACTCCTAGGAAGTCCCCATGACCCCTTTTGACATATTTGAATGCTCAAGTGTGTTTGAAGGGGTTGTAGGACTTCTTAAGACACACTTGAGAATTCCAATGTGTCCATAGGGGTCATGCGGACTTCCTAGGGGTCCTAACACATGATAAGTCATACTAGGACCCCTACAAAGTCCCCATGACCTCATTAGACACATTTGAATGCTCAAGTGTGTTCGAAGGGCTCGTAGGACACCTTAAGACACACTTGATGTGTCTAATGTGTCCATAGGGGTCCTAACGAGTGATAAGGTGTACTAGGACCCCTAGGAAGTCCCCATGACCTTTTGACACATTTGAACACTCAAGTGTGTTTGAAGGGCTTGTAGGACCCCTTAAGACACACTTTATCATTCCAATGTGTCCATAGGGGTCATGTGGACTTCCTAGGGGTCCTAACACATGATAAGGCATACTAGGACCCCTAGGAAGTTCCCATGATACCATTTGACATATTTTAACACTCAAGTGTGTTTGTGGGGGTTGTAGGACCCCTTACGACACACTTGAGCATTCCAATGTGTCCATAGGGATCATGCAGACTTCCTAGGGGTCCTAACATGTGATAAAGCATACTAGGACCCCTAAAAAGTCCCCATGACCCCTTCTGACACATTTGAACACTCAAGTTTGTCTGAAGGGGTCATAGGACCCCTTAAGACACACTTGAGCATTCCAATGTGTCCATAGGGGTCATGGGGACTTCTTAGGGGTCCTAACATGTGATAAGGTGTACGAGGACCCCTAGGAAGTCCCTATGATCCCTTTTGACACATTTGAATGCTCAAGTGTGTCTAAAGGGGTCATAGGACCCCTTAGGAAACACTTGAGAGTTCCAATGTGTCCATAGGGATCATGTGGACTTCATAGGGGTCCATAGGACTTCATAGGGGTCTCTCTCTCTCTCCACTTCCAATGAACTATTCTTCAAAGCCTTCATTTTTATGTAGCTAGGGTTTACGACACCTGTAAAAGGAACAACTATGCCCCTGTAGGGACTCATGCTCATGCTCAGAATCATATTATTTTCATGCATTCCCTGACATTTAATACAAAGATTTAGTTGGTCACCTTTAAAGACCTAAAAGAAAAGAAAAATAAAATTTAGGCCAAAAATACATACCACATTTTTGTATGTAGTACCGTTAGCTTAACAATCCAGCCGGATTCCTCTGCTAAGGCATGAAGAACTTCATTAATGTCTACTCTGGGAGGAAGATTATAATTTCCATATTTCCACAAGCCCTAAAATATTTTCATCCTTATCACTCTCTGCCTCTGCTCTCTCAATTTAGTCCTCTCCCTCTCTGTTGCACTCAGCTTAGCCATCTTACCTACTCTTTAACAAAGATTCTCCAAAATTTATATACAAAGGCATCCTACAGGAAAAAATGAAAAGTTTCCTAGAGAATATCCACAATTGGTATACAAAAGCATCATACAGGAAAAATGACCAAAAATTAATAGCTTTAAAAGGTAAAATTTATCATTAATGCCAGTAGTACCAAGGTCATACCCGTTATCAAATCTTGGCCTATGATGTGCAAAATGAGGAAAGCAAGTGAAATGAAAGGGAAGTATGGATCAAATAGAGAAGGTGCATCAAATGGGATCAATATCATAATATATGCAGAAAATATTGTTAAGGACAAAAATATTTGCATATTAATGGGAAAGAGTGGGAAGAGCTTCTTGGACCCATGATAGAAGTTACAGATAAGGAGGAAGAGCTACAAAGGGGAAAGGGGCAAAGGAAAGAAGTAAGATATGTGTGTGAGCCTATGTCACATGATGATGATGAGTACTCACCATCTGCTAGTAAGATATGTGTGTGAGCTCTTCATTACACATGTACACTGACACAAAAAATTAAGATAGAGAAGTAACAAGTGCTGTGGAATTATCCATAGAGCAATGTGAAATGAAGCCTCAAATTGGTTCATTAGCAGAAAAATAATTTGGTCATGCACTTCATTCTAGCACCACAAATATTTCTATTAGAAATGCCTATTTGTCAATGGCCTTACATTTACAAGACTTGGGAAACCAGGTTACTCATGTTGGGCATTATAACTCAAATGTAAGTTCATTGCCACCTTTGGCAAGGTAGTCTCACTCCTCATTTTACAAAAAAGGGAAGCCATCTATGGTCCAAGGTTTTAATTAAACTGACAAGTGGGGAGCTTCTCAAGGTACTGATCTCTTTTGTAGAGAAGTTCTTGATTCATCTCAAGGTTCTCGTTTAGGTGACCAACACCTTGGAGGTCCACAAATAGATCCATTGATTTCACAAATTGGTAAAAGGGTAGATGCAATTTTGGAAAGAGAATCCCAATTGAAGAGAAATGGAAATTCTAGTGAGCATAAAGTTATTTCAGATCCAATGGGTTTATCTCCTCCACTGACAAATATAATTGCTTCCAGAGAGTTGAGTTTAAATGGAGACTGTTTGTCCCCAAACATGCCCCAGTCAAGCAGATGAGCCAGATGTTGCTTGAGTAAAGAAGATAGTGGTTTATTAAACCATCTGAATTATCCCACTTGCTATTAGTTACTACTTTTTGAGCAGCTTGATAGTTGCTTCTATGTGGGATTTCTATAATATATAATGTCCTCATGCAAGTACATGTCAGTTTTTGTAAACATTTTTTTTGTAAAGGGTTAGTGAGCAATATCAAAGAAAAGGTTCTTGCATGTATTATTTAGACACATATCAGTTACGAAACCATTTTTCTCCCATTACATGGCAGAAATGCCTAGATTCACTTTGTCGGGATCAATAGGCAACAAGATGAGGGAAGAAATATTTGTAAAGAGGAAGTACAAATGTTACTATCCAAAACCATTTGGAGAGTAATATTCTTCTCCTAATTGTAATAAGAAACTCAAAATACAAAAGACAACAAATAGCTGGGGCAGTTATTTCTTATGACCTATGTCAATTTCAGTTCAATTCCTATTGATGATATTCTCAATGTGTAAAAATAAACTGATGTGTTATTTTAAAATGGTGTTGATTGAAATTTATGAACAAATGTCAAATATAAATTTTTTCTAGAATGTGAAATAGAACTAGTGGTAACATAATCAAATTTGTGAATTTCACATCCAATCATTGGATGTTAATCAAAAGTACAACATAGTAATATTTTTGAGCTGATAAACAGTCTTAGTCTTACTTCAAACTTACTCCTGTGTATGTGGGTTCTTGGAGGTATCTACTGAACAATGTGTGGATCTGTAATGGCCCTATCCAGGACCTTACTCACTTTGCTTAAAACTCAGGTAATTAGAATTTGGATTTCTAATGCATGTTGTGATATTATTTAAGTTTGCCTTGCTTAGGTTACTGATTAATATTGTAATGAATTGGTTATCCTTCCCCTTCTCTCTATCACGTACTCTCTCCCCTTCTCTCTCTCTCTCTCTCTCTCTCTCTCTCTCTCTCTCTCTCTCTCTCTCTCTCTCTCTCTCTCTCCTACTCTCTCCCCTTCCCCTTCTCTCTATCTCTCCTACTATCTCCCCTTCCCCCCCCTCTCTCTCTCTCTCTCTCTCTCTCTCTCTCTCTCTCTCTCTCTCTCTCTCTCTCTCTCTCTCTCTCTCTCTCTCTTCTCACCTTCTCACACTCTCTCTCTTCCTCAATGGTTGCCCATGAATTTTTTAAATGGCTAATTGATTTCTTTTACTTCTTTCAATGGCCATCCATGACTTTTCTACAGTCTTCCAACCTTTCATACATAGTTGTAAAATACATATTAATATATTATATATATAAAATAATATATAATGTAACATTTAATATTAAGATATGCTAAATAATATTTAATGTAAAATGTATATTATATAATATTTAATATATAATTGATATATATAATATTTAATATATAATTGATATTATATAATATTTAATATATATAATATATCATATGAAGGATGGAGAAATGGGAGGGAGAAAGGGGAGGGAAAAGTGAAAAATAGAAATTCTACCGGCATTTTTGGGTACTCAAAAATATCAGGTACCCGACTAGGCTCAGTATTGCTTTGTGCACCAAACCTACATGGTCAACTATTGAAATATCTCAAAAATGTGTTTTTCCCCTGTTTCTCTGAGTTCTAGACTTCAACCATGTAGTTGATGACTTTTTTTTCACCTGAATTTGATGAAATGAAAAGCGTATCTTAAGGAGATTATCAACTTTTTATCGATATAATTGCTGTCAAATTTTGAATTCGGTAAGTAACTATTAGTTATTTTCTAATTGAGTTACCTGTAAAGTGCTGATTTATATATTGATTGAAAAATGACTATAACTTTCAGATGGTATAATATTTTTGAAATCCAAAAAATGCGTCACGTTCTATGCTTCGCCTACTATAAGGAATTTTTATTTTTTTTGAATTTTGTAAAGTTTTGAATGATTTAAGGTGGTCAGACATGGGAGATTTTTTATTCTAAAAATTTTGTAGACGAAAATTCATAATTAATTATTTTTTTGGAATAAAATTACAAAAAAATATGCGTTACATTTGGGCATGAGTCTACTACTTATATATAAAATATTATAATAAAATATTATCATTTCATTATGATTAAGGTGGTCAGACATACACCTACTTATTTTTTTCCAAAATTTTTTGTACTACTGCATTGAAATCTATACTTTTCACCAATCATACTAACTCTTTTTCAAAAAAGGCCTAGTAGTTTAGAAACTAAATTCAATTTTCTACAGAGTCTATTCTTACAAGTTTTTGATATTAGGTTGATAGCTAGTTGAAATTTTCACGTCAAGTTGACTAACCCTGATTTGCTGATTTTTCATTGCCACTTAAGGGCATAGTCTGGCCCCTCATGATCTTGTACATACCCTAAAAGTTTGTAGATAATTGATTCACCCCCCTTCTCATTATCTCACTTTATCATATAAAACTTCCAACAATTGGTATCAGAGATTTGCTCTCTTAGAGGAAGTCTAACCACTTGACAATTAAGATCTTGGAAATGCAGGCTTACAAGTTGGGAAAAATTATAGAGAACCAGAAGATTGACATCCAACTTGCATTGCACTAGCTTGAGGCAGCAAGAGAAGAATTGAAGAAATCCTTGAAAAGAAGGAAAGAATTGATAATCCAACTAAATGACACTCAATATAAAGAAGATGATACTAAAGGTCTATTTGATAATGGAAACTCCACTGAAAGTGATGCAGGAATAGCAGATCTATTGGAGAAAAAAAATTCTATAAATGAAGATGTCAGAAGTCTAAAGAGAGAACATGAAATCCAATTAGTAAGACTATGTGAAATGATTGAATAGAAAAAGAATGCTGAAGAAGACAAGACAATGGCAGAAGAAGATAAGAGACAAATGGCTACAAGACTTGATGAAAGGACATGTGATATGTAGAAGCTGACGAACAATCAATTGGACATGGTAAATCAACTATTACTTACAAATCAAGAGTTGAACATAAAAGACATGGAAATTAAAAATCTAAGATCGGAGAACAATCAATTGAAGAATGAGTTAAGATCTGGAAAAGGAACTCAATGAGAGGATGAACAAACCTAATGAACCTATAAAATATTTTGAGGAACTAATGAGGTCACCAAGAAGATCCAGTGATGCCTTTGGACTAGGACATGATGAGCCAAGGATAGATAAGGTTGTTAAGATCTTTAAGGTCACTATAGAATTTAATATGGCCATTAGAGCCATTAAAATTTGTAAAATTCACTAAGAGTGCTAAAATGATGTAATAGTGCCTTATTGGCAAAATAAGCCTTAAGGGTCACTATGAGGTCTAGATGACCTCAGGAGTAATATTTTGGTAGGGATTAATTTTTTTAAGTCTTATATAGTTGTCTAAGAAAATATATATCAAGTAATGGTCGAGTTGACAATGGTATTTGTCGACTTGACAACTTTTGCAAATTTGTAATTAGTTTAACAATCGATTTGAGACTATTGTAGACAATTTGAAGTTGGTTAGTGTCTATTTTTAGAGAGTAGAGGATCCATTTAATCGAGATCTATGTGAGTGAGATAGGTATGTATAGTTTTGTGTGAGTGGAGACCATTGGAAATGGTTTTTGATTCAATAAACTAAAGACATTTCTTGCAAATCCATATTCAGGTTGTCGATACAGTCCCTGATCTAGGGCACTTTGATGTTTTGAAACAATGTGTTATTGAGTCAGGGATGAAGTAACAAGATTGTATATTGATCTATTATTATTTCTATACATTTACATTAATGTTTCATGAACTTTTAAAGAAAGGAATACAAGTTTATTGTGAACTATTCCAAGACTGTGTTTTAGTAATCAACATTTGTCATTTTGAAGTCTCCATGAGTTTTTAGGTTCTCCCACTTTTTGTAACCCTTGTGGCTTGTGGGTGGAACCTAGACATGTTTATTATATCCTTGTATACATGAGATTGTAGGAATATGTAGGGATATACAATAATTTTGTGGAGGACAGACCACAAGGAGGACCAAAATGTTGATTGAGGATGCATTGTTTAGCACCAAATATTAATGTGAATGAATAATCTTAAGGAAGGGTATATTTTATATTGGATCTTATGCACTTGGGTCCATATGGAGGTGTAGGATACCTTGGGAGGATTTGGAAGTGCTTGGAAGAGTCATTCCTAGGAATCCCTAGCCTAATGACCCTAGAAGGAAGGGTTTGATACCTAGAGTTATAGGCAAGTGTTGGAACCATAAAACCTTGGTAATATATTTTTTTGGACCATGATATGAGATTATTTCATGATTTGGGAATGAGGGAGAAATATATCTTAGGATTTTCTTTGTATTTGGGTGCATTTTAGGCCTATTTGGTTGTTGTAAGGGTAGTGGATCTAGTAGTTGGTCCAAAGTAACATGTGTTGGGTTTGGGATATGTTTTTCAGCACTTAAAAATGTATATAAATATATCAAGAATTTCCTTATTGGTTTGGGAAAGTATTGAGTTAAGGGTAGGTAAGTGGTTTGATAGGGCTACTAGGACATTGGGCTCTTGGAGTGAGTTGCATAGCAACCCTATTGACCAGAATTGGAGGACTCGTTAGACATGTTGCATATTCCATGGTTAGAATTGGAGGACTGGTTAGAAATGTTGCATATAATTGGAGGAGGTCTTTGAATTAACCTAGCCATGATTGGGCAAGAAATACACAAAGTTGACAAAGTTGTCAATTTGTTGTCAAGCAACATTGTCAAAACATGTCCAAATGTGTTTAGGGCATGGTCGGGATTTGTAACCTTCCAAATTGTCTTGGAGAAGGTATAAAATTTTAAATGGACACACTTCCCAAGGTTGGAAGTAATCAAAAAGGAATCACAAAATCATTTGGCACTATTTTTCTTTGATTTTTAGAGTAACAATGAGGTGTTTTGATTTTGAACTTAGCTTTTGTGGATTGAATCCATCTCTGTAACATAGGATTCAAGTATCTTATTGTATTTACTTTCATTTCTATCAATTTAGAGTTTTGGTGTTTTTTTAAGGTTAGTTTTCAATTTGGTTAGTAAGTGCACTAGTCACTGGCCTGTTCAGGACTAAGGTGTGGTAAAATGGCTCCCACATGATTTTCCAATACAGGATCTTTAAAAAATCTTGGGGAATGGTGGAGGAGCCTATGTATAATGTACATATGGAAGGAGAAGGCCTGGAAGTGCAAGGACCTAGCAATGCAATCAGGCCCTAGGCAAGCCTAGTGAGCCCGACTAGGAGGTTGCAGAGATAAAACATTGTGTTTATGCAGGGGTATGGAATGTATAGGTGACTCTAGGGCATTGAAGGAAGCCTTTATGATTAGATAAAGAATCCTAAAAATAATTGTCTCATGACCAATCTATTTGGGGTCATTAACAAGCCAAGGAAGTCTGACTGCACCTAGAAACCCCATTAGCCCTAAAACCCTTAATTGTAGGAAGCCTATGTATGAATAGAGTGGGGATGGGAAAACTCCAAAATCTTCAATAAATTCCAAAAGGGTACTCAAATCAATAATTTTTTCCTAGGGTTGTTTTGAAGCATTTCCCAAGAAAGGGAAAAAACATATCAACTAGACCTATAAGGAGTCAATTAGGCCTAATAGGCTTAGAAGCCAAAAACTTGAGATCGAAGGCAAAGAGATTGATACCTTGATCAAGTTAGATCAAATTGATATTGTGGAGATAAAAGAAGAGGTTTAGGACCCCTACAAACACTTGGAGAGATAGATGGTGTGTGGAACCAATATGATGGATTCCTAAGAGGAGTGAGAAAAGAAGCTTTAAACATTGGTGGGGAACCTAGTGAAGGCACTTAGATTGTTAATCTGGAAGAATGACATAGGATAGGTCCTAAATTAGTCAGATGAAGGACTTGTAGGACTCTTGGAGAAAATATAGAGTCTTGGGGGGTTTGGGAAACAAGATTCCTAACCTAGAAAAGTGTAAGCAAGCTAGTCTCTTTTCCCATAAAAAACCAAGCCTAGCACGATTTTGAATTTCTTTGTCTACCTTTTTTCTTCCTTTGTCCCCCTCTACCTCTTGATTTTACACCCTCTTTCACCATCCATCTCTTCCCCTCTCCCTCTCCCTCTTCCTATACACCCCCTCTTTCTCTCACATTTCCCCCTCTATCCACTTCTCTCCCTCTATTGCAAAACCATGAAACTTGATTTTCTCTATCATTCAAAATTTTTGCTTCGCTCATTGTTTTGATCCTTATAAGTGGATGCATACTTGGCTTGAAGGTATCATTCTTCCATTGAGGCCTTTATTGCACAAACAACATAATCTTCTAAATTACCTGCTAATTAACTTTCAACATCTCTCTGACATACCCATTGCACACCAAGGTGTGATTGCTAGTAAGATACACATAGCATTCTTTTATGTCTAAATTTAACTAAATTTATATGAACTATTAAAGGTAATACTTGTAATGAAATAATGTAATTGTTTATTTTAATTGTGTAAAATTATGTTTTAATTTTTATTTTATTTTATTATTTTTATGTAAATTTAAGTCTCTATAAAATAATGACTTGATTTTTCATGCGATAATTTGAGCAATAAAAAATTGTAAAAAAATCTATAATAGACATTTAATTTTTCTAAATAAAAAAAAATTTAATTTGTTTTTAAAATGCTAGCATTCTTAAAAATTTGTTCAAAACATTCAAATAAATTTACTAATCACATTGAAGGAAAAATATTTTTTATTAAATATAAAATTAAACATTTTACATGTTAATTTTATAAAATTGAAGTTTTTTAAAACTTAAATAAATAAAATCTTATAATTGATAAATAATGACAAGTCAATACTTAAGAAAATACAATAGTGTTGCGTTAACATCGGATTACTAAAATAAAGAAAACCTTATATTTTCATAAACATCAATATAAAAATTGAACATGATGGCACAGAACAGAGACAATATTCATCTACTTATTGGAAAAGTATCAAGTGTTGGAGTGGGTCACTGGAGGACACAGGAGATCCTATATGCTAAACAAAAAAAATTGCACCATGAAATGGAAGATATAGTTTTAAATTCAAGGGCAGGTGGACAGCCTGAGTGTAGGACAAGCGAGGAGGTCGACACTCCTGGGAATAGTGGCTCCAAAAGCTTCATTCATATCCAGGTCCCCTTCCACACTTCACTCAAAGCAATGAATGAGCTGAGCCAAAAGAAGCTTCATGGTTACATCAGCCATCACCGCCCCTGGACATCCTCTCCTTCCTGCTCCAAATGGAATCATATCAAAGTACTCCTTACCTTTCTCAACATTGAGACTTTTACCCATAAATCTCTCTGGCTTGAATTCTAGAGGATCTTTCCACACCGATGGGTCTCTTCCAATAGCCCAAGCATTGATGATAAGCCTGCTTCTCTCAGGAATGAAGTACCCACCAACTGTACAATCCTGTGTGGATTCGTGTGGAAGCAGCAGGGGAAAGGGTGCATACAATCTCAGCGCCTCCTTCACCACACACTGCATGTACTCCATGCTTGCTAAATCATTCTCACATACACTCTTCTCTCGACCTACCACAGATTCAATCTCCTCTTGCATTTTCTTAGCCACACAGGGGTTTCTAAGAATCTCGCTCATTGCCCATTCTGATGAAGTAGCTGTCATTTCAATTCCAGCCAAGAACAAATCCTGTAAAATTTATATATGTTTTCTTTTTCAAAATTGCCAGTTAATAGAAAAAGATTAATAAGGAAGATTGTATTATGAATCAGTGGTAAATACTTACGAGAACAATGGCTTTAATGTTTTCTTCTGTGACTGGAACTCCATCGAGGCTTTCCATTTCCAAGAGGAGGTCAATGATGTCCTTGGTATCAGATTGCAAGTGCCCCTTTTGCTGCTGGTGCTCCTCTATTATTTTACTTACCACTTCATCGAAGGACTTGTGCACCTTTTTCATGCGCCACTTCACTCCTTGCAAGTCCAACCAGTCTAAGCATGGAATGAAGTCCCCGATATTGACAACTCCTACTGTAACCATCACCTCTGTAGCCATATTCTTTATCTCTTCACCATGACCACCCTCATGGGTGTCACCTACCAGGATTCACCACATGACTGCCTGGGTAAATGATGATAACAGGCAGCTGAGATTGATTGGCTTCCTGCCCTGCTCAGAGTTTTCCCACACTGAATGAATGATGCGAAGCATTTCTTCCTCTCATACACATCTGAAAGAATCGATCCTTTTGCTACTCAGCAATTGTACCATGCACAACTTTCTCATGTGTCTCCAATAAGGCCCGTAAGGTGAAAGTACCAGATCCTTGCAATTATAAAAAATATATTTCCCCGCAGAAGTTGGAGGTCAGCTTGTGAAAACCGTATCATGGGTTTTCAAGAACTCCTTGGCCATGGTAGAAGAAGAGACCACAAAAGTGGGAACAGAACCCAATCTCAACATCATGATGGGCCCATATTTCTTCCCAAGCTCGTGAAAAATCGATTCAAAGATTGGAAGATGTTGATTCAAGTCCTGATTGACCAAGAATTGAGATGATGTCAACTATAGAAACAATGAACTGGTGATTATGAAGAAGTGATAAAATGACTGATTTTCAACCTATGATTAGGAGGAAGTGACTATCCTGACTCCAAACTTGATTGTCCAAAGGAATTGAAAGGATGCCAAATCTGAACCCTTCAATTATGAAGAATCAAGGAAATAACACTAATGAACCGTGGTTATGAAGAGCTGATACAGTTTACAAGATTAAGAGAATACTAGATTGATATGGATCTCGATGAATTTGATATGCCCCAAGCGATGCGCCCCTAGTGATGAGGTTTTTTGATGAATGACCAACTAGACGTGGTTGTTGTCTTGATTACTGAGGAAAGATTTGATTGACAAAATTAGTTAAAGATGTGTAACACCATGGCCCCTTTGGGATGAAAATCAAAATATGGAAAGAAAAGCTAGCGTTGAATGTTCAGAAGCATGTTAATCGATTGTAGAATTGGTTATACACATACGAGAATGTGTTCTACATCATTTAGAGGTCCTGGAGACCAAGTTTGACTAGGTTTGACCATGAGTTGACCATGGTTAAGCAAGTTGAAATTTGAGTAGTTTGATGTTAGATAATCAGTTAAGTTGAATACTAGATTCATTTGACATTTAGAAGGTCAATTATGAAAGTAGTTGGTCGTCCTAGGTCCAAAAATTTTAAATCATGATTTTGACAATATAAATGATCTCAGATTTCGATTTTGATCCCGAAAATGGGTTCAGAACATCAAAATTAGCTAGGGGTACCTACTTGGTGATCTGTTAAGAAGACCTTTGTGCAATACTTAGTCCTTATGATATGTTTAGCATAGACTTTAGAGAATCATTAAGCGTCACATTGAATTGAAATCATGAGATAAATGCGATCATGCAAAGTGCAAAATGAAATGCAGACCTAGGACCTAGGACTTATTCACTGATCATGTGTTGATATTTTTCATCACTGAATATTTATTAGGTAACCAGATAGTCGATACAATGTCCACTGGCTAGACAACCATGGGCATGTGAATATGGACTTTTAGTCAGAAATGTCAGATTAGATATAAGCACCAAGGCATAAACGCCAGGATGACCTAAATATCATGTCCATTTTGATATTCCAATTTGTATAAGCATCAAAACATAAATGATGTGAAGACCTAAATATGCCTTGCGTACAAACATAACAAACAAGGGAGAGATCATTCTCATTCTTACGTGTGTTTACCCGCAGTGACCCTTTATCATTCACATCCTTGGGTATCAACATGTTTTACAGTAGAGAAGAAGAAATCACTCAAAAAGACAAAGTTAGATCAAACTTCCTTAAATTTTTTGGGTATCAATGGTTAAGGTACATGTGGCCATCCAATCGTGATGGAGGCATAGTTTATAGTGGTCACAGATTCAATCCAGAATTTCTAAAGCTATTAGATTTTCACTCAAAGCAGAAAACAAGAAAAGATTATGCCCCTAGTATCACTCTCTAAATCCTATGAAGGACATCATCAAAGAGCTTGAAAGGACACAATATGAAAAAATCTCAATGTGAATCAGTAAGCATACAAGGATACAAAAGCATGTTAGGCAGAGATTATTTTCAGTTTGTTGTTTATGTTTGTTTGTGTTTGATTGTAAAATCCTTTTTGGTAAGGAGACTGACTGACTGACTCGAATGAAGCTTCAAAGGACTCTGACTAGATATGACTCATCTAAGATACTGAGGACTATAGGATATGACATTGATTGCCTCCAAGTTTGAACATTGATAGGATACCAATGCTTTTGCTGACCAACCTTATTGAAAACAAGGATATATACAAACTAGGGCAGACTGAAAGCTGGGAAATACAAAGATTGGGCTGATAGATGGAGTGTTTTGAACAAGTGGCACCTATTTGCCACATTTTCATCATCTACGAAGAGATTCTATTTTTTCTACTAGGGTGCCTAGTTCCAAGTTTTCATCAAGGCACTTTTTCTTTTTCTCATTTTTTTGTATTTTTCATTTTTTAAATTTTTTTGTATTTTTGACCTTTTCAATTTTTTTGTACTTTGGATATTTTTTAATATTTTTTTGATACATCAAGGCACCTATTTGCTAGGTTTTCACTAGGATGATCATTTTTTTAAGGACCTTTTAGATTTTTTATAATTTTTTTAGGATAATTTACCATAGACTGAATGCCTTAGGTGTAGAATTTCTTTAGATGTAGAATGTTGATTGGTTCTTGGAGTTTTTCTCCTTCAGTTGTTGAGAGTTGATAGGCTCCAGAGCCAAAAGTAGTAGTGATAACAAAGAGACCCAACCAGTTGGGTTCAAACTTCCCCTTGTGTTCTCGATGTGATTGATTTTTAGAATTTTCTCTCAAGACTAGATCGCCAACC
Source organism: Chamaecyparis obtusa (assembly GCA_027943335.1). NCBI lineage: Eukaryota > Viridiplantae > Streptophyta > Pinopsida > Cupressales > Cupressaceae > Chamaecyparis > Chamaecyparis obtusa. Next base: position 1,861,639 of record BSBK01008474.1, on the reverse strand, counting down.
TAAAATTCTCTATGTTTGACTTTCTTGTTGTAGCCTCTAGACATTCTTTTTTGGTATACTTGTTATACACTAAGTTTGCACCCTTGTTTCAAGCTCTCTTGGTCTTGATAACCTAGTATAACATGGGAATCATCTCCAAGTTGTGGGACCTATGCTAACTGAGATGAGACCTCCAGGTTCTAGGTTGGTTCCTCTTGGATAATCACCTTAATTTGCTTCTTTGACAGGAAAGTAAATCTTGATGGGAAAAGGGATAGAAGGAATCTATGAAAGGGAAATAACTAAAAGAAAACTATCCTACTAGGTAATACACTGAAATAATGGTATGAATTATAGTATGGAGGATGAAATCAGTGCATAAACTTAGGTTGAGGAGATCACAACTCACTAAATAGGCTTGCATCAATATTTCATAGAAGGGTGTGCAATAGAAAGAGGCTATTTAGGGAAATAGAGAATTTCACAAACAATAGCATTCCTAAGAATTTAGACACAATCTATAACCTGCAAACAAACATTCACCTCTGCAACTAGGTATAGGAATGAGACAGATTGTCAGGGGGTTGAAGTATACCCACAAGATCATTCAAATCAAATCACCCACAAGAATACACATGAATTGCAGAAAGAAAGAGGGATCAAGAACCCTGAGATATCACTGAAAACATACATATACTTAACTCAATAAGAGAAAATTCAGACAAAAAAGCATAGGGATAGAAAGAATGTCACAAAATACCTTTGCAATATCTAAACATCAATGAAAGGTTACAAGATGCAGAAGCTAGAAGGCAGAAAAAATGCCTCGGATAACTCCTTAGAAAGAAAAAATCTCTTTACAAAATGTAAAATCTCAGCTTCAAAAGCTCTAAAAAACTAATATATACATCTCCTTAATTGCACACAAGCAGGAGTCAAAACCTAACTAGGGTTTATAGATTTTCATAAAATAATAGCCAACCCTCATTCTATCAATTCTAATCATAAATACCCATGAAAATATCCCAACTGATCAGATATCATTTTGCATGCTCATCCCTGTACTGTATTTGCCTGCAGACAATCCGCCTTGATCTATGTACCTCTCTGCAACTCAGGCTCACCATAACTATCCAAATCTAGTACCTTAGATATTTGAATTTTAAAAATTGGTTAAACAGTCATAGGTGGCACCAAGATTTCTTCATCTACGGCTGGTATTCAAATATGATCTATCCTTTAAAATGTGGCCGTTAGATCCTCTTTTTAACCGGGCACCGCTTATGTTCTTAACCTTAACTCTTTATTTAACCTTGGGCCTTCCTTTTTCTTTTAGTCGCTGAATTGCCTGATCCTTTATCTAACCCTGACTTATTTTGGTGAATACATGACAAGCATTGATCCCACTTTGATAGTCATTGAATTGCTTGAAGTCTGTAGAATACTTTTTCTGATTGAGCGACTACCTGACTGAAGAGAAAACTTGGGCCCATTGTGCCACTTGTCATGATACCATTGGTCAACTACAGACACCTTAGATACATCTGGCACAGGACCCACTTAGCCTTCCTTCATGGCCTGATTCTAAATCGATGGCTATCACATGATCTCATGGGCTCAAAAGATTCCTTAAGATCATGTGCTAGCCGTAGATCCTGCTATTTTAATACCACCTCACTTAAGAAATACTCAGACCCACTCTGATGCCACCTGTATTACCTAGCAACCAATAAGATTTTATCATGTCAGAGGGACCCACAAGACATCAGCCTGAACACTTGGAAGATCAGATGACTATCTCATAATCATAAAAGCTCAGAAGATTTCATGCAATTATAAGACAACTGTAGATCTTATTTTGCTGGCACCCCTGTAGATTCCCTGAAAATGGTCCCACATCATAACTCTGTGACCAATGGTATGCAAACACCTCAAACAACTGGCAGTGGACCCACTGAAAATTGAAACACTACATTGGAATGAAGATTAATGGCTATCGTATGAGTGCAAGGCACAAGAATATTCCATTAGATTATGCGCCAGCCATAGATCTTACTTCACCTTTAACCGCTCAGAGCTGAGACTACTTAGAAAAAGATAACTGCTCACCAGATCGCGGGATGCTGAGCACTTGACCACTAGGAATAGGAGATCTTGTGAACACAGCCGCTTAGTCACTGAAAGGATTGGTGACCTTGGATTACATTGAGCGATTACCCGACTAAAGGGACCATCACCAAATCACCAAAAGAAAAAGGAATATGCCATCTAACTGGGAGATTTCGTGAACAAAGGGTAGTCATAGAATTAGGAGAAGTAAAAGAATATTCTAAGGGGTCTTAGAGATCTTGTGAATAGGCTGAGCTTAAAGTGCACGTGAAGAAATGAACCCTTAAGTGACCGAAAAAGGTAACGGTGAAATAGAATAGGCCAAAGGGTTGTGAGGGTATTTTGCCTCCAACGGTCACATTTTGAAATAAAAAGCTTGCAGACCAGGGAGTTAAAAGAATTTGCAGAGACCAGAGGATAGTACAAAAAGCAATGAAAGTTCTCAGAGGTGCTTAACAGGGTTTCTAAAATACTGGATAGATCCCAGCCTATGGCCAAAATGAATAGATAGGAAATTTTGGGCAATATTTTAGCAATTTCTGCTGGATGTTGGCCTGCTAGACATTAGATTAGTGGCTTAATGCAATCCATTGGGAATAGGAGTCATCATTTGAGCACAAACACATCCATGACAGAGAGATAGACCTAGAACTAGGAGGAACAAAAATGTGCACGAGCACTTCTTGAAAAGCAAGGAAAACTAACCTAGAAAGCAGGGACAGAAAACAAGAAACATATTCACAAAGATTTACAAGGAAGGGTTGACCTCAAAGGAAGGCTTCAAGTGGAACCCATTAACTAATATAGGAAAGGCATCTCCTTCAAGAGTTGATAGTTGAAAAGAATTAGGCCCCTTGCATTTTATAATAACAAATGGTCCACCCCAGAAAGAATCAAACTTTGTATGTCGGCCAGGCTTTGATCTGAATTCATCCCACTTGAGAACTACATCTCCAACTTTGAAGTCTCTAGCCCTGGCTCTTCTATCAAAACTTTTCTTTGTCTGAATCTGATGGAACTCCATATCTTTCATGGATTTTTCTCTGAGTTCCTCTAACTCTATGAGTTGAGCATACCTGATTTGTAAGGGATCTCCTTCTTCAAATAGGACATATTGAGTGGCCAAGTCTAAAGCTAGCAATTCAATTGAAATGGACAACATAGCCACTCTGCCATACACTAACATTTAAGGAGAATTCCCAATGATCTTCTTTGGATTAATCCTGTCTAACCATAAGGTAGAATTCAACCTAGTATGCCAATCTCTCTGGTTATCTTGGAGATTTTTCTTGATTATCCTAATCAAGTTCTTATTAGTTGATTCTACCAAACCATTGCCTTGAGGGTAGTAATTTGAACTTGTATTCAAATAGATGCCATTTTTGATTGCCCATTCTGAGACTTTAAGGCCTATGAATGCCAATGCATTATCTGATATTATGGAGTCTGGAGTGCTAAATCTATGAATTATATCATCATAAAAACTTAAGACAACACTCTCATTTGATTCTTTCAAGTCAACTACCTCTATCCATCTAGTGAAATAATCTATTGTAGTGATTATCCACTTGTGTCCTACACTAGATGGAGGGTTAATTATACCAATAAAGTCTATGCCCCACCTCATGAAAGGTTGTTCTGGTTTGATTGGCTAAAGGGGCAGAGTTGCAAGCCTTTCTTTTCTTGCAAACATAGCACATTTGATGCATTTTCTCACATAATCATGACTATCCTTAAAGATAGATGGCCAATAGTATCCGACCCTCATGATTTTAAAAGTAGTAGTCCTAGGGGAAAAGTGACCTCCAGAAGGTCCATCGTGAAATTCAAATAGGACATCAGCTATCTTTTCTGAATCAATACATCTTAAAAGGAGACCATTGTGATCCTTTCTAAAAAGAACTTCATTTATCAGTACAAAGGGAATAGATTGTAACCTATAATATCTTCTCTTTGCTAAATCTAGGCATGTAGGACTTTATCCTATCTTTAAGTAATGAATCATGTTAGGAAACCAACCTAATGCCTTGGCATGTTCTTTTGTAGAATGCACAACTAGAGATGCATCTGTTGGTTCTGATTTCTTTGAACTTTCATCACCTACCAAATGCTCACAAAGACCTCTTCCTATAACTAGCTTGGTGGTTTGGATATCAATGTCATACTCCATCACTTTGGTAATCCAACCAGCTCTTTTCTCATTTAGGTCCTTGGAAAGCAAAAAATCTTTGACACTTGGATGAGTAACCTTCAAGTGTACCTTGCTATGGGTCAATAGATATCTAAACTTTTAAAGGATTTTTACCACAACAAGTACATGTTTTTCCACAAAAGAGTATCTTTGTTCATAATCTTCCAAAATTTTGCTAAAGAAAGCAATAGGCTGCTCCAATCCATGTGAATTTTCTTGAGTCAGCATTATAGATATAGCATCATGACCTCCATAAGCATAAAGGATAAAATCTTTATAGAAATTTGGGTTTAATAGAGCAGGAGCTTCTGTCAAGGCTTCTTTGATAGCCTGGAAATTGTCTTTTCCTTCTTTAGTCTAGCTAAAAGTTGAACTCTTCTTTAACATGGCTGTTAAAGGCTTCAATAAATCTGCAATATTAGGCAAGAAATGCCTAACAAAATTAATCTTTCCTATGAAATATTGGAGAATTTTCTTATGATGTGGCAATGGTAGCTCTAGAATGGCTGCAATCCTCTTAGAGTCTACTGTAATTCCTTTCTTGGATACTATATATCCTAGCAATTTTCCTTCATGAATTGCAAACACATGTTTCTTGGGATTAAGAGATATCCCAAACTCTCTATATCTTTCAAAGATTTTCCTCAGATGTTTGATATGATCTGCTGCATGTTTAGAATAGATAGTTATGTCATCTAAGTAGACTAGTACAAATTTGTACATGAGGCTTTTAAAGGCCATATCCATTGCCTTTTGAAAAGTAGCACCTCCATTTGACAAACCAAAGGGCATCTTTTGATAAGCCATGGTTCCCCACTTGGTTGTAAATGCAGTCTTATATTGATCCTCCTCATTAACTGGGATCTAATTATATCCCGAATAGCCATCCAATAATGAAAATCTCTTAGATCTAGAGACACATTGTAAGATTTGTTCCATAGAGGAGAGTGGATGGCGGTCTTTTAAAGAGGCCTTGTTAAGATCCCTGAAGTCAACACATAACCTCAACTCCCCATTCTTCTTCCTTATAGGAACAAGGTTGGAAACCCAACTAGTATGTTAAATGGGGTAGATGATACCACTTCCTATTAATTTGAGCACTTGTCTATGCATAAGTGGCTCAAGCTTAGGATTAATAGGCCTTTGTTTTTATCTCACTGGTTTGGCATTAGGCTCTAATTCAATAGTGTATTGAGCAAGGGCTAGATTAAAACCTTTAAGGTCTTCATATTGCCATGCAAATACATCACTGAATTCCTTGAATAATTGGGTGTAATACTGCTTTTCTAAATCAGTGTTTACCTTTCCAAATTGTAAATTTTTACCTGGTTCTAACTCTAATTCAACACAATGTTCTTGTTGAACCACCAGGCCAACTTTATTCTTCTTAACTTGATCATCTTTGTTGAAGATAGCCTCTAAGGTGATAAGACCTCTAGGCATCTTATTAGACTTAAGTTGTATTACTTGGTCACCATAGTTTTACAATAGCCTATCTTGGTTATGCTCTGAGAAAACATCTTCTTCAAACAAGAATTGCAAAATTTGCTCATCATTGTCAAACACTTGCCAATTAGTATTATTATCAGGGATAGAAGGTTTGACAATCACTTTGATATGCTATTGGGTCTCTTCCTTTGAAATACTATTAGGAATGTCATACTGAGATCCAATAGCAGCTAATCTATCTGCATTTTGATTTAGCTTCCTAAGGATGACAACAATATTGAAAGCACAAAAGACTTCAATTGCATCCCAAACTCTATGTTTGTATGCTCTCAAGGTGTTATTTTTTGTTGTACTTATCCCTCTCACTTGGCTAACTACTGTATGGTGAAAATGTGACCACACTTCTATGAATCCTTACATGCAAGAAAACTCAAGAATGAGCCCTCACAAATCGATCCATAGCTCTCTATGCATAGAGTTGCAAGATTTGTAAAATTGCTCTCAGCTAGAGCTATCAACTCATGACCTTGCTAGTCAACCACACAATGAGAGATTCCAAATCAAAGACAAGGGCAACAATGCCAATATCTCCAATGAAATCCAAATGAATGCAATACAATGCAAAATTAATCTAAGATGAGCATGCAAGTATGCAAATTAGGCTATGAATATGGAAATGAAAGAGTTACAAACCCTCTAATTAGACTATGTGAGATTAATCTAAAACATGAAAGGAAATGATACCATGATTATGCAACTATGATGCAAGCTAGGATGTGATGTAGATGCAAGATGAATGCCAATGATGCTTCAAATCTTCAAAACTTGATGCAAGAATGTCTCCAAAAGCTTTAAGATGACTTAGAAAACCTGTAGCATAACAATAGCATAAAATTCAAGTGTATGCAAAATGAAGAAGAGAGCTCTTCTTTTATAGAGAATGAGAGACAATGGACGATCGAGATTAAGAGGCAAAAGACTTAATCAACGATGGAGAAAAATGGAAGCTTGATCCTTGTGCACAAATATCCTCCAATAAGAAAATTAGAAGCATTTACTTTATGTTGAGTATTTACTTTATGTCCATGTGAGACAAAAAGTACTTTTCTTTTATTTTTATAATATAAGAATAATGCTTTATTTGTGCAACATAGGATAAGAAAAAAAATGGGGATTTTTTATTTAAATAAAAGGGGAGGAAATTCCTTTTAATTAAATAAAGGCTTAGGATAAAGTGATTTTATTATTTAATTGAAAAGATATTTTTAATTAATTAAAAGAGAGCATGTTCTCTTAATTAAATAAGATTTTTATTTTTATTTTTTCTCTTTTAAATTAAATAAGGCTCAAACCTTAGGAAATATTGAATTGATTATGATTTGATCAAGTAAATTGATATAATTGATATTGTTGATTTTTGAAAATATTGATTCAGCGATTTGACAAATTGCTGAATGGGGGCCCAAAGTCTAGGTGACCATTTTAGGGTGCATACATTTTCCCCTCTTTGACTAATGTGTGATCATTCTGGGAACACATGCAGTCAAAGAAGAATTGAAATGTGAGATCGATTTGGGATCACAAAACAACCCAGATGTGTTCATTTTGGAAACACATCAGGACAAATATAAGCATAAGCTAAAAGACAAGACCAACACCATTGCTGCTAGGTGCAAATCAAGCCTTAGAAAAAACTATCACCATCGCTGCTAGGAAATAATCAAGTCTAAAAAATAGGAGATAAAAATTGAAAGATAAAATCACCACCATCACTGCTAGGTGATAATCAAGTCTAAAAATAAGAATCTCAAGCTGAGCTGAATGATAAAGTTGAATCAAAGATTAAAGGTAATAGGTACTACCCCCTCAGAATCGAAATCAAAATCAGATAGAGGAGAACAAAAAATTGATAAACTTGATCAAGTCACAATAAATCATAATTGAAGGATGGAGCATGATAAGATAACCATCAAATAGTGAAGATATGCCCTAGGTTGACGAGGTTTGATTGGGAAAGATATAGGATAAAAATTAAGTCAAACCTTAGAGAAAGGAAGTGAAAGGGGTGAATGAAAGATGAGAAATTTGGAAGACATGGAAAGGAAGAAATTCCATCAAATATCGAAGAATTATGCCTCAAAAGGTCAGTCAACTGTGTAGAAGAATGAGAAAACTTGGAAACGTGACTCAGATTTTGATTTCAAGTTTGAAAATGGATAGAAAATGATGTGATATGAAAGACCAGAAATGAAAGATATGATAAAAAAGAATCAAAAAATGAGCACAGTTGACCAACTAGTCCATAGATGATAAAAAGGAGAGCTCTCTCCATATGCAAGATGCAAAAACTAAACTATGATGAAGCTAAGAATGAAAGCTACTATGAAAGTGGTTGACTTGCAAGGTCACAATGCCTATAGACATCTAATTATCATCATTGAGTGTTATTGGTAGTGTCGCAAGATCATATAATGCACACTAGCATAACTATCCAGATATGAATATGATCTTTATCAGATAAAAATGTGGAAATCCCACCTAGGCATCAAAGACATGGAGGTCAAGATGACTAATGCAGTGAGATTACCTAAGTTTGATATGGTGAGATTATTCTTGTATCAAGACACATGAAAGTCAGGATAACTAGAAGCATGCACTCGCAAAATAGTCAAGGATAATACCTTGTCAGTCCCTAGTGTCAAGTAGGACCAGCATAAATGCTCATGATAGTTAGGATCAATGAAATATACCCACAAGCAGATAAAGAAATAAAACATGTTCTCATACCCTCAGTCTTCCAGCTATGCATCATCGAAAACTTCTCAGGGAGAGACTATTCATCAAAGAAATCCTCCTAGACAACACACAAAGAAAAATAAAGTCAACATATCTCAACGAGTTGATTGTTTAAGTGCGTGTGTGTTGGTCATAGAGTCAGACTCTGATCATCACATCTGCAAATGAGAAATATCACATCAAACTTAGACTATTGGGTAAGACATCTGATAAGTGTTAAGAAACACTCGACGCAAGGGTAGTGTTGAGAAATACTATTTGGGGTGGTGTTGAAAAACACCTGTTGTGAAATGCCCCAAGAGACAAATGCACCTAAAGGACCTATGTGAATAGTTATGCCCCCTAGACAAAGGTAAAGACCAATTCCAAACTAAGCCAAATAAGGTCAAGCTATGATGGAGAAAGGCTCACTGTTGAGGACGCCTGCTAAGAAATAGGGGTGCAAAGGCCTCAAGTAGCGTCTGTTTCTAAGTTTTCACCACTTGGATTTTTATTGCAATTTTTCATTTTTTTTTCATTTTTTTGTATTTTTGCTACCAAGGCGCCTATTTCCAAGTTTTCACCAAGGAACTTTTTCTATATTTTTTTTTTGTATTTTTTCAATTTTTAAATTTTTTTTTGTATTTTTTTTCAGGACTGTATATGCTTTTTAGGATTTTTTCAGTATCATATATGAATTTTTTTGGTATTTTTTTTGGATCATAAAATATGTACAAAGGATGCCCCCAGACAGAACATACATCAAACTCCCAAGCAAGATCACATTGTGTAGTTCCAAAATGTGGCAAGGTGAGGGAAAAGATGGATGAGCAAGCTGGCGAAAGAGATGGAGGAAAAGAGAATGAAATCAAATGGAGGGAAGAAATCCTCAAGGTCAAACTCCTCAAGAGTACCCAGGCTAGGGAAAAAAAATTGTCATGTAAAGCACATTTGGACAAGTAATGAAAGGCTAGCATAGGATAAGTCACAAAACCGCACTGCAAAAGAAGGAAGGATGTAGTCCAAAGGAGTAGACATGTCAAGAGGTTTCATAGCATCATGTTTTACTCTTTTTTTTTAGATCAAGACCAAAGCAGAAAAGGATAGCGAAAGGCTAGAATGAATGAAGGAAAATGAATATGAAGGTTAAACATGAAAGGAATGAAAGAAAGATCATTGTAAGATAGCTCACAAAATAGTCAAATGTTCGTGTATAGTTCAACATTGTCAAGATCAAAGAGAGAAGATGGAATAGATGAAATATGTAGAAGAACTACGCATGATGCCTGATTACCAGGTTTTCATCACGGTACTTATTCAAGGCACCACAAGGGAGTGGTTTTCAACATAGGACAAATTTATTTCTCTTTACTTTTGCTACCAAGGTGCTTGTTTCCAAGTTTTCACCATGACACATTTTCAATTTTTTTCTTTTTTTCTTTTTTTTTATTTTCTTCTTTATTTTCTTTTTTTTTTGGAAGAAGGAAAGCTTTTTAGATAATGATCCTTGAAAGGATAAACCATGATATGCCAAGTATTCAAAATGATATGCTCAAAGATGCTGATAGGGAAAGAAAGATGGAAGAGAAAAATGGAGGATAAGGTTTTATGTAAAGCGAGTGAGGTTGGAAGATATGAGGAATAGGAAAATGAGGAAAAAGGATAGAAGGTAGAAGGATAATGAATGGAAGGATTGTGAAAGGGTAGATGGAAAGGAAGGCAATATCAACATCAACACACACCTTGAAGGGTGGTGAGAGGGTGGAGGAAATGTGAATAAAGGAATACGAGAAGGAATATGGTGAATATTTAGCAAAGGTTGTGGTTCAGGCACATGGAATTGAAGAATGTTTTTGGAAAAAGGTGAAATGGAAGCCTTTGGAAGCTTGAATGTCAACTTAACTTTTTGTTCAACATTAGACTCTTTCAAGAGAGACTTTGGAATTCATATAGCCTTAGGCTTTTTATTTCCTTTTGACGTCTTAGAGAGAATATCTTGAATGATGGATTTTGGAACCCATACTTGTAGTTTTCTTCTTAGATATCTCTTTTGACTTTATGCCTCCATGTCGATTAGAGTAGATATGGTGATTTTTTTTTTATGGATTCTTGTATTGCTTCTTTTTCTTGTATTGAACATTCAAGTTACTTCCAAAAGACTCAGGACTTGTGGAAGGAGGATATAACTGGTTTAGATGGGTGGGTGAATAAAAAGGATTCAAGGGTATGCATCTATATTGATCTTGAGGAAAGATAGGAGATGGAGGGATGTAAGGACCCAAGATGGATGATGAATTAGGAGAATTAGGAGGGGATAGTGAAGGGACATAAGGGCCCAAGATGGAAGGAAGATGTGAAGCCCTTAGCAGTGGTGGAAGAGGTCCAAGGATGGATGCGGAAGATGCAAAAGGATAATCAATAGTTTCATTAACATCTATATGAGAACCAAGGACATCAGCATCTTTAGAGTGAGCATTAGGATTTGAAATAGGATCATGAACATCTTGAATAGGAGAAACTTCTTTGATAGGATTGTTTAGAGCTTGCAAAGACTTAGGAAGAGTAGAAAGCGGAAGTGAACATGGAATGGTAGAACAAGAAGATGGAAGACTTTGATCTTGACAAGGATCTTTGGATAACATAAGCGTATCATTTTGCTTTGGATTTTCAATAGGCTTAACATTGGAACTAATGACACCATTTTTAATAACCTTAATGGAAGTATCATCTTTGGAAAGCGCAAGTGTAGCAAGGTTATTTTGTTTATCAATAAGCTCAATGATGTGAGTAATAGCTTGATCTTGCTTAGGAGAAGATTTAAGACATGGTAGAATGAATGAGGAAGGGCGTAAAGGATTGAAAGAACCATGAAATGAATGAGAGATATTATGAATAGGATTGGATGACATGGAGGGTTCTTGATCTTGATCTTTCTTTATGTTCTTTTCTTTATCATTTTTAGAGACCTCTTGACATGAAGCCACTTCTAAGGACAAGGAAGCAGGTTGGAGTTGTATGGAAGACTTTGGAAGAGATGGTGAAGGACTAGCTAAAGCAAGAATTATAGCACACAAAGGCTTAGGCTCTTTGGGTTTAGCATTATCGAAAGTATTTGTAGCCAAGTGAAGGTTAGCTTGAGTTTCTTTAAGAGGTAGCCCTTGAGGATAACTATAGGGAACTGCATGAAAGGCATTAGGATCTTTGTTGGATAAAAGATTTTTGATAGATTTGGAAGACTCGGAAGCTTTAGGAAATGTATGGGTATTGGAGGAAGTAGGGGATGGAAGGGAACCATCACAAGACAAAGGTTCAACATTAACATGATCTTTCTTGAGAGTGTCATCTTTATTTTTAGCATGAATGTTCTTAGAGGAGAAATGCTCACAGTATCTACATTTATAATCAGCACGGAAAACTTTCTCTTCCTCAATAGAAGTAGATGTATCATATTGTTCACAAAAAATATCATAATTTCTCTCAAAATCAGAGTCATATGGATCACCATCATGATCTTTCCAATATGAGGACCCATTTCCAGTAAGCACAAGGACACGACTAGGAGGACTCTTAGGAATAGAGGTGTCATAGGTATCACTACATTGTCCATCATCATAGTCATCATAGTCATCATAGGTGGGTGCATCACTCTTCGTGGAAGAGGTATCATAAGGACTATCATGATGCTCATTATGGTATGTCTTGTGAAGAGAAGTAAGACTCTTTGAAGAAGTAGAAGAAGAATGAGATCGTGAAGAGGAGGAAATTGAAGACTTAGTGTAGGAAGAGGACTTGGATAATGAGAAATTTGAATAATGTTTAGAAGAGTCATGATAAGATTTGGAAGATGAAGAATGTGAATAGTGTTTAGAAGAATCATGATAAGATTTAGAAGATGAAGAATGTGAATAGTGCTTAGAAGAATCGTGATAAGATTTAGAATGTGAGGAATGATGAGAAGATTTAGAAGATGAAGAATATTTGGATGAGATCATGAGTATGATTCTAGCAAAGGCATCTGATTTAATCAATTTTTCTTTTATTTTTGTCATAAATTCATTAGTCATGAGAATTTTGGAGGAACAACACTTTTCGAATATGTCAATGAGCTCAAGATCATCTATTCTTAATAAAGGTTCCAAAACTAGATATTTGAGATTCATGGTTCTAGAAGAAGAAGAATCAAGCATAGGAGCAACATAAGAGATAAAATAGAAGAAAATAGACTAGATAATAAGAGGAAAAGAATCAAGAAGAAGAAGAATTTCCCATGGGAATAGAAGACTTTAGAAGAATATGGGAAATGGAGAAGAAAGAAGAAGACTAAGATTCATCTTGTGCAATTGATACCATAATGTTCATTGAGATGTTGAGCAACATGACAGCACCTAGGATCTGACTTGGACTGACCAAGGAAGACCAAGCTTCTAAGGAGAACCCACTAGGATGGAACTCAGTTTCAGTATTCCAATTAGATTTTTCAAAGGATTTCGCAATGATGATCAAGCACATAGAATAGCAACCAGGGAGTTCAAGTAAATAGTCTTCAAGCAATGAGCAAGGGGCAAAGCAACCTTGTGCATGAACAGAGATAGTGACTTAGCATTTCTACTCTTTAAAGGTTCTACTTGTGTATGTTCTTGAAAATGTTTTAGCAGGCACATAGAACACAACAACACCTTAACAAGCTGTCTACAAGTATATACGTGGCTTTCTAAAAGGAGTCCTTGATATACGCAAGATATGTGAGGCCCAAATTCATAGATGAGAAGAATCCAAAATCACACAGCTGGGGGGAGACGATAACCCAAATCTCCTCCTTCACTTCTCAAAGGTATAAAGTTCTTTGAGGCTTAGCCAAGAGTGATATCAAACTCAATTTCCAAGAGAGGTGTCTTTCGATTCACCACCCGCTATTTATACTCCATCGGAACACGAGAGTTAAGGTCATCCCTTGAGGTGGTGTGTCCCCAAGCAGGTCTTCTAAAAAATAAAATTAAGTAATTCACTATCAAAAGTATTTAAAGCACTAAAGGTGGAATACTTAACTCTTCAAGTAAATGTGAAGCGAGTCCAAAAGTGGAACATTTAACTCTTCAAGTGAATGTGAAGCGAGTCCAAAAGTGGAACATTTAACTCTTCAAGTGAATGTGAAGTGAGTCCAAAAGTGAAACATTTAACTCTTCAAGTGAATGTGAAGTGAGTCCACAAGGTGGAACATTTAACTCCTCACACAAACTCAAAGTGAGTCCAAAAGTGAAATATTTAACTCCTCACACTTACTCAAAGTGAGTCCAAAAGTGGAACATTTAACTCCTCACACAAACTCAAAGTGAGTCCAAAAGTGGAACATTTAACTCTTCACACAAACTCAAAGTGAGTCCAAACCTTAGAAAACTAATGAGATCAAGAAAGCATAAAAAGGGGGAAACTTTATGGAACACTTAACGCTCTTTTCAAGTAGACCCCTCTCCTATGTATGAATGCTGAGCTTGCATCCAAAGGGTGGTAATGAGGGGAGATTAGAAATAAGTGAGTCCAACACCCAATATAGCTAACAAGATCAATCAAAAGTAATCTAAAGTTTCTTATCAATACTACTCACAAATGACAAAGGGTTGAATCAATGGAATAATTAACTTTCCAAACAAACATAAAGTGAGTCCACAAAGTGGTGCATTTAACTCCCTATGTAAACAAAGAATAAATCCATGCCCTCAATCACTCAATGAGATATTTGATATTGGAACCAAGAATTACTTAAAGTTTAAACACAAGCATTCACTTACACAAACTTGTATGAAAGCAAATCTATGTTCATTCATTTCACATTAAGAGCATCAATTAAAATGTGTTCTATGAAAGCATGTAAACACTCAAGACAAAAACATGAGAGATTCAATTTTAATCCCAAAATTTAAATGTTGTAGAGATGGAATAAAGTACCTCAAGTCCAACGCTTTGTTTTAAGCATTTTCCATGAAAGCAAGAGCACCTTCAAATGAACAAGACAAGAAAACAAGCAAACAAGATATGCAATGTATATCCAAATTATGCAAACCCTAAGGTTAGATCTGAAAATCAATTGTTAGGAGCAATGATAACCAACAAATAATCCAAATGATAACTCATATCATGCATTGAACAATGAAAAATAAGTGCATACCCATCACAAATTTTTATTTTTTTTGCATTTGACCTAGTCAACAAGATCTGATTTTTACCACATGAATTCAGACCCTAAACCCAAAATGCAGAAAAGAGACCTCTATCAAAAAAATAGAGAGTTTTCCTAAAATGTAAAAATTTCATAAAAATCTCTTCATTTGTGCCCTAGAGACCTATTTTACCAAAACATACTAGTTTTTATAAATTGACCAAATGAGCTATGATATGATTTCTAAATTAAAAACATAATGAATGGAACCCATGTAGAATTTTAAGACCTTTCTAGAAATGTAAAAAATTTTGAAAAATATGCTGATTTGCACCAAAAATTGATTTTTTATGAAAAATCAAGAAAAAATCATAAAAAATACAAATTAGCTTTGAAAATTCTGAATTTTTTTTTTAAGCTTCTTTGATATGTTGCCAACATACAAAACAATTTTCAGACCAAAACACCAAGCCATTTGGGAGATATGATAAAATCTTTCAAATCTAGGGTTTTTTTGTCTCCAAACAAATCTGCACAAGGGTTAGCTCCAAAAATAATCAAAACCAGCATGCAAGAGGTGGGTTGCCCCATGGTGGGCACCAAAAATGTATGGTGAAAATGTGACCACACTTCTATGAATCCTTACATGCAAGAAAACTCAAGAATGAGCCCTCACAAATTGATCCATAGCTCTTTATGCATAGAGTTGCAAGATTTGTAAAATTGCTCTCAGCTAGAGCTATAAACTCATGACCTTGCTAGTCAACCACACAATGAGAGATTCCAAATCAAAGACAAGGAAAACAATGTCAATATCTCCAATGAAATCCAAATGAATGCAATACAATGCAAAATTAATCTAAGATGAGCATGCAAGTATGCAAATTAGGCTATGAATATGGAAATGAAAGAGTTACAAACCCTCTAATTAGACTATGTGAGATTAATCTAAAACATGAAAGGAAATGATACCATGATTATGCAACTATGATGCAAGTTAGGATGTGATGTAGATGCAAGATGAATGCCAATGATGTTTCAAATCTTCAAAACTTGATGCAAGAATGTCTCCAAAAGCTTTAAGATGACTTAGAAAACCTGTAGCATAACAATAGCATAAAATTCAAGTGTATGCAAAATGAAGAAGAGAGATCTTCTTTTATAGAGAATGAGAGTCAATGGACGATCGAGATTAAGAGGCAAAAGACTTAATCAATGATGGAGAAAAATGGAAGCTTGATCCTTGTGCACAAATATCAACCAATAAGAAAATTATAAGCATTTACTTTATGTTGAGCATTTACTTTATGTCCATGTGAGACAAAAAGTATTTTTGTTTTATTTTTATAAAATAAGAATAATGCTTTATTTTTGCAACATAGGATAAGAAGAAAAGTGGAGATTTTTTATTTAAATAAAAGGGGAGGAAATTCTTTTTAATTAAATAAAGGCTTAGGATAAAGTGATTTTATTATTTAATTAAAAGATATTTTTAACTAATTAAAAGAGAGCATGTTCTCTTAATTAAATAAGATTTTTATTTTTATTTTTTTCTATTTTAAATTAAATAAGGCTCAAACCTTAGGAAATATTGAATTGATTATGATTTGATCAAGTAAATTGATATAATTGATATTGTTGATTTTTGAAAATATTGATTCAGGGATTTGACAAATTGCTGAATGGGGGCCCAAAGTCTAGGCGACCATTTTAGGGTGCATACAACTACTAGCTCACTATCACCATAGAATTTTAAGTCCTTGAGCCCTCTTTTTCTAGCCCATTCTAGTCCATTTACAAGGCTTTCATATTTTGCAATGTTACTAGTGCAAGAGAAACTGAATCTGAAAGTTGTATAGTACCTTTCTCCCTTTGAGGACACTAGCATAGCACCACCACCAGATCCATGTCTACTTCTAGCACCATCAAAAAATAATTCCCAAACCTGATTTCTCTGATCCTCTGAATCAATGTCCTCTTTGAGAAGGTTTGGCTCTATGGATCCACTTTCTTGTATCAAATAACTTCCCAAACCAGCATCCCAAATGACATTTTTTTGGGCCTCAAAAGCCTTTTCTGGTTCTAGTTCATCTAATAAAATATCAAGGATACTTTTTTTCTTAGTGTTTGCTTCTCTGATAGTTGGGAAATCATTGTCATCAAATATAGGGTAGTTTTTATTTATGGTATTGGACACATATGGCTCTATATGGTGTGTCACCAATGATTCAAATTTAATGGTGACCTTGGTACCATATCTTGTGTGAAAAAGCATGTGAGACCAGTTAGAAGAAAGGTAGCCTCCTATTTTGGCTGTAAACTCCCTTGACAAACATATGGCAAATAAAGCAAGAGGATTTATGATATAAATATCAAGTAGGATAGAGAAATTAGGACTAGCATGAAGGATTAGACTGGTATCCTTAGCCACACCTATAGTGTTAACTGAGGATCTATCAAGTTGTGTAACCTTCTTTTGGAGGGGTTCACATTGAAGTCCTAATTGGTCAGCCACCTTTTTGGGCATTACAGTACTAGTAGCTCCACTATCTACCATACAATTATGTACTAAGGATTTTCCAATAATTAAAGATACATAAAAGGGAGGTGGTTTTAAGTTCCTTCCTTGCATGGTATTGGCTTTAGAGTTGCAACTTGGAGCCTCCTTTTATTGATTAGTGTTGACCAACACTAGCTTTGCAGTTTCTTTTGTATGCCGAGGAATTGTCATTTCAGTCATAGCTTTCTTCAAAATCTCAGGTTGTCCTGGAATAGCCAAAGAATCCCACATAGACATAGTAATATTCACCTTCTTCATGTTGTCTACAATGTTGAAAGGTGTCATAGTGTATACTCTTTGTTGTGCTTTTACTATAATAGGCTCCACTTCTTTGAGAGTCCGGCTTTCTTTGCTTGTAATGATAGGAGCCTTCTTAAATATGATGGGGGTAGCTTGCTACAATGGCTCTGTAGATGTAGTAGCCTTAACCCCAGAATCTACTCGCTCCATATCTTGAGCTCTTCTCTTTGACCCTATGTTGGCAGAAATGGAAGGTTCACCAATGACTCCATTGAAGTCTTGCTACTCCTAATTGAAAAGAGAAATCTCATTATCTTGTGGTTCTTGTTGAGGAATTGATCTACTGGAAGAAGCCTCTGATTAAGCTTGTGAGGCATTTTGAACATTAGTGCTTGGTTCATCCATCCATTTGAACATGTAGCTTGATTATGAGGCTAGTTACAAGGGAAACACCATTCGTTGTCCATAACCATATTGTTTTGACTAGGGACCATGTCCCTAATTAGATTTGTAGAATTAAGAGGTGTAGGGTTGTATGGTTGAAATGGCCTTTGATTAAAATTTTGCCTTTGTCCTTGATAACCTCCTTGGTATGGTGGCCTATTTTGTTGTTAAGGCTATCTCTGATTCTAATATTGTTAATCAGGACTTTGGCCTTGTGGCTGAAAGGGTGGTCTAATTCCTTGCCCTTGCCTTTTTAGGTTTGTGACCTCTTTAGTCAAGGTTTGCAGCAAATTTGTCATTTCTTGCTGACTACTTTGTTGACTACTCTTCATTTCTTGTAGCTCTTGAGAGAAACTTGCTTTTAGCTCCTAAGCACTAGTACTAGCCTGAGGTGCTAATATGGTGGGAATAGGGGTAAATGGGGGTATTTGTAGAGGTGCAATGGGTTGAAGGCTAGGAAATTTGGGCATGGGTGGCCTTCTAGCTATCATGCCTGCCTAGATTAAACAATTTTCAGCCCTGACAGCTATGTCAAAAGCTTGGGGTAGAGAGGTGCCACCCATAGATTGGATCATGATAGAGATTTGACCATTTAAACTTTACAAGAAGTATAGGAAAGCATGGTCAGCTAATGGCTTTACTGAGACTGGAATTCTATTCCATGTCTTGAGAAATCTATTATTATAATCTATCATTTGTTCTTGAGGGTCTCTTTTAATGGTTGTCAACTGCTCAACCAAAGACAAGTTGTCTGATTTATCCTCAAAATGTTTACTCAATGCATCTCCTAATGAATCCCATGAATTAATGGAACCAACAGTTAATGTTCTAAACCATTCAAGAGCTTTACCTTTGGGAGAGGATACTAATAACTTGGTGGCCACATCCTCTTGAGTTATATTATGTACACTGCAGATAGTGGTCACATCTCTTATATGCTCAAAAGTTGTGTTTGTCCTTCACCTATGAAATCGGGTAGACTCTTTAGTGCCACCAAGGGCACATCATGATGTTGAGAAAAGACTAATGGACTCCCTTGGTTGAAAGGTGCAAAAGAAAACTATCTAGCCATTGTAGGAGCTGGAATTTTTTGAGTAGAAATTGTGTGAGTTGTATTTGATGCTAGATTTGAATCTTCTTCTAGATCTTTGGTTAGAGATCTTCCTTTTCTTCTGAGATGAAAGGGAAAAGGTCTCCTTTCTAAAGTATCAGGTGGTGTAGACTGTACTCTCCTTGTAGGAGATGATCTCTGGGTTGATCTACCTTTGTAGCTCCTTTTTAAGGGTAGCTCTAAAAATTCAGTAAGCTTTGAGCTTCTAGTCTCAATCTTTCTCATAAACTTTGAACAAGGTTAGCCTGAATCTATGAAATCAGTGGAGTCACCAGATATACTTGATAGAAAAAATTCTAAAAGTCTGTATTATGCAATCAGTATATCAGAGATAACATAATCTTTTCAAATGAACTTCTTTTGTTGTAGTCAGAAATGTTATGCCCAAGTTGAGGTATCTTTCAATCTAAATCTTTGGAATTATAGCAACATCTTTGAACATAAATCTGAACCTTTAGTCCCATCGGGCGTGCCAAAATTGTTATACACTAAGTTTGCACCCTTGTTTCAAGCTCTCTTGGTCTTGATAACCTAGTATAATATGGGAATCATCTCTAGGTTGGGGGACCTATGCTAACTGAGATGAGACCTCCAGGTTCTAGGCTGGTTCCTCTTCGATAATCACCTTAATTTGCTTCTTTGATAGGAAAGTAAATCTTCAGGGGAAAAGGGATAGAAGGAATGCGTGAAAGAGAAATAACTGAAAGAAAACTATCCTACTAGGTGATACACTGAAATAATTGTATGAATTATAGTATGGAGGATGAAATCAGTGCATAAACTTAGGTCTAGGAGATCACAACTCACTAAATAGGTTTGCATCAATATTTCATAGAAGGGTCTACAATAGAAAGAGGCTATTCAGGGAAAGAGAGAATTTCACAAATAATAGCATTCCTAAGAATTTAGACACAATCTATAACCTACAAACAAACATTCACCTCTGCAACTAGGTATAGGAATGAGACAGATTGTCAGGGGGTTGAAGTATACCCACAAGATCATTCAAATCAAATCACCCACAAGAATACAAATGAATTGTAGAAAGAAAGAGGGATCAAGAACCCTAAGATATCACTAAAAACATACATATACTTAACTCAATAAGAGAAAATCAGATAAGAAGGCATAGGGATAGAAAGAATGTCACAAAATAACTTTGCAATATGTAAACATCAATGAAAGGTTGCAAGATGCAGAAGGTAGAGGCAAGAAAAAATGCCTCAGATAACTCCTCAAAAAGAAAATCTCTCTTTAAAAAATGTAAACTCTCATCTTCAAAAGCTCCAAAAAACTAATATATACATCTCCTTAATTGCACACAAGCAGGAGTCAAAACCTAACTAGGGTTTACAGATTTTCATAAAATAATAGCCAACCCTAATTCTATCAATTCTGGTCATAAATACCCATGAAAATATCCCAACTAATCAGATATAATTTTGCATGTTCATCCCTATACTGTATTTACCTGTAGACAAGCCGCCTTGATCTATCTACCTCTCTGCAACTCGGGCTCGCCATAACTATCCAAATCCGGTACCTTAGATATTTGAATTTAAAAAATTGATTAAATGGTCACAGGTGGCACCAAGCTTTCTTCATCTATGGCTGGTATTCAAATCTGATATATCCTTTAAAACATGGCTGTTAGATCCTCTTTTTAACCAGGCACCGCTTATGTTCTTAACCTTAACTCTTTATTTAACCTCGGGCCTTCCTTTTTCTTTTACTCGCTGAATCACCTGAGCCTTTATCAAACCCCAGCTTGTTTTGGCAAATACGCGACAAGCACTAATCCCACTTTGATAGTCACTAAATCGATTGAAGTCTGCAAAATACTTTTCCTGATTGAGTGACTACTTGATTGAAGAGAAAACTTGGGCCCATCATGCCACTTGTCATGATACCATTGGTCAACTATAGACACCTGGGATACATCTAGCACATGACCCACTTAGCCTTCCTTCATGGCCTAATTCTAAATCGATGGCTGTCGCATGATCTCATGGGCTCAAAATATTCCTTAAGATCATGAACCAGCCATAGAACCTGCTATTTTACTACCACCTCACTTAAGAAATACTCAGACCCACTCTGATGCCACCTATATTACCCAACAACCAATAAGATTTTAGCATGTCAGACAAACCCACAAGACATCAGCCTGAACACTTGGAAGATCGGACGGGTATCTCATAATCGCAAAAGCTCAGAAGATTCCATGTGATTATAAGACAACCATAGATCTTATTTTGCTGGCGCCCCTGTAGATTCTTTGACAATGGTCCCACATCATAACTCTATGACCAATGGTGTGCAAACACCTCAGACAACTGGCAGTGGACCTACTGACAATAGAAATGCTGCATTGGAATGAAGATCGATGGCCATTGTATGATTGCAAGGCACAAGAATATTCCATCAGATTATGTGCCAATCATAGCTCTTACTTCATCTTTAACCACTCAGAGTCAAGACTTCTTAGAAAAAGATAACCACTTGCTAGATTACAGGATGCTAAGCACTTGACCGCTAGAAATAGAAGATCTCATGAACACAGCCGCTTAGTCACTGAAAGGATTGGTGACCTCAAATTACATTGAGTGATTACCCAACTGAAGGGACCATCACCAAATCACTGAAAGAAAAAGGAATATGCCCTCTGACTGGGAGATTTCACGAACAAAGGGTAGTCACAAAATCAGGAGAAATAAAAGAATATTCTGAGGGGTCTTAGAGATCTTGTGATCGGGATGAGCTTAAAGCGCACGTGAAGAAATGAACCCTTAAGTGACCAAAAAAGGTAATGGTGAAATAGAACAGGCCAAAAGGTTTTGAGGGTATTTTGCCTCCAACGGTCACATTTTCAAATAAAAAGCTTGCAGACCAGGGAGTTAAAAGAATTTGCAAAAACCAGAGGACAGGACACAAGGCCATGAAATTTCTCAGAGGTGCTTAACAAGGTTTGTAAAATACTGGATAGATCCCAGCCTATGGCCAAAATGAATAGATAGGAAATTTTGGGCAACAATACTCTGAGATGATCATATGTTGCTTGTCTGCGCTGATCTAGTAGTTTGACCTCTTGCAACCTAGACACTCTGTAGTCATCATTAGTCACTAGATGATGCATTTTGATTCTTAGTGATGGGATTTCAACCTCAATAGGTAGTACCACTTTAAACTCATAAACTAAAGCAAATGGTGTAGCCCCAGTGGGCATTCTGATACTTGTTTTGTAGGCCCAGAGAGCTAGATTGATCATGAGATGCCAGTCTCTTCCTATTTTATTAACTGTGCAATGCAAGATTTTCAATAGATTTTTGTTAGATGCCTCTACTTGTCCATTCCCTTGAGGATAATATATCGATAACCAATGTTTCTTGATCTTGAATTTAGCACATAAGGAACATAAGGTGATCCCATGAATCAGGTAACGAGCACAACAATAACATGCAACACTCTTCTTCACTAACCAGCACACCAACATATGTTAACTGTGCAATCACCATATTAAACACATTTAGATTATCTGTCATAGCCATTCCTCCATCCATCTTCATAGAGTACAACTTCTTTCTCAGGAAGAGCTTGTTTACCAAGGATTTTCCTTGATAAATATCTCCCAACTTCTTCCACAAAGAACATGCAGATTTCTCTTCATGAACATTCAATAGAAGATAATCTGCAAGGCTCAACCTTATCAGTCCTCTAGCCTTTCTATCTGCTAGATCCCAATCTTCCTGCTTCATGCCTGAAGGCTTGTTACTAGACACATCAATACACAAATCTTGATCAACTATCATATCTTCAACTTTAAGTTTCCACAACTCAAAGTTTGTGCCATTGAACTTTTCAATGTTTATTTTCCCTGATATAATCACCATCTCAATTTCTAGACGAACACTTTGCAAAACCCCACTAGAACCAAATTGACACAAATGACTAACCCTACCCAACAAGGATAACAAAAAATGGTTTGTCTTTGATACCACTTGTTAGAAAAGCAATGTGCGTAAACACATTCCTAATGCCAATTTACAAAGGAAATAATAAAGAGTTTGAATCAACTTTAGAATATTGAGATAAAAAAAAGAAACAGGAACATAGAGAATGGCATGCACACAAGATAAACATAGGAGACCAAATTTACATGGGAAACCCTTTTGGGAAAAGACCCACCACCCAAAAATCCCTGAGAAACTTTGTATTACAGTAAACAATTTACATACAAAATCTCTAGTTTTTCGTAGAGGCTCACAGGCTCAGACTGTGTTATAATCAACCTTCTAGCCCACTTTCTAATGAATCCCTCAGACATTTATACACTTTGTGATTCATTGTAAAATTTAGTATAGGAACTGTCTCTCCATGAAATAGTTAGTAGCAGTCTTGGCTCTACACTATTTTACTCCCTTTGGCATCGGTCACTCCCTTTGGCCTCGAGTTACTACATTTGGCCTTGGTCACTCCCTTCACCTCAGACACCCCCTTTGGCATAGAGTCACTCCCTTCGGCCTCAGGTACTCCCTTTGGCATCGCATCATTCCCTTCAACCTCGATCACTCCCTTTGGCATCGAGTCACTCCCTTCAGACTCAAGTTACTCCCTTCGGCCTTAGTCACTCCCTTCGGCCTTGAGTTACTCCTTTCAGCCTATATATATATATGGCAACCACCATAGGGGTCATGACCATCATGTACCGAGGTCATGGCATCCACCATACCAGTACCACTGTGTCGGTACCAGCTTCACCATCTGTCTTGTCATACTACTTCATTGTCAGCTAAAACTTCACCATGGGTACTAATTGCACACCGTATGGTATCAACACCTCACTGGTAGCACAAATGGATAGCCACAGGGTAGGCTCATCCGTATGGTGACCATTGTATCCTGGACTTACTATACAACTACGTACATATGAGACAATATTTTTAACAATATCTATCCAGAATCTAGATAACAAAATGATGCCAACACCACCATAAATAAATAAAAAAGAAAATAAAGCTATAGGATTCACCATATAGAAAATTATATTGTAAATATAATCTCACATCAAGAAAATGAAACGATCCCAACACCACCATAAAATTATCATAGAGAGAGTGTTTCTTGCATCTTTGTTCAATATGCCTTCTTTCTTTGAGTTTCTTGCATCTTCAATTAATATGGCTTCTTTTTTTGAGTTTGTAGAAACAACTACTATGTGGTAATAATTGTAATACCAAGCGGTGGACATCCTTTCTCGTCCTAAACTCAGGTGATCTACCTGCCCTTGAATAGGAAACTATATCTTCCATTTCCTTGTGCAACTTTTTAAAATTTGGCATAGAAGCTAGGCCTTTCCATTATTGCCATTTCCTTGTGCATCTTTTTTATGTTTGGTATCTAATCTCTCTCATCTCCTCTAGTCACCCACTCCACCACTTCACATTTCTATTATTGATTCTGTAAGTTCACTTATGTGTGATAATCAACTTTTAATAGTTAATGTAAGGTTCCATGTTTTTAAAATAAGAAGTAAATGAATATTGTGTGTGCCTTCATATTTCATTTCTATATTGATATTTATCTAAATATCTAGCTTTTTTTTAAATTGTAGTAATATAGTATTATTCAATTAATTGAACATCATGACTTGCACCAAATGGGCATTCATGCTAATGGAAAGATAATGCTTGCATCAACATGCCACCTATCACTATCTTGTTCATTCTTCATGGCATTTGATTCTCTTTTGGAAGTTACTATGTGCTATTATATTTTATTGAATGTTATATTGGAAGTTCCATCTTGACAACTACCTTTCTAACTCAAAAGTTCTACAGACTTAATTTTGTGATGATCACTTGCATCCTTAAGGTTATCTTTTTCTTCATCCATGTTCCTATCTCATCATTAGGCATTCAACATTGAGTGGTCAAACTCACCTACAAATTCTTTATCTAGAAATGAACCTTTCATTGATAGTAAATCAAATGTTTGGTTGAGTGTGCACATACTTTAGAGTTTGTTGGCTTGTATAGTACTTGGTTACTATTTATTTTAGACATTCAAAGCCAAAGTTGAACTACTTTTAAATTGAAGAACTCATGCATATCCAATCCAGGAATCATCATGATGTAGGCTTGGATATAAATATATTTAACTTGAGGAGGTAGATAATGAGTAAAAAATACAAGGTGAGGAACAATTCAAATAAATGTCCATGTTTGACTTGTAGGAAATGGGAGAGGGATGCTCATAGTTACTCTTTACATTTTGTATAGTTGTTTTGTTTGGATTGACTATGTTATATTTTGTTTACATTAGGTTAACCATTTCATTACAAAATTATAGTGGGTCCCTTCAAACAATGATATGCATTTTCATTGATCTATATGAGCAATTGACAATTCTCTATATGATCCATGCAATTATAAGATCTCATAACAATGATATGGCATTTTAAGTGGGCCCATTGTGTCTTTGGATAGATCATCAAGAGAAAAAACTTTAAAGCATGGGAGGCAACATTGGACATTTCACTATCATGGTAGTTTAATAATTGTTTTTCTTCCTTTCCTATATTATTAAGTAAATGTCATAAATCTAGAAAATATCCTCCTAAGTTTTCATCCCCCAAACCAATTTCTCCAACTTTCTATAAATTTTCTATTTTGGGATATAATTTGTCTCATACACAAAATGAATGTACCATTTTATGGCATTCAACCCAACTACATCTACTAATCTTTTAAATGTTTTATCTTTCATTAAACTCTTCATCATTTGAACCTCACATCATTTCCATACTTTTGCATAGATGGTTGAGAAAGTCATCATTTTTAGGATCCAAATCAAAAGTCATGTCACTATAAATACTTGTAAGATTGAGATCACATGAAGTAGCTTCAAGAACTATTTTTTATAAGTTTAATGAGGTTAAAAAATGATTAGGAACCCCAATATTTTAATTTCTGCTACTTCTCAACCATTTGAAATGTTAGAATTTCTTCAAATTGATTTTATATTATTATATTCTATTGTACAAAATATAAGATCCCAAGTTTTCTTAAATTTTCAAGGCTAGACTTTTACAATTTAACTACACTAAAGTTTATGTCTGTCACTTATGAATCATCTGAAAATTTTTAAATTCCTTCAAATTAAGTAAAAAAACTATGAAATTTTGAAGATTAAACTTTAAACTTGAAAAAAAACTTAAATAACACAATAATTTTTTAGGTTAAACTTATATTTTAAATACATGAAATAGGCTCCAGAACTCTCATTTGGAAATAGGCTGGGAGGATGCTGGTAGATTGTTCACACCTGCTAATTGAATTTACTAAAGCATTTTTAACAAATCCATTTTTGGGTATATCTTGCAATCATTGCATTCCATGAAGCCAAATTTATTTGAGCCATTTGGTTAAATAGCTCAGAGCCTCACCAATGCTTCCCCATTTTGAATGCATATCTAGCAGAACTTTTCCAACTACATCAGATGAAGGTTGCCAATAGTTTATGCTTTTATGGATACCTGAAACCTATTCCAATGCTCCCATTTTTGCACAGGCTGTGATTACACTTGCAAATGTAAATTGATCGGCTTGGGGACTTGAAGTAGTGCGACTACCTCTTGAGGACACTTTATGACACCCGCCAAACTTTTCGGGTAGCCTGGGAATAAAGTTTGAATTTGAGTTTGGTAATCTCTTGTGGGGGAATTCTTGGTTCTTCCCCAAATATCATTCAAGTGTCTGATGAACTACTAAGATCTTCTAGATGAACTTAAAGGCCTTGCCTACATCATCATGTCCATCTTCAACATTTTCCTTCTTAAAAGTAAAATCCATAGGTGTCCTCAATAGATAACTAAAACAAGTCTTAAAAGGAGATGTTTGAGTAGAAGTGTTTGTTTCTTGGTTGTAAGCATGTTGTACATAGTCTAAAATTTCATCCCACAACATAGGATGTTTGCTACATTGACCTCTAAGAAGATTAAAAAAATAAATTATATTGACTACTTTTGTATATCCATCAGTCTATAGATTGAAAGTTGTTATCTTGTTCAGTCTAGTGTCTATAAGTTCCCTTAATGTTGACTAAAATTCCCTCAAGGGTTCATAATATCAATCTAACACATTAGAAGTTGGAAGCCAAAAAATAACCCATACAAAGTGGAAGAACAAGTGTGTTGGTTGTTCAACTGTAACTTATTTTTTGTAAGGTATCGAAAGGCACATTTCGTTGAGCCTATGTGTTGCCACAATCAGATAGTCATTCCCTTTCCTAGACATTGGTGACCACCCAAAAGAATCCATTGAAATAATCTCCCATGGACAAGATGGAATTGGTAGAGGTGTATACAATCCCAACTTCCTTTTAGTAGGATTTCTTCATGCACACATCACAAAACTCCTAATGTACTTAGAGTATGCTCTTCAATACGAGGCCAATTATAATATTTATGCACTTGTCACATTGTTTTACTTACCCCAAAGTGTCCAACAATTAAAGATGTATGTGCTTCTCTAATTACCTATACCCGTTCACCTTTTGGAATACATAATTTCCCTAAGTGATAGAATAATTTTACTTGCACATAGTAGTTTATCTCCTATACATGTTTTTCTTGATTTAATGTTTCATATATATTCTTGAAATCTTTGTCGTAACATATTGTTTTTGGTAACTTTCATGTTTCATTGAACTACATTGAAGAATAATTATAGCACTTAGTGTAGGACACATGGATAACATATCTATTACTTTGTTCTAAACCCATTTCTTATACTTTATAACTAGAAGGAACTGTTACAGAAAATTCATCCACCTAAAATGCTTACTTTGTCAAAATTTAGATTGTGAGTGTAAATATCGAAGTGGTTGATGATATGTGTGTATTATTGTTTCCTCATCCATTAGGTAGTGTTTCCATTTCTTTACACTTTTTACTAGTGCTCTAATCTACCACCCATCGAATCCCATAAGAGAGAGTTCCTCAACCAAGAAGTTTGACATTTAGGTTCCATTTCCCTAGTTAGATTGGATAATATCCTTAGGTTGACCCCTAGAAAAAGAGAATTCATAGAATTGGCCTCCATGTTTCATGCAAAGAGGAGTTATAGGAAAGGAAGAACTTCAACGTCTAGACCATAGCCCATACCCAAAGTCCCAAGACTATCCCAAGAATTCATTGTCATAGTTGCACCCTAGACATAGGTCGTTCCCATAACTTTGTTATGACATACTTTTAACAAAAAATATTCCACACTAGAGACCATTCCAGGTGGAATAAATGACTTGCCTCAAAACCCAAAAAATATTTGTCCAAAGTATGAACATCTCATCCCCTTGACTATAGAAGAATATTTGCATGAATTCAAGGACTCCATGGTCTAACACCAGGTCACACATGAAGATGTAGTGTGTATCTTGTTTCTCTACTGTTTGGGGGAAAATGAGCTCAATTTGCACCTCTCTCTCCCTGCTGACTTGATCCACAGTTGGAAAGTGATGGATATTGTCTTCCTCCTATAATTTTGGATATATGTTGACCCAACTATCCTGTACCACCATTTTTTCTTCTTGTAAAGGAGGCCAATGAGCCCTTGATTATTTTCAACAAGTACTAGAGGGTATACAAAAAAATTGCAACACCTTTCACCACCAAAAAGGCTATGGCCATACAAACATATCTTAGAGCCATTGATCCCTGTATTTATGTGTTTATCCAGTTGACCTCCCAACTAAGGGACATTCACACCCTTGCCAAGGTCTATGACCTAGATCTTCTGATGAATCAAGAGCTAAGTCAAACTCTCAAGGGCATAGGGAAAAATTTGCCCATGTACACCTCCAACCTATTGCATTTCACCATATGGATGGATTTAACCCCAACATGGAACCTAGTACCTTTTTAAGTGTCGAATGGTATGACCCAGGTTGCTCCGATGCCAAAAATTCCTTGGCATCACTAGTGAAAAATTATGCTACAAGGTTTGGGTAACTCTTTTTCTCTTCCAACTATTGTAATAGGATCCCAAACTAGTACCTCTCATGTCGTTGTGGCCAACAAAATTCCACTTCCATCTTTTGATGAACAAAAAATTTATCTCATTATTGAGATGGATACCTTGAAAGATATGTTGACCTAGGTTACATCTAAACTAGACCATATTGAAATTAATTTGGGAGGTAGATAGAATTGAATCCCTTAAAACAACCCATTACTTATTAAGGGAAAAAAATTATTAAAATCTTAGGAAAAGGTACAAAACTCAACACCCTTTCAACTACCAATTGGATACCAGTCCCAATAATGGGGGGGTAAACCATAACCACTAGGATGATGAAGGAGGTGATAACCTAAGGTCCATACTATCAATTTGGATGATGTTAGTTCCTCCTCACAATTTGGTGCCAGTTGCATGATACATTATCTCACTCTCAGGTGAATTATTCCTAAATAGAGAAAACCTCTAAGATCACTTGGGTTAATAGCTAGCCCACTACTAAATAACCTTCCTCTATGTCTTTGAATAAAATTAGTACAATATTAGAATTTTAAGCACTCTTCTTACCTTTGAAAGATGATAATGAGGAAGACGATCTCACCTATGAGGATCAAGCCTTCTAATCCATACATATGTGCTAAAAATTTGCAGAGTTAGACAAAGGTACCCTTTACCACTTTGGTTCTACCACAGGAAAAGCAAATCCCTCTAGACCCCAATACTAAAAACAATGCTACTCCCCTAAGAGAGCTCTCTCACTAAGATTGTAGGCCAGACCATAGGAACACCACATGGGCTCCAAAAGGGAAGTATGATATAGAAAGATTAAGATGATCACCTTTGATTATGTAAAACATGATAGTCTATTAGGGGAGAACTGAATATCCCCTATTCTCCCTTAATCTTAGAATCCTTAGCAAAATCTTGCACAATTGTTTGGTGAATTTCAGAGCCTCAGGGAATGTCATTTCCTACTCTATATTACCAAAAGCTGGGCAAGACCTCTGCTAATACCAATGACATGGTGATCTATCTCAACAAAGCCTAGGTAAATGTGGTTGGAGAACTCAAGAATGTACAAATTCAACTTACCTCCAAGCCCCATATCACTATCTTTATAGATATCCAAGTGGTATCTATATTCCCAAAACTTATAGCATGCTCTTAAGCAGAAACTAGTTGAATTCCCTAAATGGATATACCTCCACTAATTTCTCTCATTTATGGTTACTATGGAGAGGAGAGGCTAACTATATTAGGGTGGAAAGTGAGCCCAAAATGAAGTGGGTTCTTACATATTATGATAAATAAAATAAGGTAGCCTATGTGTAGGTTGAGCCTGGACTTTATAGATCAAGGGAAATCTTGATAATAGATTTCATCAAGGGGGATAACTCACCATAAATCAATCATGTAGAGGCCCAAAGTGTTGGAAAGTTAACTATAGTAGTGTATATGACTAAGTTTAGTGTTGTCATTATGGAAAAAAATTCATATGAAGTTTTGAGGTCAGTGCAATAACTTAGAAGATTAGAATTTGGCTAAGTATGGAAAACAAAGCGGACAGTGAAGCACCTAATGAACAGAGTATCATGGCACGTGTGAGTGATCAAGTTTTGATATGCACCCTTGAAGATAAGATTTTGAGTATGTTAGTAAGCTATGGTTAAGAATGCATGGTCAGATGTGATAGAATGAAGAAGTTACAATGAGTTGAAGTGACATAGATAGTGAGCGGCAGAACAGAACAGAGCATGCAACCGACATGAAAGATTTTGATTAGAGATTAACATTTTGTTTTGTTAAGGCTATGTGCCTATTGTAAATGTGTTGTCAAAATTTTAATAACAATGTATGTAAACATGCTTGAGCCAATTCATTTGAAAGCGTTGTATGTAATAGGTTATAGACCGACTTAGTAAATAGTTTTGGTTGCAGCTATATATAAGACATGAGATTTTGTATTTGAGAAATGAAGCAGTTGATAGAAGATGGAATATAAGAGAAGAAGTATGAAAAGTGTGTGTTAAGAGCAGTAAGGATGATATAGTGCTTGACAAGAGGTTAAAGCATCAGCACACAAAAGGAACTGATTAGAGAAGCAGTGTCATAGCAGCAGTTCACCCTAACAGATATAGCATGTATCTGATATCTAGAAGGTTGCAATATTTTCTAGAGCAGTGAGCTATGGCACTGAGCCTTCCACCCCTAACAGGGTTTGTTACTTCAAGACTCCTAATAGGGTCTGACCTTTGACCAAGTAACTATACTAAAGCATTGTAATGATTGCTCCTAACAAGGAAAAGGAACATTAGCAGGTTCATTATACATAGTACAATTATTAGTGGGTATTAATTCCCATCGGGGTTTTCCCTTTGGCCAAGGTTTCCCCATAATCATATCTGGTGGTATGTGTTATGGTTGAATTCTTATTTTCTTTGATATTCATTTCAGTATATAAGTAATTGGGTTAAGTTTAGAGAAGCAGAAAAACATTAATATTGTAGAACACTAATTCACCCCCCCCCCCCCTCTCAGTGTTCCCATTCCTAACACAAAGAACTTAAGATTTGGCCTTGAGGATAAATCATGATATCCAAACAATGGGCCCCAATGTCTATGTTGCTAACCTTCTCCCACCACAATAGTACCACATGCATTATTTGGGACATCCAAAACTTTCTTATGATGTGTGTCTACCCACCACACTTAACTACCACCCCACCTTGGAGAAGAGGAAAACTTGAGCCCCTTATTAGCCAAAAGAATCAACTGGTCATTAAAATTGTGACATTAAGGTCATAGTTTCTCAAGTCCTAGAACCCATTCTCTATGATGAAGTCATGATAGTTTCCCCTACCATGCCACTCAATTTGGGAACTCACAAAGAAAATTTAGATCTCCTCCCCAATCCACTCCGGAGTTGACTAAATTAAAAGAGAAAGATATGAAGGGAGATGTCTCTAACAATGATGTGTGGATCCTTAGGTTTGATGGATCTGGATATAAACAAGGAAGTAGGGTTAGTGTAGAGATAGTGAACCCCAAGGGAAGATCATTATCACCAACTTGAAGGTATTTGGTGGCTCAAAACTTGTTATTGGGAAGGTTGAAAGTATGTACACATGCCACGATAAGAAATTGGAAGCTCATAGGAATAGGGTATGGAGCGTCATAGAGGAATTTGATGCATGTAAGATTGAGCTCATACCTATGAAATATAGCTAAATCCTTGACATCGTGGTCATGGATGCCAATACATTGGAACCAAAAGAAATTCAAGACTCCAGAGGTTCTCTGTGGGTAATGTACCAATATCTACTATGTCAAACAAAGTTCTTCACCTTCAAGTCTTCGAACATGAAAAACATGTCCTTTTTCCCTAGCTAATATAGGGGTCTTCGAAGACCACATAATAGAGGAATCATAACATGTTCATAGGTGAGACAAAAAAGAATATGGTATACTCAACCTCCCCACCAATAACACCCCCAAGTGTATGGTGGCTTCAAAATAATATTCGATTTGGATCCCTAGGTCAAGGAAAAGCTATCCCCCATAATAGATGGGGAAAATATGAAAAATTCAACATTTGTGAGGAAAGGAAAGAAAAATGTTTGGACATGGTGCTGGTGTGTGGTGACTGACCATGTTATATTGTAGACTCTTAATGATTCGTGGGGTTCAGGGTAATGCCTAAGTGAACCCACAATAGTGGGTTACACTTTTTTGCCTGAACGGACACTGAACTATACATTTTGAAAAAAAATTCTTGATTCAGATGCATATTATCATTAAACCATTTAAAATTGGAAGATGAAGTAAATTAGTCTTTTAGGATTTTCTCTCTAGATTCGAAATATATATTTTTTATTTGATTTGAATGGTTTTTTATTTCTCCCATGAAAATTGGTATGTTGCTGAAAACATCATTTTCAAAGAGTTACATTGTTTTTTACCATCCATATTGAGGTCATGTAATTGGTTTGATGACATTATCATGATTATTTTATATTTTATTAATGTTTGAAGTTGACTAAACCGTAATTTTGACATTCCTTGACTACATAACTTATAACTTGTCGTGTATTTGTCCAATTTATTTTTTATTTATTTTGATAGAAAGATAACATAAATACCTAGGGCATGGATATTTTTTAGAATTGTTTTTCTCTTATTTACTATTTATCCATAAGCGTCAAACATAAAGGTAGACATATGGTGAAATATCTATGTTTAGTAAAACTAAAAATACAAAGTCATAATAAACTTAATATATATTAACATTATAATCATTGGAAAGATTTTTCTTATTAGTAGCATGCTACATAGATATGTTTGTCAAATGGATTTATTTGATCTCCCAAAAGATAAATAAAAAGTCATTTTTTGTCAGCATTTTAATAGCTACGAAGGATACTCCATTGCAGGCATGAATGAGTATAGATGTTATATAAATATTTTTTTTTTTTATCTAAGAGGCTTTGAGATAACCATTTGTAATTAATTCCTTCAAATGGAACCTCTCAAGGCTTAAATAATCATATTTTCTTAAAAATGTGTGATTTCAACAAAAATCAGCATGTCTAAAAAAGTTTAACCACTATTGTGGGGTCACCCACCCCCAAAAAATTTTTGGGTTAACTTATCAAGCATTTATCTAGGTTAACCTATCAAGTATTTTTTAGGGTTAATTTATTAACTGACCTTGTTAACCAACATTGGTAAACCCACTAAACAACCTATAAATAATTGGTGGTGTAATGTGAAATCATCATATTGTAATTTTCACTTCACTTGATAATAAAATTAGTGGACAACTGTTTCTCAAGTTGATGTAGCCCATATTGGGTGAACCATATTAAATCTCTATATTTTTTTTATCTCCTCTATTTCTACATTATCTTAATATTGTTTATTGATCATATCTACCCAAAACCTAATAACTAGTATCAAAGTTGTGTATATTTCATGAATTTAGTAGGAAATTTTAGTTTTGGGTGGGAGCAATGGTAGAGGAAGGCAAGCTTAAGATTGATAAGTTAGACGACCAAAACTACCAACTATAGAAGATGCAAAGACTCTCTAGCAAGCATCAACAAGGAGAAAGAAATCGGATGATGGCATTCCATGGTAAAAAGATAATTTTTGTAACATAAAAAACAAACAATCATGATTAATTGAATTGTCATCAAACCATCGTGGACTTAATTCAACCCTTGATTATGAAAAACAAGTTGTGTGCCTCAAATAAGAAACACACAATGTGAAATTATTAATAAACATAATATTTTATATTAAATAATTTGTAATAGAATTCGCATTACATAGTGTCATTTAGTTTATAAATAAAATAGGTTTTAGATTTTTACTATATTTCTAATTCAATCAATTTAAGTCTTACTTAAAAAATTTAGTTTTAAAATTTTCGTTATATTTATAATTTGATCAATTTAAATCTTACTTTAAATTAATTAAATACATGTTAAAAAAATGTAATTTTTTTAATTCTTAATTTAATAAAAAAATTCATATTTTTTGACATAATTTTATTTCTATAATCATAATATTATAAATTATAAATATAATTATAAATTATAAATATAATTTGTACAATGTTATTATCTATAATTAAAAAATATTATAAATAATTCAAATTTAAAATAAATATGTTTTAAGGGTATGTTTATTAGCTTATATTAAAAAATTTGAGGTGACCCTCATTATTTTTGGATTTTAGATCTAAGTTATGTTTTATATTAAATAAAGAAAAATAATAGAAGAAAATAATAAGATTTATAATTTATAATTTCTCTTTTCCAAGTTATTCTAGGACAAATAAATTACATTTGTAAACTAATATAATGTAGTTTTGAACAATGAGTGGGGTTCTTTCTTCACTGAGTTTCTATTCTTTTCCTCTAAGGTTGTCCCCAGTCCCTTTTTTTTTGTACTAGAGAATATTTTCCAAGGTATTATACATAAATTTGGGTATGAAAGTTTTGTACTGTCAATAATTTTTGGAATAAGAAGGTAGACAAAAGTTTGACTGATCGGTTGTTGACAACTGTATATGTTTATAATGTTAAATTATAATATTTTTTATCTCTTATTTTTTTCTTGATCTATTTAAATTAGACAATTTTTTAATGATTATTTTAACTAAATCATTTGTTCATAATGACTAGCTTTATTAAATTATGGTTAGTTTTATTTTATCCACTAAATTAATGTGGTCGTATAATGAAATCCCAAGAATCAAGCAATGGGATCAGCTTTGGAATTAAGTAATTCACTATCATGTACATTATATTGTAAATAAATTATATTAAAACTAACCCATTACTCGTAATGGCGATGGCTTTTTTTTCTTTTTTTCAGAAAAGCACATTCTACTAACAAAGAAAGTGACGCCAACACCACCATATTAAATTTTATCAATATTGTTAATTTTATGAACATTATTACTATAGTCCACAGGAGAATCAAGCTTTCTTAGTTGATTAAACACATGTTGATCTTTTATACAATAAATAAAAATGAAAATCAAGCTACATGATTTATTTTGGAATAAAATAATTGGAAACATTGAATAACGTGCATATTATACAATAAATTATATTGTAAATAAATATATTAAAACTAATGCATGAATAACTTGAATGATGTTTTACTGAAAATGTTGTATTTATCTGGCATCAAGGAAACAAAATGATGCCAACACCACCATAAATTTGGCATAGAGAGAGTGTAAAGAGTGAACTTACAACACAAAAGCCACATCAACGAAACCTACAATTTCAAGGAGTTGATCAACAATTCAATGGTTGAATGCGTAAGCCAAAAAAAATAGCAATCAATTCTCTATTACATAGGTATAAAAGAAATACAATTACGACCATAACTATCAAAATGATAAAGCATACCTTTATCCAAAGATAAGCGAAAAGTCAACCATTTGTCAAACATAGTAATGGAGTCACAATAAGAGATTCCCCATCAAGTACAAGCTATCAAGTCAGGATACAACCCAAGAGATTTTCGACCAACTATCGAAACATATAGTAAAAGATTAAGATTAGTTTCAATTATGATTTTCCATTTCATAAAAAAAAGGTAAACCTCAATGTCGAGAAATACCACCATGTCGAATACAAGATCCGTATAGTACTGTAAGGTAAAGATCTTCCTAAAAAATGCTTTAGAAACCTGTTCACAAAAGA
Source organism: Chamaecyparis obtusa (assembly GCA_027943335.1). Taxonomy (NCBI): domain Eukaryota; kingdom Viridiplantae; phylum Streptophyta; class Pinopsida; order Cupressales; family Cupressaceae; genus Chamaecyparis; species Chamaecyparis obtusa. The sequence continues at coordinate 1,825,391 of BSBK01008474.1, read as the reverse complement.
CAGCTAGGGTGAGAATATTGTGGGAGTGCATTTCCACCATACCACGAAGTAGTAACACTTCCCCAGAATCCTTCCTGACATGAAGGATACCCAGCCTAGCTAGAAGTAATCTAATAAAGGAAAACTAAGGAGTAATGGAATATGTGCTACTTGACACATCCACATTCAATTTCCAATATAACATGTTATGTATTTTCAAAGCAACCCCTATAAATCTACTTTCATTTCATACATATGGAAAATATCAGGCAAAGATTCACATTTTATGCATACTACTTCAAGCTTCCATGGTGCATTGGACATACATAAGGAACATAACAAAATCCTTCTCTTAACTATTAAAAACATATCAAGCTCATAATATCCGCCAATATCTCTTTTAGTTCAAATGATAATTATAAATTTAATTCTTCATAGTACATGGAGAAAATGCAAGAATACACATATAACAAATTCATTTGATTCATGAAGTATAAATTATAACAATGATTAGCAGGTATTTTGCAATAGGTCTAAAGAATTTACATGCCTAAGCTTTCCTTCATCTATCTAGTCATTAATATTTGTTTTTCACCTTTTTTATTTTCTATAGTAATGATATAAGAAATAAAAATATCCTAAATCATTATCATCAAGACATAGATAAACCATATGCATCATTCTGACATATTAAGCTAGAAACATCAACTCTTTCTTGAGAAACATGTTGAGAATCTCTTTTATTTGTATCTAACCAATATAGAAGATCATATAGGCAATTCCAGTTTAAACAAAAGGCTAACGAACATTCCATCTGCATAGTTCTCAATAGGCAATATAATTGCATAATAAATGTAAGAAATTCCAAGCATATATAGACTTTTCTTTAAAGGATCTTTTATTTCTTTAAGAATGGAGAAACACAAACAAACATTCTTTCATACATCAGCACATGAAAATACCATTTACCTTATTATTTTATCTAGTATACAAATTAATCATAATCTCCAAAAGTATGTACTTTGTAATGTTTTAGATATGGCCTTATATTCACGGCATCATTCAGTCATACACAATATTTATCTACACATAAACACTCAATTTAAAGGTAATGAAAATAAGCTTACACATAAGCATGGTCCTTTCTTGATGTACTAACCATAGTCAAATATGTAAATGATAGGTTGCAAAAGCATAACTAACTTGGCCTAAATTTTATAGGTATTCATGTTCAATAAGACTTTATCATAGTATTTTAAAGATGTACTTAATTAATTTGATTCTAATAAAAAAAGTAGTTGGCTCCCACTTATAAACCCATGTTTAAAGTTTGACCATATGAAGTTCTATGTAGCTTTAATTTTTAAGCAATAAAATCTCCCCTAAGATGATAAATTATCAACTGAATAGTTAAGGTTCCGATTTCACCTTTCAAAATGCATCAATCATAAAATAACCTAAAATCCAAGTTTATCCTTTCCTAATAGGAAATCATCATGGTTAATCTTCTATGATATTAAAGAATTGATTTGTACTAAAGTTTGCATTGCTTTGGTTGCTACAACTCCATCCTTATTACAGAAAACACGATACTCACCAAACACAATGAAATACAAGTATTTTCCAAAGGAAAACTAAGGAATGATGCCCAATCCAAAGAAATCACAATACACATCTACATGAAAAAAAATAAAATATAACAAGTACTAATTTGAATTCATTAACTGTATGGATTTTGTCCTTAACAACCTAGTTTTGGAAAGTTTCTTGGAAAATAACTATAATCTGATGAATATTTACCGCAAAGACTTGGGACTATTAATGGCTTCCAATAAAGAACGTCTGATACACTTGTGTTTAATTTTCTTCTACCATGGTGATTGATTGTTCTCTAATCAATTTAGGAGCAGGCCAACCTGCCATCCTCTGTGTTTGGCAATCTCCTACTGATCTCCAAAACCAAATAGATAAGCCCCACATTCTAGGATGCTAGTTGGAAAATTCTAAACATTTAATCTTATCTAAACACATCCTTGACCTTATTCAAAATAAAATTGCACATACGCACAACTAAAATGCATCTCCACAAGTGTTGAAGGAACATTTACACAGACATTCAAAAGAAATATAAGAAACCAAAAAGAAAAACTAACATGCATTTCTAGTTTATTTCTTTCCAACCATACAATTTTAGAATTACAAGAAACAAAAATAAGCCTTACATGAACATTCATTTTGGTTTGCATGCAGAATTATTAAATACATTAACACAAAGCCCTACATGAACTAAGATAGCCAGATGATACAAAATGAAGCAAGATTTATTACTAGGCATACCATAAAATTTTGGTCAACCCAATTTACCCAGCTCCAAAGAAAGAAATCTCAAAAGACTAATACCCAAACTTTCACAATGCTATTCTTCCATCTGCAAGCATCGGGTGGAATGAAGAGGAAAGCAACATCCCTTTGTAAAACATCCCATCTACAGGAGAAGCACCCTCTTCTTATTGTTGTGCACACTTTAACTCCCATTTAAACTCCTATTGTGTGCTATCAATTCCCCTTCCACTACGTGTCACACTCCTCTCCCTTACTCATGCATAATAAGAGGAAGTTAACAAGTTTCTTCCAAAGACAAGCTTCCATGCTGCTAGTTTAGGAAGCAATTAAGAGTCAATTTAAAATTTCTTGACTGCCATAATTCTTTTTTTTTTGGTACTTTCAGCGAATAATTTCCCTTTTCCAGCTCATCCCCTAAATTTAAGCATATGACTATTATGGTTTGTAGAAAAATGGGTTGTGACATCCTTCCCCCCTTAAGAATGCATCATCTTGATGCATAATTTAAAATTTGCTATCATATTTAAAGAAAAGCAAGAAATTTACAATTTACATGATTAATAATCTTTCATTATTCAATGTTCAAGGTAATGCATGTATACACTTTTAGATTCTCACAGAAACTCAACAAGATTCAATTTTATTTTCTTACATAAATTCCAATTTTCATTGGTTATGCATTCTTGAAAGTTCACGAACAAAACAAACACATTTGGAGAAAAACACACACACACACACACACACTTGTATCATTTTAGGAACATTTTCTATGTGAGTGTGTGAATTCCAATACTACCCTTCAGTTTTACAAGGTTAGAGTTACCTCTCTTTGACAATATTCCTCATCTATTATAATGTGTAATTTCATCTGTGCATATACACGAACAACATCATTTAGCATTATTTCATGTTGCTATTGTTTAATAAAAATTAAAAATCTAATATTCTCATAACTCAATGGTTTCAAAAATAATTTACAAGATACTCTTAAGTAGCCATAAAGTACCCACATACCTATGCTTACTATACCTTACTGTGGTATCACAATAAATTGAGCGCATTTTTGGTTTCCTTGGATCCACATTCTTGGCATACTCTTATTTATATACTCACAATATTTTTAGCCCAATCATAGTGTCAATACTTCATAAAATAAAAATTTCAATATTCTATAGTCAAGAGAAAAGAGTCATTTGAAGATTGCAAAATTTCAACTAGAATATGATTTAAATCACAAATTGATCACAAGTAAGTAAATCATTCATACTTACCTTCTAACATGTGGTACTTACTAAGTGACAAAGTCATCCATTCATTTTGCAAATCACCTAAAAAGGTTAGTGGATCCATTTTCCATTTATATGATCTAGGCCCTCATGCCCATCTAGTCACAATAATATTTTTTTAAAACTAGATTTTAAACTCATTTCATCATATCAATTATATTTCATCTCTAAAACCATATAAGTCCTACAATTCTTACATCTTAATATGAATAAGCATTCACATTTTCATCAATATAATGCTTGTGTGCTCCATCTAAGCATAAGCATCCTAATAAATCATGATGATTCATCACCATGTAAAATCAACACATCAATGTATATTACACATCTATAACCATGCATCTAAAAATGTAACCATAAAGATCGATCGTGAAATAAGATACTTAAGTGTAATTGGACATATGTCCTTCTATAAGTCCATGTCTCCTATGCCATCAGACTGTCATTCGTCCATCTGCAAATCATGAGATGGGAGTGTGGCTCTGATGCTTGTCTGTTCTATCCAAAAATTCTTACAAAGGTAGGGGGTATATGGTGCAGCTATGAAACTAACTACTTTCCATGCATTTTTAAGTAGAACTAATCATGGATGTAGCAGGGAGTTGGAACATGGGCAGTATATTTATGAAAACATATGAGAACAAGCTTTGGCCAAAGCATCTTTTTATCACTAGGAATAAAAATTGGTATGTAGAGAAACATCCCTTTCTACCCTTCCCTGTTTAATTCTTCCACATTAGCACCCTCACCAAAAGATAAGCTTTCCAATATACATACATAGTACAAAAATGATACCAACACAAGTATAGCATTTATTTCTTTCCATTTATTATTGCATTAATAAAAGCATAAAAGTCACACAACAAAACAACTAGTCTTATGAATTATGCCTTTCATCATGAGAAATCATAATACATCATAAGCAGTCATGTAAGAATAGAGTGTTGACCATTCTTTCAAAACACCAATAGTGCTTCATAACCAAATAGTTCTATTCTATTTCCATAAAAAATATGTCGACCTACTCGTCGATCATCAAATGTATCAACTAGTATATATATTTCAATTACCTTATATTAATTTCATGCAAGGTCTCAAATATAATCACCCACATGCTAGTAATTTTATATAATGTCAAAAAGATGTATTTTCCATAGATTCCATCATTTTGTGAATATCCAAGCAATGCTCCTCGTAACATCAAAACTCACATCAAAGAATATCAATCAATGTTAATTACTTCATAAAATACATTTCTAATATACACAGTCCTTTACATGTCAATTCAGTTTGGATCATTTCATAATAGTTGAAATATATGATTGTAAGACTAGGAATGGTATGTTCTTCACAATCTACTCCCTTTTCCAATCTATCAATGTTATATGTTGAGCATGACAAATGACAAAACCTCACATCACAGGACTAGAAACATAAAACACATTCTATCCACCATAAGATCATAAGAAATCTCAATATTTCAAGGTTCACAAATTGAAATTCAAAATCTCAAGGATCATTTAAGAAGAATAATAAATAAGTGTGAAAAAAATCTCAATTGATTAAAAAAACTTAAAATTGGTGGCTAGATGGTCACAAGAGAACTTAAAATTTCAAGCTAGTCCTTTACCACTTTCAAATTCATCAAAGTTCAAAATAAAATATCAATTAAAACCAAATCACATTTACATAGTGACTAACACTAGCCACAAGGAGGAAGTAAAAGCTACAAGTCACCTTGCATCCAAGGTACGCTAAAGAACATGACCATACTTATAGAACATAAATCTCAAAGTTCACATCATCATGCAATAACACATTCAATTACCTTAAACAACATTTCTCTATCCACTAAGCTAACCCACATGAATTTTTTAGTTCTCTCTTTTCTTTCAAATCTCATGCCATGCAAGGTAAGACATAAATATATTTTCATAATTTTTCTACAAATTTATGTTTCATACAAAACATGTTGAATTCTTCTTCCCCAAGAATTTCATAAGGTTCTAGTATTAAAATCCTTTCATAACACTTGAAAATATTCATTACAATAATGCATGTTCCATCATTAATCACAAGCTAAGTCCCAATTTCTAGAAAGCTCTCATACCTTTATTGCATAACCATCATTATTTAAGTACACAATATATCATAAAATTTTATCTTCTTTCTCTTCTACACTAATGTAGAGAAATGGGCATTAAATATTTAAGTGTATCCCACACACAATGTACCTCATGAATAATTTTTCACATGTTCTAACATTTTGATATATGGAACAGAAATAAATCACACCACTCAAAGGTACTCAATTGTCAAGCTCACAAAACTATTTCAATCTTTCATAGTTTCAAGAGCAACTGGGTAGATTCAAGAAATTTTACATAAGTAAGAAGTATTGTATTATTAATTTTTTATTTCCCACTATATTATAACACAAAACAAGAAACATCCTATCCTTTCTTATCAAGATTAGCTGAAACTAGAAAATACTCTAGATAGTCAACCAAAGGAACCACAATTTTGTTCATAGACTAAGAATTAGTTGATCCACAATTTGTATGAATAAGGGTCACAAATTAAGCATAGTGAACTCAAGGCCCTAGTGTGGAACCTGGAGCTCTGATACCATATGTAAAGACTGAACTTATGACACAAAATCCACATAAGAAAAACCTACAATTTTAGGGAGTCAGTCAACAAGTCAATGGTCAAATTTGTAAGTAAAAAAAATTACCAATCAATTCCCTACTATATAGGAATAAAAGAAATACAATTATGACCATAACTATCGAAATGATAAAGCATACATTTATCCAAAGATAAGTAGAAATTTGACCATCAGTGAAATGTAATAATGGAGTCACAATAAGAGATTCCCCATCAAGTACAAGTTATCAAGTCAAGATACAACCCAAGCAATTTTTGATCAACTCTCTAAACATATAGTAAAAGATTAAGATTAGTTTCAATTATGATCTTCCATTTCATTAAAAAAGGTAAACCTCAACATTGATAAATACCACCATGTCAAATACCAGATCTGTATAGCAATGCAAGCTAAAGATCTTCTTGAAAAATGCTTTAGAAACCTATTCACAAAAGCTAGCTAGGGCGATAATATTCTGGGAGTGCATTTCCACCCTACCACGAAGAAGTAACACTTCCCTGGAATCCTTCCTGACATGAAGGATACCCAGCCCAGCTAGAAGTAATTTAACAAAGTAAAAATAAGGAGTAATGGAATATATGCTACTTGATACATCCACATTCAATTTCCAATATAACATGTTAGGGATTTTCAAAGAAACCCTTGTAAATCTACTTCCATTTCATACATATGGAAAATATCATGCAAAGATTCACATTTTATGCATACTACCTCAAGTTTTCATGGTGCATTTAACATACATAATACAACATAACAAAATCCTTCTCTTAACTATCAAAAACATGTCAAGCTCATAATATCTGCCAATATCTCTTTTAGTTCAAATGATAATTATAACTTGAATTCTTCATAGTACATGGAGAAAACCCAAGAATACACATATAAAAAATTTATTTTATTAAAGAAGTATAAATTATAATAATTATTAGCAGGTATTTCGCAATAGCTCTAATGAATTTACGTACCTAAGCATTCCTTCATCTATCTACTCATTAAGATTTGATTTTCACCTCTTTTATTTTCTATAGTAATGATATAAGAAATAAAAGTATCCTAAATCATTATCATCAAGACATGGATAAACCATATGCATCATTTTGACATATTAAACTAGAAACATCAACTCTTTCTTGAGAAACATGTTGAGAATCTCTTTTATTTGCATCTAATCAATATAGAAGAACATATACATAGTTCCAATTTAAACACAAGGCTAATGAACATTCCATGGTTGTGGTTCTCAATAGGAAATAGTTTTGCATAATAAATATAAGGAATTCCAAGCACATATAGACTTTTCTTTAAAGGATCTTTTATTTCTTTAAGCATGGAGAAACACAAAAAAACATTCTTGCATACATCAACACATGAAAATACCATTTACCTTATTATTTTATCTAGTATACAAATTAATCATAATCTCAAAAAGTATGCACTTTGTAATGTTTTAGATATGGCCTTATATTCACAGAATCATTCAGTCATACACAATATTTATCTATGCACAAACACTCAATGTAAAGGTAATGAAAATAAGCTTACACATAAGCATGGTCCTTCCTTGATGTACTAACCATAGTCAAATATATAAAAGATAGGTTGCAAAAGCATAACTAACTTGGCCTAAATTTCATAGGTATTCATGTTCAATAAGACTTTATCGTAGTCTTTCTAAGATGTACTTAACTAACTTGATTCTAATAAAAAAAGTGGTTAGCTCCCACTTACAAACCCATATTTAAACTTTGACCATATGAAGTTCTATGCAACTTTAATTTTTAAGAAATAAAATCTCCCCTAAAATGATAAATTATCCACCGAATAGTTAAGGTTCCGATTTCACCTTCAAAATGGATCAATCACAAAACAACCTAAAATCCAAGTTTATCCTTTCCTAATAGGAAATCCATGTTGTTAATCTTCTATGATATTAAAGAATTGATTTCCACTAAAGTATGCATTGCTTTGGCTGCTACAACTCCATCTCTACTACAGAAAACATGATACTCAACAAACACAATGAAATATAAGTGTTATCCAAAAGAAAACTAAGGAATGATGCTCAATCCAAAGAAATGACAATACACATCTACAAGAAAAAAAAATAAATTTTTTTACAGATTTGAGTTCATCAGTTGTATGGATTCCACCCTTAACAATCTAGGTTTGGAAGGTTTCCTAGAAAATGACTATAATCTGATGAATATTTTCTGCAGATACTTGGAACTATTAATGGCTTCCAATAAAGAACATCTAATACACTTGTGTCTAATTTTCTTCTACCATGGTGATTGATTGTTCTCCAAGAAGTTTAGGAGTAGGCCAACCTGCCATCCACTATTTCTGGCAATCTCCTCCCGATCTCCAAAACCAAAAAGATAACCCCCACATACTTGGATGCTAGTTGGAAAATTATAAACATTTAATCTTATCTAAACACATCCTTGACATTATTCAAAATAATGTTTCACAGACGCACAAGCAACATGCATCTCCACAAGTGTTGAAGGAACATTTCCATAGACATTCAAAATAAATATAAGAAACCAAGAAGAAAAACTAACATGCATTTCTAGTTTATTTCTTTCTAACCATATGATTTCAGAAGTACAAGAAACCAAAAATAAGCCTTACATGAACATTCATTTTGGTTTGCATGCAAAATTATTAAATACAATAACACAAAGCCCTACATGAACTAAGATAGTGAAATGATACAAAATGAGACAAGATTTAGTACTAGGCATGCCATAAAATTTTGGTCAACCCAATTTAGCCATCTCCAAAGAAATAAATCTCAAAATACTAATACCCAAATTTTCAAGATGTTATTCTTCCATCAGCAAGCATTGAGTGGAATGAAGAGGAAAGTAGCTTCCCTTTGTAAAAAATCCCATCTGGAGGAGAAGCACCATCCTCCTCTTGTTGCGTACACTTTAACTCCCCTTTAAACTCCTATTTCATGCTAATCAATTCCCCTTCCCAAATAATTGGACATTTCCAGCTCAATATGCCTTCATTTTTTAAGTTTCCTGCATCTTTCTGTGCAAGAAATATACTAAAAGATAGTTTGTATGCTCCAATAAAAACTACGATATGTGCACTCATTGTTTTCTTGTGGGTTTTGTATAGATTTACTATGCAAAGAAAAAATAACACAATATTGAGTTTTCCCCCTTGGCCATTTGCATGGCCCATTATTGGAAATCTTAACCAGCTGAGAAAGCTTCCTCATCGTGATCTTCACGAACTTGCGAAGAAATATGGGCCCATTGTGATGTTGAAATTCGGTTCTATCCCCACTATTGTAGTTTCTTCTTTTGCCATGATGAAGGATTTCTTGAAAACCCATGATATAGTTTTCGCAAGCTGACCTCCAATTGTTGCAGGGAAATACCTATTTTATAATGAAAAGGGTATGATATTTGCACCTTACAGGGCTTATTGGAGACACATGAGGAAGCTATGCATGGTAGAATTATTGAATAGAAAAAGGATTGATTCCTTCAAATGCCTACAAAAGAAAGAAATGATTCACATTGTTCATTTAGTGTAGGAAAAGTTTGAGTAGGACAGGAAGCTGGTTAATCTCACTTGGTTATTTTCATGGTTTACCCAGGAAGTCATGTGGAAAATCCTTTTGGGTACCAAAATATCTTTTGAGGGTGACACCCATTAGGGTGGTCATGGAGAAGAGGTAAAGAATATGGAAACAAAGGCGGTGGTTATAATAAGACTTATCAATATAGGGGACTTCATTCCATACTTAGACTAGATGGACTTGCAAGGCATGAAGCATCGCATTAAAAAGGTACAAAATTTCTTCAATGAAGTGGTACATAAAATAATAGAGGAGCACTAGTAGCACAAGGGGCACTTGCAGTCTAATACCAAGGACATCATTGACCTCTTGGAAATGAAGTGCTTTGATGGAGTGCCAATCAAAGAAGAAAACATCAAAGCCATTGTTTTTGTACGTTATAGGAACTTCTTATTCGCAATACAATTTTCCTTATTAATATTTTTCTATTTAATTGGTATTGTTTAAAAAGAAATTGTATAACTTTTACAGGATATGTTCTTGGCTAGAATTGAAATGACTACTTCAAAGTCAAAATGTGCAATGAGTGAGATTCTCAAAAACCCCTGTGTGGCCAAGCAAATGCAAGATGAAATTGAATTAGTGGTCATTGGGAACAATACCTTTGCTGGTACCACACAAATTGACACAAGATTGCACAGTTGGAAGATACTTCATTCCTGAGAGAATTAGGGTTATCATCAATGCTTGGGCTATTGGAAGAGAACTGTCATTGTGGGAAGATCCTCTCAAATTCCGGCCATAGATATTTATGGGTAAAACTATTGATCTTGTGAGAGACAAAGAATTTTTTATATGGTTCCTTTTGGAGCGTGATGGAGAGGATGCCTAGGGACATGCATGGTCATTATGAACATGAATCTTCTATTGGCTTAGCTGATTCATTATTTTGAGTGGAACGTGGATGGGGATTTGGACATGATGGAAGTATTTGGAGCCACCACACCCAAGAGTGTCGACCTCCTCACTCTTCCTACACTCAGGATGTCCACCTGCCCTTGAATTTAAAACAATATCTTCAATTTCCTTTAGTGACTTTTTATGTATGGCATATAAGCTCTCCTGTGTCTTCCACTGACCCACCCTAGGACTTAGATATTTTTCTAATAAGTAAATAAATATTGTATGTGTTCTATGCTTCATGTTTCATTTTAATATTGATGTTTATAAAAATAAATATTGTATGTGTTCTATGCTTCATGTTTCATTTTAATATTGATGTTTATAAAAATAAATAATTTTTTTTAATTTTAGTAATATGATGTTAACACTATACTATGGTATTCTCTCAAGTATTGACTTGTCATTAATAAATTAGTTTTCTGTCGATTATAAGATTTTATTGTTTAAATTGTTTTTCAAAAAAAATCAATTTTATAAAATTAACATATAAAATGTTTAATTTATAAAAAATATTATTTTTTCAATGTGATTAGTAAATTTATTTGAATTTTTAGGATTAACTTTTTAGCAATGCTAGATTTTTTAGAATTTTTTATATTTTTATATTTAAAAAAACTAAATTTCTAATAAATTGTTTTTTAAAAATTATTTGTGAAGTTATAATTTTAAAAATCAAGTCATTATTTTATGGACATATAAATTTACACAAAAATAATAAAATAAAATAAAAATTAAAACATAGTTTTATACATTTGAAATAAATAATTACATTATTTCATTAAAAGCATTACCTATAGAACATCATATTAATTTAGTTAAATTTAGGCATAATAAAATGCTATGTGTATCTCACTATCAATCGCACCTTGGTGTGCAATGGGTACACCGAAGACATGTGGAAGGTTAATTAGTAGGCAGTTTAGAAGATAATATTGTTTGTGTAATAGAAGCCTCAATGGAAGAATAATACCTTCAAACCAAGTATGCGTCCACTTATAAGGGTCAAAACATGATTGAAGAAAAAATCTTGAATGATAAAGAAAATCAAGTTCCATGGTTCTTCAATAGAGGGGGAGAAGTGGATAGCAAGAGAGATAGGGATAGACGTGAAATGTGAGAGAAAGAGGGGTAAGGTGATAGAGATAATGGAGAGAAAGAGAGGGGGGATCTAGGAAGAGGAAGAGGGAGAGGAAGATAGATGGATGGATAGTGAGAGGGAGACAAATCTAGAGTTAGAGAGGGAGAGAGGAAGAAAAACATAAATGGGGAAAGGGAGCAAAATAGAGAGAGATATAGAGAGAAGATGAGGGAGATAAATATTGAGAGGTATATGGAGATAAAGAGGAGATGGAGAGAGGAAAACATAAAGGGATATGGAGGAACAAATAGAATGGGTGATAAAGAGATAGATAGATAGATAGATAGATAGATAGATGTTGATCTCCAATTCATGTTGTCTATTAGTGTCCAACACTTAGTCATTCTCAAGGAAATGTTGGTCGATGATCACTACGACCAAGCCATCTTATTAAGACCGAGTTATGTATAGACTTGTATTTTGTATATATGTATCGAGAAGTAGTTACAACCAAGAAAGTCAGAGGTTGCTGAGTACTTCATTAGTTACCAAGTAGTATATATGTTGAGTTATATAGAAGAGTCAATGCCAAGTGGTAATATATGGAGAACAGTTTTGACTGAGCATCAGGGTGAACCCACAATAGTGGGTTACACTTTTTTGCCTGAATGGACACTAAACTCTACATTTTGAGAAAAAAATTCAGATTCAAATGCATATTTCCATTGAACCATTCAAGATCAGAGGATGAAGTAAATTATAGTCTTTTAGGATTTTCTGTCTAGATTCTAAATATATTTTTTTAATTTATTTGAATACTTTTTTCTTTCTCCCATGAAAACTGGTGTGGTGCTGAAAATGTAATTTTCAAATAGTAACATTGTTTTCATAGAGCATGATGAAGGGTGCTCTGATACCACTGATTAAGGGCCACACCACCCTTACCAACTCATAACCAAAAAAAAATACAACATGGAGACAAAGAGAAGACAAAATGATTTACAAAGCATACATTAATACTTGAAAATCATTACAACTTGAGGGCTTTCTCCAAATATGAGATCTACAATATGAGAGATCTTACATCCTCCAAACTTACAACCCAAGAGCTTCAATCCAAGAGCTTCAACTTGAGAGCTTATTCCCCAATACAAGATCCTACAACTTGAGAGCTTCTTTTCCAATGCAAGATCCCACAACTTGAGAGCTTGCTTATGAATTCTCCTATGCCTTCTTTATATAGAAATTTACCACCTAAGATATTACAACACAACCAATGTGGGATAAAAGATACATGCAACTACCTTGATACAAATATTAAATACCCACACAATTAATATTTAGCACCACCATGTGGGCCAATTGCCAAATTAATTTGCCTTTGTGGCCAATAAGAAAATAGAAAGTTGTAACTACCTAGCTACAAATATTAAATGCAAGAACTTTCTACAAATTTCTAAAATGCCACTTGCACCTTGATAAATGAAATGTTTTTTTTGTTTCTTCTTCTTCTCTCTTTTTTTTTTCTTTCTTTTTTTTTTCTTCTCTTTTTCTTTTCTTCTCTTTTTAAAAAAAATAAATTTCGTCACTTTCTCTCTCCTCCATTTTTTTTTATCATGCCCCCTTTTATTTTGTGATGCAAGATGCTCCTGCATCAAACACCCAAGGTAGGAAAAATTTTGTGAATATGGATTCACAAAATGAAGTAGCCGCTACTTATATTTTTTTTCTTCTCTTCCAACACCTTTCTAGAACAAGTATCTGTTGCTTATATATTTCATTTTTCCTTCTTTTCCAACACCTAGTTAGAACAAGTATATTCCGTTGTTGAAAATACTCCTTTGCAATCAACTTCATCCAAGTGTAACTCTCATTCTCCTCCAATCTTGTAGGATCTAATGCACCTGTAATAAATTCTATATTACAATACAAATATTCTTTTGCATACCAAACATCACTTGCAAGGTCCTCATTTAAACTACCATTATCTTTCAAATCCATCTCAAAGTTAACATCCCATGATTCATAAAAATTTACCCCTTTCACATCTTCATCTTTGTTTTCTTCTTTCGTATCTTCAACAAGGCATGTAATAGCTTCTTTCCTTTGACCTCCAAGTAAGACATTCCACTCTTCCTCAACTACTACAATCTTCATTAATAAATCATATTGATCAACTTCAGGTTCACAAATCTTTTCATCTTCATGCTCTCCCTCTTCTTTTGTACCACTTGCATGATACTCCACTTTATCTTCTATCTTTCCCGCATCAAAAGAATTGTCATCACCTCTTTGAATCACTCTTCTCTTTTTCAACTCAACTTCTAATTCAGCCACTTGCTTCTTCAAATCTAGTATTACAACTCTTGTCTCTTCTTGATATCTCTCTCTAATCTTCTGAAGTCTAGGAATTATAAGAATCCATCTAATCACAAAAGTCATCTTCTTATTTCTCTTCTCCATACTCGTGTCCTCTTAATAAAAACTTCACCCAACCCAAGGTCCTAGTGCAAACTGCCTCACGCTCAGTGATCTATCTACACACTCAAGAACTCCTACTCTGATACCACTTGATGAAGGGTGCTCCCCTTAATACCACAAACACATACTAGAAATAGAGAAATAACAACAATTTGCAAGAACAAAAAATGGGCTTCTTATTATCTCCACAAATGTGGAATTATAAATTTTAGAATTACAATATGAAAATCCACATGGGCATTCCCTTTACAATATTCTATAGGACAAAGCCTTGAATTATTACCTAGACCTACTCTGAATTGCCTAGGAAAACACTACAGCCTTCCTTATATATGCAATTTTTCACCGCTTAGGAAGGTTCCAGAATTTTAGCCAAATAAGGGTGACCAAATTTAGAATTATTTTATTTTACAATTTATTACATCAAAGTCGGCTCAAAATAACTTTTGAAACCCAAATAGAAATTTTGAAGGAAAATCATTTTCTACCATTTCAGGTGACCCAACTTCTGGAGACCATAAGTCATCACCTGTTGACCTGATTGACTATTATGACCCCATTTCAGAAAAGGACGCGAAGCGCTCTACAATGCCTAAATGAAGCTGAAGTTTCAACCTCATCCGGGGCCTCTAAAGCCTTCAAAATTGAGTTCAAAGTTTTTGTACCCTGTTGCCAATACCAAAAAATTTCAATATCTACAAAGCTAGACTTGATTTATCAATGAAACTTTATTGGTAGGATGATATGACAAAAATGAACCTCCACCTATGAAATCAGAACATTGCAAGATTGTATGACCAACTTACTAAAAATAGTAAGTTTCCATAAATAGCAGCTCTGCACAAGATAGCCCTTATTGAAAACAAAACAGAAATATTTTTGGGTGATGCAAGATTGCTCTTATAGCCAGGATGCTCCTACATTAGAGCATAACTTTTTTTGTAAATTAGATATGAATGTGATTCTTTCAAATTTAGTTTTTTAACATCCATACGAAGGGCATGCAATTGGTTTGATGACATAATCACTATTATTGCATATTTTATTAACGTTTGAAGTTGACTAAACCATAATTTTGACATAGCTTATAACTTATTGTATATTTATCAAATTTCAAAAAAAAAATTATAGAAAGTATACTCGAATACGAAGGACACTATTATTTTTCCAAAATTTTTTTTCCTTTTTTACTATTTTTCATTGAATGGAAAACTCAGAGGTTTATATTTGATAAAAAAACCTACATTCATTTAACGTAAAAAACCATACACATAATAAATTAAAAAATAGTCAAATATATAATCATTAGAAAGCTAGTTTAGAGTACTTGTTCTATGCAAAATGATGTTTTCTTATTCTTCCATTTGGTCACCATGCTTGAGGCCCAAAGCCATGAAATTCTCATAATTTATTCAAAACTTGCAACCATGGCCTAAACCAGGCACTTTCGATAGAAAGTACTTTCCATTGAAAGTACTTTAATGAAAAATGCAATTTCTAGTCATTACTAAACTACTTTCGATAGAAAGTCAATTAGTTTCAATCAAAAGTCAACTATGACTTTCGATAGAAACCTATGTCAGCCTTTTTGGTGTCATTTCTGGTTAATAAGGTTTAGGTATAAATAAATGTATATTTTTTCATTTCATAAATTTGAAAGTTGTAAAATAATTCACATTTAGGAGAAGGAAGTTTTTTTGGGACAAAATAATTTTCTAACTTGTGATGGGAAATAAAAAGAGAAGGCTAAACAAAAGTACACGACATTATTCAGAAGAGACTGAACAAAGACTACATGAAGAATCACGAAAAATATATTATCGTCAGAAACAAGGTATGTCTAAGATGTTTCTCTCTAGATATTTTAAGTTGATGGTCAAGACATCTCTTAATGTTCATGTAAATGTGATATTGTAATACCTAATTTTAGAGCTAATTAGACCTAATAAGACTAATTATTAGCAATTAGGACCTATTAAGACCAATTTAGAGGTCTAACTAGACCTATTAGGACCAAGTCTAGACCTAACTAGGACCTATTCTAGTCCAACCAATTAGATCTATTAGGACTTGTTATTCTGACCATTTAATAGATGTATTAGGTCCTATTGGGTCCAAATAGACCTTTAACTATACCTATTAGGACCAATTAGATAGGTAGCTGGACCAATTAGGACCTATTAGACCTAACTAGACCTAATTGTAGACCTATTTAGACTAATTAAGACCTAATAGGACCTATTAGGACCTATTAGGAATAATTGGGACCTAATAGGACCTATTAGGACCTATTAGGACTAATTAGGACTAATAGGACCTATTAGTCCCCCTAATTAGGACTAATAGGACCTATTAGTCCACCTAATTAGAATCAATTAGAACCAATCAACACCTAATTAGACTCAATTAGAACCAATTAGGATCTAATATGACCTATTAGAACCCAATTAGACTTAATTATAATAAATTAGCACCTAATTAGACTCAATTAGGTCCAATTAGACCCAATTAGGACCAATTAGAACCAATTAGAACCAATTAGGACCTAATAGGACCTATTTGGACTAATTAGGACATAATAGGACCTATTAGGACTAATTAGGACCTAATAGGACCTATTATTCCACCTAATTAGAATCAATTAGAACCAATTAGCACCTAATTAGACTCAATTAGAACTAATTAGGACCTAATATGACCTATTAGAATGCAATTAGACTCAATTACAATAAATTAGAACCAATTAGAACTAATTAGAACCAATTAGAAACTATTTAGACTCAATTAGAACCAATTAGACTCAATTAGAACTAATTAGAAGCAATTAGAACCAATTAGGACTAATTAGGACTAATTAGAACCAATTAAGATCAATTAGGACTAATTAGAACCAATTAGAACCAATTAGAACCAATTATGACTAGTTAGAACTAATTAGGACCAATCAAACTTAATTAGAACTAATTAGAACCAATTAGAACCAATTAGGACTAATTAGAACCAATTAGGACCAATTAGAACTAATTAGGACCTAATTACATGAGCAATTAGAACCAATTAGATCTAATTAGGACCTAATATGACCTATTAGAACTAATTAGGACCTATTAGATCCAATTAGGACCTAATACGACCTATTAGAATGAATTAGGACCTAATTAGACTCAATTAGAACCAATTACATCCAATTAGACTCAATTAGATCCTATTAGAACCAATTAGGACCTATTAGATCCAGTTATGACCTAATATGGCCTATTAGATCCAATTAGGACTAATTAGGACCTATCAGAACCAATAGGATCCAATTATGACCTATTATGACCTATTAGGAACAACAGGATCCAATTAGATCCAATTAGAACCAATTAGGACCAATTAGGACCAATTAGAACTAATTAGAACCTATTAGAGCCAATTAGGACTAATTAGGACCAATATGACCTATTAGCACCTATTAGGACCAACTATGACCTAATTAGACTCAATTAGAACCAATTAGGACCTAATATGGCCTATTAGAACCAATTAGGACCTATTATAACCTATTATGACTTAACTCTAGACTAATTAGGACCTATTATGAGCAAGTAGGACTAATTAGAACCAATTAGGACCTAATTAGAACCAATTAAGACCTAATATGACTAATTAGAACCAATTAGGACCTAATTAGACTCAATTAGAACCAATTAATACCTAATTAGACTCAATTAGAACCAATTAGATCCAATTATAACCAATTAAGACCTAATTAGACTCTATTAGGACCAATGAGATCCAATTAGGACTAATTAGGACCTATTACGACAAATAGGATCCACTTATTACCTATTAGGACCTATTAGGACCAATAGGATCCAATTAGAGCCAATTAAGACTAATTAGGACCAATTAGGACCAATTAGAACCAATTAGAACCAATTAAAATCAATTAGGACTAATTAGTACCAATATGACCTATTAGGACCAACTATGACCTAATTAAACTCAATTAGAACCAATTAAGACCTAATATGGCCTATTAGAACCAATTAGGCCCTATTATAACCTATTATGACTTAAATGTAGACTAATTAGAACCTATTATGACCAATTAGGACTAATTAGAACCAATTAGGACCAATTAGGACCAATTAGACTCAATTAGGACCAATTAGACCCAATTACGACTAATTACGACCAATTATGACTCAATTAGGACCAATTAGACTCAATTAGGACAAATTAGACAAAA
This sequence comes from Chamaecyparis obtusa, assembly GCA_027943335.1. Classification (NCBI taxonomy): domain Eukaryota; kingdom Viridiplantae; phylum Streptophyta; class Pinopsida; order Cupressales; family Cupressaceae; genus Chamaecyparis; species Chamaecyparis obtusa. The sequence continues at coordinate 1,806,812 of BSBK01008474.1, read as the reverse complement.
TTAGGACCAATTAGACCCAATTAGGACTAATTAGAACCAATTAAGACCTAATATGACCTATTAGAACCTAATTAGGCTCAATTAGAATAAATTAGCACCTAATTAGACTTAATTAGGACCAATTAGTACCAATTAGACTCAATTATGACCAATTAGACACAATTAGGACCAATTAGACCCAATTAGACTCAATTAAGACCAATTAGACCCAATTAAGACTAATTAGAACTAATTAGGACCTAATATGACCTATTAGAACCCAATTAGACTCAATTAGGACCAATTAGACTTGATTAGGACCAATTACACCTAATTAGACTCAATTAGGACCAATTAGACCCAATTAGGACTAATTAGAACTAATTAGGACCTAATATGACCTATTAGAACCCAATTAGACTCAATTAGAATAAATTAGCACCTAATTAGACTTAATTTGGACCAATTACTACCAATTAGACTCAATTACGACCAATTAGACTCAATTAGGACCAGTTAGACCCAATTAGACTCAATTAGAAGCAATTAAACCCAATTAGGACTAATTAGAACCAATTAGGACCTAATATGACCTATTAGAACCCAATCAGATGCAATTAGAACAAATTAGCACCTAATTAGACTCAATTAGGACCAATTATACCCAATTATTACTAATTAGGACCAATTATGACTCAATTAGGCCAATTAGACTCAACTAGGACCAATTAGACCTAATTAAACTCAATTAGGACCAATTAGACTCAATTAGGACTAGTTAGACTAATTAGGACCAATTAGACTCAATTAGGACCAATTAGACCCAATTAGGAAGTAATTAGGATCAATTAGACTCAATTAGACCTAATTAGACCCAATTAGACTCAATTAGGACCAATTAGGACCAATTAGACTCAATTAGACCCAATTCAACCAAACTAGACCTGTTAGACCTAACTTCATTCAAAAGTTTTTGTTTAATAATTTATACTTCATACATGTAGGAAATGCTCAAGAAGCACAACCTTCTAAAGTTGGAGAAGGGTTATCACAAGCTCAACAAGCCCAACCTTTAGAAGTTGGAGAAGGGTCATCACAAGATCAACAAGCCCAACCTTCAAAAGTTGGAGAAGGGTCATTGCAAGCTCAACAAGAACAACCCTCAGAATATCAAACAAATACACATCTCTCTCTCTCACTGACTCTCTCTCACTGTCTTGATTTAGTCTCTTATTGGTGAATATACATTTTGGGTCTTTTCCCTTAAGAAGTTATTTTTTTTGTTGTGTACATGCAGCCTTTTATAATGAAAATGTTGGACAAGGGGCATCCCAAGTTGAATCAACCCAAGGTCAAACAAGTATGTGTTTCTCTCATTATTTTATAAATGATTATAGGTTTGACATGTTCAAGAGCTTGTAAATACTTATTTCATGAAGGTCCCTTTATGATGAGATATTAAGATATTTTTTTAATTTTATTTACAGTGGAAGTGCAAGAAACATATGTGAATGATAGTCTACTCCAACAATTGAAGAGAAAAATTAATCGTAAAAGCATAGATCATTTAATTGAAATGGATGTGGAAAAATTGAGAGATTATGCTAAACAACCCATAAATATTACAAAGTGGGAATTGAATAAAAATTCTAAGAAAATAATGAAACAATTTGATAATCTTGGTACACTTGAAAAAACTCAACTATTATCAATTACACTTCTTAAAGATGAGTTAAAAGAGCCATTAAAATTTTTGGGTGTAGATGCAAGTTTGAAAAAGTTAAAATCAAGTAACTACTACCCCAATTTTCATGTGCATGAAAATTTGGCTAAAACCTATCCCAAGATCTTTTTTTTTACCCTGCCAGGCATCCCTGAAAATTTCATGGGTTTATGTCCTTCCTTCTGGTCTCTGCAATTTGTTTCATTCCCTGGTCTACAGGTCAAAATATTTGAAAATGTAGCCGTTGTGCCAAAAACCCTAAGTAACCCTAACCTAGTTTCTATTTTCATGTTGCTTTATCTCGGCCACTTAAGTCCTCAAAAACCCATGTGCACTCATTTCTCATTGGTCAGTCGTAGGTTCTCTAAGTTCTTCGGTAGTTACCCCTTTTATTTGGCTATTCAGTGACTACATTGGTTCTCTTAGTTGCCAAATGTTTGGTGGTTAAGTCTAAACGGTCAGTGACTTGGTGAAACAACTAACCTTTCCTCAGTCACGTAATCGCTAAGTTCTTTGGCGGTCTCAAATTTATGGGGTCCAAGTTCAGCAAGATCAACGGTCGTCGTAAGTTTGTGAAAGATTTGTTAGAGGCTTGCGATCTTGCGAAAACTATTGATTCTTCCAAGTGTGTTGCGCTTCAAGCCTTGTGTGGGTCTGATGCCACGTATTCTGATGTGGAAGCTCCTGATTGGCCAAAGGTAGTGACTTGTTCAATTTGTCAGAGTAGGCCCGATAGACTATATCCCTTTAATCCAATGGTTGGTGCATAATCTCATGGAGTGTGTTAGAGCTATGAGATTATGCGCCAATCATCGATCTTGCTTTATTGCAGAGGCTTCATTAGGTGGGTCCTTTCTTGCTGACGTGCTCATATTTGATTGGCCGATAAAATGATGATTGGGATTTGTTAGTGGGGCTGTGTCAGAGTCTCTGGAAGGATGTCAGTAGGATGAAGATCAATGGCTGGTGTATCTTTGCATAGCCCTTTTGTGAAACATGCGATCTTACACCCACCGTTCGATTTGCCAATTGTTCAGGTCCTGTCAGTGGGTCCAATGCCAAGTCAGGGTGATATGTCATCTTCTTATTAGCCAAAGTAAAGGTAAATATTAGGTGGGGCTAGTGCCGTGTGTTTCTGACTTGCTCAAATATGATTGGTTGTCATGTGCTAATGAAGACTTATAGGTGGACTCATGTGTCAGTGGGGTCACAGTTAGAAAGGATCTACGGCTAGCACATGATTGGAAGGAATATTTGGGGGCCACAAGATCATGCACCCACCATTGGATTGGAATCTATTTGCAGTGGGTCCATTTTCAGAAAGGTTGCCAAGGTGGTTGCTGATGGAGTGGCCAGAATGAATAGAAAGGTGACATGTGGTAGCCTAGGCCCAGGGTTATTAAAGCATTAAGTGACTTGGCGAATGAAGGATTTCTTGCGTTCGCTTAATGGAACCAGGGTTAGTTAAAAGACTTAGCAATTCAGCAAAATGCCTTGTTCGCTGAATCGCTTGACCAGACCAGGGTTAAGAGAAGGATTTCATGAATGAGAAAAGGTCTTCGGTCACGCACTTGCTGAATGACTTAAAGGAAGAAAAGCTCTGGGTGGGTCCAAGCTTGCTAACATGTAGAAAAGCTCAATTCTCATTGGTCCAAGCATGTCGAGGGGGATTTTGACTTTTCAAGGAAGTTTGTGATTATTGTCAGAAGGATCTAGGCCATTCATCTACTGGGAAACATTATACATCGATGTCTACTTTTTAAAGTGACCAGCTAGCCATTAGTTTTCAAATTCAAATGTGTCTAAGAGGGTTTTTTGCCAGTATTTGGTTTACAGGCCGCAAGCGGTGAGGTAGGTTAGAGAATTTATGTCTTCAGGACATTTTCAATTGAAGAGGATGATGAGGGAGTCTGGGTAGCTATCATGGGTCAATTCTTGTCTTAGAAAAGTACTAGTTTGAGCATTCATGGTGAGACTTTGTGCAGGAAAGTTGATGATCCAGGTTACTTGTCTACAGGCAATTATAGTATAGAGATGGGCACATAAACAAATATCTAATCAGCCATGATGTTGCAGAAATACTTTTATGATCAAACTTGTTTGAGTTAGAGTTAATTCTTACTCTATTAAAAATCTATGTAACCTTGGCTAGGTTTTTGACTCCTGCCTATGTGTAGTTGAGTGTGTATATATTGTATTTTTGGAGCCTTAGTGCTTAGAGAGTTCACATTTTGTAAAGGAGAGAGTCCACTTTTGAAAGAAAGTCATCCTTTCTTAGAAGGCTATCCGTGGTATTTTCTCTACCCTCTGGTCTTCTACTCTTTGTAATCTCCCATTGATTATTCAAACATTGCAAAGGTATTTTGTGACAATCCTTCATGTCCCTATGCTTCCTTTGTCTGAATCATCTCTTAATGAATTGAAGTCTATGCATATTTTTAATGACAACTTAGGGTTCTTGATCCCTCTTACTTTCTATAATTGTGTGTGTTATTGCATTTGATCTGATTTAGATGTTTTTGTGGGTATAATTCAGCCCCCTAATAGTCTTATCTCAATCCTACACCGATTTGGAGAAGTGAATGTTTGCTTGCAGGTCATAGGTTGTGCCTTATGTTCAGGCCCTCCTATGAAATACTTATGCAAACCTATTCAGTAAGTTGTGACCTACTAGACCTAAGCCTTTCATTGATTCTATCCCTCTATGCTGCAATTCATACCCTAATTTTGGTGTATCACCTAGTAGGTAGTTTTCTTTCAGTTATTTCCCTTTCCAAGCATTCCTTCTATCCCTTTCCCTCAAAAGTTTTACTTTTCATGTCAAGAAGAAAATTAAGGTGATTATCCAAGAGGAACCAACCTAGAACCTGGAGGTCTCATCTTAGTTAGCATAGGTCCCACAACCTAGAGATGATTCCCATGTTATACTAGGTTATCAAGACTATGAGAGCTTGAAAAAAAGGTGCAAACTTAGTGTATAACAATTCTAGCACGCCCGGTGGGACAGTAAAGATCAGATTGAAATCCAAAGGTGTTCCTATTGGTTCATCTGCAAAAGGATTAAGAAATTTCAATACACAAGGACTATTAGTATAGACTCAAGCTCAAGGATACCCCACCTTGGTGCCAATGTATAACAATTCTGGCATGCCCGGTGGGACAGTAAAGATTAGATTGAAATCCAAAGGTGTTCCTATTGGTTCATCAACAAAAAGATTAAGGAAGTTCAATACACAAGGACTATTAGCATAGAATCAAGCTCAAGGATACCCCACCTTGGTGCCAGTGTATAACATTTCTGGCATGCTCGGTGGGACTATATTACAAATAAAGATTCTTGTTTGAAGATTATGTTATCTTTGATATAAAAATTGCATAACACAGACTTTTAGAAGTTATTTTATCAAGTATATTTGGTGACTCCACTGATTTCAAAGATCTAGGCCAACCTTGTTCAAGGTTTATGAGAAAGATTGAGACTAGGAGCTCAAAGCCCACTAAATTTATAGAGTTTCCCTCAAAGGGAAGTCATAAAGGTAGGTCAACTCAAATAACATCCCTTGCAAGAAGAGTTCAATCAACACCACCTTTTCCCTTTCATTCTAGAAGAAGAGGTAGATCTCTAACTAGAGATCTAGAAGAAGATTCACACCTAGTAGCAAATATAGGTCATATAGTTGTTAATCTTCAAATTCCAGCTCCTACAATGGCAAGGCAGTTTGCTTTTGCACCTTTCAACCAGGGTAGCCCATTAAATTTTTCCCAACATCATGATGTGCCCTTGGTGGCACTAAAGAGTATACCTGATTTCATAGGTGAAGGGCAGAAAACTACTTTTGAACACATAAGAGATGTGACCACCATCTGTAGCATATATAATATTACTCAAGAAGATGTAGCCACAAAATTATTAGCAGCCTCTCTAAAAGGTAAGGCTCTTGAATGGTTAAGAACTTTAACTGTTGGTTCCATTATTTCATGGGATGAGTTAGGGGATGCATTGAGTAAGCATTTTGAGGATAAATCAAATAACTTGTCTCTGGTTGAGCATTTGACAACCATTAAGAGAGACCCTCAAGAACAAATGACAGATTACAATAGTAGATTCCTCAAAACATGGAATAGAATTCCAGTATCTATGAGACCATTAGTTGACCATGCTTTTCTATACTACCTGCAAAGCTTGAATGGTCAAATTTCTATCATGATCCAGTCTATGGGTGGTACTTCTTTACCCCAAGCTTTTGACATAGCTGTCAGGGCCGAAAATTGTTTAATCCAAGCAGGCATGTTTCCTAGAAGGCCACCAATGCCCATCTTTCCTAGCCTTTAGCCCATTGCACCTACACAAGCACCTCCATTTACCCCTATTCCCACCATATTGGCACCTTAGGCTAGTACTAGTGGTCAAGAGCTAATAGCTAGTTTCTCTCAAGAGCTACAAGAGATAAAGAATAGCCAACAAAGTAGTCAGCAAGAAATGACAAATTTATTGTAGACCTTGACTAAAGAGGTCACAAATATAAAGAAACAAGGTCAAGCAATCAGACCACCCTTTCAGCCACAAGGCCAAGGTCCTAATCAGCAATATCAGAATCAGGGATAGCCTTATCAACAAAATAGGCCACCGTACCAAGGAGGGTATCAAGGACAAAGATAGAGTTTTAATTAGAGACCATTCCAACCATATAACCTTGCACCTCTAAATTCTACAAATCCAGTGAGGGAAATGGTTCCTAGTCAAAATAATATGGCTATGGATAATGAATAGTGTTTTCCTTGTAATCAGCCTCACAACCAAGCCACATGTTCAAATGGATGGATGAACCAATATTTAATGGTTAAAAATGCCTCGCAAGCCCAATCAGAGACTTCATCCAGTGGATCAGTCCCTCAACAAGAATCATAAGAAAATGAGACTGCTCTTTTCAATTGGGAGCAACCAGACTTCAATGGAGTCAATGATGAAGTTTCTTTTATTGTTTATAAAAGAGCAAAAAGGAGAGCTCAAGACATGGAGAGGGTAGATTCCAATGCCAAAGCCACTACATCTACAGAGCCGTTGCAGCAAGCTGATTCCATCACACCTAAGGAGGCTCCTATCATTACAAGCAAAGAAGGTCAACATCCTAAAGAATTGGAACCCATCATAGTAAAGGCACAACAAAGAGTACACACTGTGACACCTTTCAATATTGTAGACAACATTAAGAAGGTGAATGTCACCATGTCTATGTGGGACTCTTTGGCTCTTCCAGGAGAACCTAAATTTTTGAAGAAGGCCATGACAAAAGTGACAACTCCTCAACTTGCAAAAGAAGTTGCAAAGCCAGTGTTGGTTAACACTGATCAAGAAAAGGAGGCTCCAAGTGGCAACTCCAAGGCCAATACCATGCAAGGTAGGAATTCAAAGCCACCTCCCTTTTATGTATCTCTAATTATTGGAAAATCTTTAGTACATAATTGCATGGTAGATAGTGGGGCTACTAGCACTGTGATGCCCAAGAAGGTGGTTGACCAATTAGGACTAAAATATGAACCCTTCCAGAAGAAGGTTACCCAACTTGATGGATCCTCAATTAGCACTATAGGTGTGGCCAAGGATACCAGCCTAATCCTTCATGCTAGTCCTAATTTTTCCATCCTCCTTGATATATACATCATAGATCTCCCTGCATTATTTGTTATATATCTATCAAGGGAGTTTACAACCAAGATAGGAGGCTATCTATCTTTTGACTGGTCTCACATGATTTTTCATACAAGGTATGGGACCAAGGTCACCATTAAGTCAGAACCATTGGCAGCACACCATATAGAACCATATGTGTCCAATACCATCAATGCAAATTGCCCTATATTTGATAGCAATGACTTCCAAACCATTAGTGAAGCAAGCACAAAGATAGAAAGTATCCCTTATATTTTTCTAGATGAAAGAGCTTCAAAAGCCCAAGAAAGCCTTGTTTGGGATTTTGGTTTGGGAAGTTATTTGATACAAGAAAGTGTATCCATAGAGCTAACCCTTTTCAAAGAAGACACTGATTCAGAGGATTAGAGCAATCAGGTTTGGGAACTATTTTTTGATGGAGATAGAGGTAGACATGGTTCTGGTGGTGGTGCTATGCTAGTGTCCCCAAAAGGAGAAAGGTATTATACTTCTTTTAGATTTAGTTTCTCCTGCACTAGCAATACTACAGAGTATGAAAGTCTAGTCAATGGACTAGAGTGGGCTAGAAAAAGAGGGCTTAAGGCCTTAAAATTTTATGGTGACAGTGAGTTGGTTGTCAGCCAAGTGAGAGGGATAAGTGCAACCAAGAATGACACTTTGAAAGCATACAAACATAGAGTTTGGGATGCAATTGAAGATTTTTGTGCTTTCAATATTGTTGCTATCCCTAGGAGACTAAACCAAAATGTAGATAGGTTAGCTGCTGTTGGATCTCAGTATGATATTCCAGATAGTGTTTCAAAAGAAATAGATCAACAGCATGTCAAAGTGATTTTCAGACCCTCTATTCCTGATAATGATGTCAATTGGTAGGTGTTTGACAATGATGAACAAATTCTGCAGTTCTTGTTTGAAGAAGATGTTTTTTCAGAGCATAATCAAGATAGGCTATCACAAAATTATGGTGATCAAGTGATAAAATTGAAGTCCAATAAGATGCCTAGAGGTCTTGTTACCCTAGAGACCATCTTCAACAAGGATGATGAAGTCAAGAAGAATAAAGCTGGCCTAGTAGTTCAACAAGAACATTGTGTTGAATTAGAGTTGGAGCTAGGTAAGAGCTTACAATTTGGAAAAATGAACACTAAATTAGAAAAGCAAGCTTATACTTAATTATTCAAAGAATTTAGTGGTGTTTTTGCATGGAAATATGAGGACCTCAAAGGTTTTGATTCTACCCTTGCTCAGCACACTATTGAATTAGAGCCTAATGCCAAACCAGTAAGGCAAAAGAAAAGGCCTGTTAACCCCAAGCTTGAGCCACTCATGCATAAGGAAGTGCTAAAATTGATAGAAAGTGGTATCATCTACCCCATCAAGCATACTAGTTGGGTTTCAAACCTTGTTCCTGTCAAGAAGAAGAATAGGGAGTTGAGGTTATGTGTTGACTTCAGGGATCTTAATAGGGCCTCACTAAAAGACTGCCATCCATTACCCTCTATGGAACAAATCTTACAATGTGTCTTTGGATCTAAGAGATTTTCATTATTGGATGGCTATTTAGGATACAATCAGATCCTGGTTAATGAAGAGGATCAATACAAGATTGCATTTACAACAAAGTGGGGAACCATGGCTTATCAAAAGATGCCCTTTGGTTTGTCAAATGCAGGTGCTACATTTCAAAAGGCAATGGATATGGCCTTTAAAAGCCTCATGTACAAGTTTTTGCTGGTCTACTTGGATGACATAACTGTCTATTCAAAACATGCAAAAAACCATATCAAACATTTGAGGAAGATCTTTGAAAGGTGTAGAGAATTTGGGATATCTCTTAATCCCAAGAAATGTGTGTTTGTAGTTCATGAAGGAAAATTGTTGGGATATGTAGTATCTAAAGAAGGGATCATAGTAGATCCTAAGAGGATTGCAGCTATCCTAGAGCTACCATTGCCACATCATAAGAAAATTCTCCAATCTTTCATAGGAAAGATTAACTTTGTTAGGAGGTTCTTGCCTAACATTGCAAATTTACTAAAGCCTTTGACAACCATGCTAAAGAAGAGTTCAACTTGTAGCTGGACTAAAGAAGGAAAAGCTAATTTCCAAGCTATCAAAGAGGCCTTAACAAAAGCCCCTGCTCTCCTAAACCCAAATTTTAGTAAGGATTTTATCCTTTATGCTTATGGAGGTCATGATGCTATATTTGCAATGTTGACTCAAAAAAATTCAAATGGATTGGAGCAGCCTATTGCTTTCTTTAGCAAAGGTTTAGAGGAGTATGAATAGAGATACTCTTTTGTAGAGAAACATGTACTTTCTATGGTGAAGAGCCTTAAAAAGTTTAGATATTTTTTGACCCATAGCAAGGTACACTTGAAGGTTACTCATCCAAGTGTCAAATAATTTTTGCTTTCCAAGGACCTAAATGAGAAAAGATCTGGTTGGACCACCAAGGTGATGGAATATGACATAGATATTCAAACTACCAAGCTAGTTAGAGGAAGAGGTCTTTGTGAGAATTTGGTAGAGGATGAAGGTTTAAAGAAATCAAAAACAATGGATACATCTTTGGTTGTGCATTCTATAGAAGAACAAGCCAAGGCAACAAGCTGGTTGTCTAATATGATCAATTACTTGAAGATGGGACAATGTCCTACATGCCTAGATTCAGCAAAAAGGAGGTATTATAGATTGCAATCTATTCCTTTTGTGTTGATAGATGAAGTTCTTTTTAGAAAGGACCACAATGGTGTCCTTTTAAGATGCATAGATTCAGAAAAGATAGCTGATGTTCTATTTGAGTTTCACGATGGACCTTTTGGAGGTCACTTCTCTCCTAGGACTACTGCTTTTAAAATCATGAGGGCTGGATACTATTGGCCATCTATCTTCAAGGATAGTCATGAGTATGTCAGAAAATGCATCAAGTGTGCCATGTTTGCAGGAAAAGAAAGGCATGCAGCCTTGCCCTTATAGCCAGTCGGAATAGAGAAACCCTTCATGAAATGGGGTATAGACTTCATTGGCATGATCAATCCTCCATCTAGTGCAGGCCATAAATGGATAATCACTACAACTGATTATTTCACTAGGTGGATAGAAGCAATTACATTAAAAGAGGCCAATGAGAGTGTTGTCTTAAGTTTTTATGATGATATAGTTCATAGGTTTGGCACTCCTGATTCCATCATTTCAGATAATGCATTAGCATTCACAAGCCTCAAAGTCTCAGAGTGGGAAGTCAAGAATGGCATCTATCTGAATGCTAGTTCCAATTATTACCCTCAAGGAAATGGCTTGGCAAAATCAATAAACAAGAACTTGATTAGGATAATCAAGAAGACTCTGCAAGACAACCAAAGAGATTAGCATACCAAAATGAAGTCTTCCTTGTGGTTAGATAGAATCACTCCAAAGAAGATCATTGGGAATTCTCCTTATGTGCTCATGTATGGCAGGGAGGCTAAGTTGTCCATTTCAACTGAATTACCAACTTTGGACTTGGCCACTCAATATGTCCTATTTTAAGAAGGAGATCCCTTGCAGATCAGATATGCTCAGTTGATGGAGTTAGAAGAACTTAGAGACAAATCAATGCAGGATATGGAATTCCATCAGATTCAAATGAAGAAGAGTTTTGACAAAAGAGCTAGGATCAAAAATTTCAAAGTTGGAGATGTAGTTCTCAAATGGGATGAATTCAGATCCAAGTCTGGCAAACATACCAAATTTGACTCTTTTTAGGGTGGACCATTTGTTGTAACAGAGTGCAAGGGGTCTAATGCTTTTCAACTATCAACTCTTGAAGGATTTGAATTTCCAATCTCAGTCAATGGATTCCACTTGAAGCCCTACTTTGAGGTTAATCGCTCTCTGTAAATTCTTGTAAATATGTTTTCTGCTTTGTTTCCTTGCTTTCTAGGTTAGTTTCCTACTTTTCAAGAAGTGCTTGTGCATAGTTTGTCTCTCTAGTTCCAGTTTTGTCTCTTTGTCAAAGTTTTATGTTCCTGTAGTGACCCCATGCCCAATGGATTATGTCAAGGCCACTGGTTTTCAATGTCTAGCAGGCTGACATCTAGCAGAAATCACCAAAATGTTACCCCAATTTTCATGTGCATGAAAATTTGGCTAAAACCTATCCCAAGATCTCTATTTTTACCTTGCCAAGCATCCCTAAAAATTTCATGGGTTTATGTCCTTCCTTCTGGTCTCTGCAATTTGTTTCATTCGCTGGTCTGCAGGTTAAAATATTTGAAAATGTAGCCGTTGTGCCAAAAACCCTAAGTAACCCTAAGCCAGTTTCTATTTTCATGTTACTTTTTCTCAGCCACTTAAGTCCTCAAAAACCCATGTGCGCTTGTTTCTCATTAGTCGGTCACAGGTTCTCTAAGTTCTCCGGTGGTTACCCCTTTTATTCAGTGATTTAGTGACTACATTGGTTCTATTAGTCACCAAATGTTTGGTGGTTAAGTCTAAATGGTCAGCAACTCGATGTAATAGCTAACCTTTCCTCAGTCATGTAATCGCTAAGTTCTTTGGTGGTCTCATATTTGTGGGGACTGAGTTTAGCAAGATCAACGGTCATCGTAAGTTTGCAAAAGATTTGTCAGAGGCTTGCGATCTTGTGACAACCATTGATTCTTCCAAGTGTGTTGTGCTTCAAGCCTTGTGTGGGTCTGATGCCACGTATTCTGATGTGGAAGCTCTTGATTGGCCTAAGGTAGTGACTTGTTCAGTTTGTCAGAGCGGGCCCAATAGACTATATCCCTTTAATCTAATGGCTGGTGCATAATCTCATGGAGTGTGTCAGAGCTATGAGATTATGCACCAACCGTCAATCTTGCTTTACTGTAGGGGCTTTTTCAAGTGGTTCCTTTCATGCTGACATGCTTGCATTTGATTGGCTGATAGAATGATGACAGGGATTTATCAGTGGGGCCATGTGAGAGTCTCTACGGGGATGTCAGTAGGATGAAGGTCAATGACTGGCATATCTTTGCATAGCCCTTTTCTGACACATGTGATATTATGCCCGCCGTTCGATTTTCCAAGTGTTTAGGTCTTGTCAGTGGGTTTGATGCCAGGTCAGGGTGATATATCATCTTCTTATTCGCCAAAGTAAAGGTAACTATCAGGTGGGGCCAGTGTCATGTGTTTCTAACTTGCTCGAATATGATTGGTTGCCATGTGCTGACAAAGACTTACAAGTGGACTCATGTGTTAGTGGGGTCACAGTTAGAAAGGATCTACGACTGGTGCATGATTGGAAGGAATATTTGGGGGCCATGAGATCATGTGCCCACTGTTGGATTGGAATCTCTTTGCAGTGGGTTCTTTGTCAGAAAGGTTGATGAGGTGGTTGCTAATGGAGTGCCTAGAAAAAATAAAAAGGTGACATGTGGTAGCCTGGGCCCAGGGTTAGTAAACTATTAAGCAACTCAACGACTGAAGCATTTCTTGTGTTCGCTAAATGCAACCAAGGTTAGTTAAAAGACTCAATGATTCAGTGAAATGCCTTGTTTGCTAAATCACTTGACCAGACCAGGGTTAAGAGAAGGATTTCACAAATGAGAAAAGGTCTTTGATTGTGCAGTCACTGAATGACTTAAAGGAAGAAAAGTTCAGGGTGGGTCTAGGCTTGCTGACGTGCAGAAAAGCTCGATTCTCATTGGTCCAAGCATGTCCAGGGGGATTTTGACTTTTCAAGAAAGTTTGTGATTATTGTCAGAAGGATCTGGGTTGTTCATCTGCCAGGAAACATTAGACATCGATGACTGCTTTTTAAAGTGATCGGCTAGCCCTTAGTTTTCAAATTCAAATGTGTCTAAGAGGGTTTTTTGCTAGTATTTAGTTTGTAGGCCACAAGCGGTGAGGTAGGTCAGAGAATTTATGTCTTCAGAACATTTGTAGCTAAAGAGGATGATGAGGGAGTCTGGATGGCCATCATGAGTCAATTCTTGTCTCAAAAAAGTACCAGTTTGAGCATTTATGATGAGACTTTGTGCAGGAAAGTTGATGAATCCAGGTTACTTGTCTGCAGGCAATTATAGTATAGAGATGGGCATGTAAACAAATATCTGATTGGCCATGATGCTATAGAAATACTTTTATGATCAGACCTATTTGAGTTAGGGTTAATTCTTACTCTATTAAAAATCTATGTAACCCTAGTTAGGTTTTTGACTCCTACCTGCATGCAGTTGAGTGTGTATATATTGTATTTTTGGATCCTTAGTGCTCAGAGAGTTCAAATTTTGTAAAGGAGAGAGTTCACTTTTGAAAGAAAGTCATCCTTTCTTAGAAGGCTATCCATGGTATTTTCTCTACCTTCTTGTCTTCTACTCTTTGTAATCTCCCATTGATTATTCAAACATTGCAGAGGTATTTTGTGACAATCCTTCATGTCCCTATGCTTCCTTTGTCTGAATCATCTCTTAATGAATTGAAGTCTATGCATATTTTCAATGACAACTTAGGGTTCCTGATCCCTCTTACTTTTTGTAATTGTGTGTGTTATTGTGTTTGATCTGATTTAGATGTTTTTGTGGGTATACTTCAGCCCCCTAATAGTCTTGTCTCAATCCTACACTGAGTTACAGAAGTGAATGTCTGCTTGTAGGTCATAGGTTGTGCCTTATGTTCAAGCCCTCCTCTGAAATACTTATGCAAACCTATTCAATAAGTTGTGACCTACTAGACCTAAGCCTTTCATTGATTCTATCCCTCTATGCTGCAATTCATACCCTAATTTTAGTGTATCACTGAGTAGGTAGTTTGCTTTCAGTTATTTCCCTTTCCAAGCATTCCTTCTATCCCTTTCCCTCAAAATTTTTACTTTTCATGTCAAGAAGCAAATTAAGGTGATTATCCAAGAGGAACCAGCCTAGAACCTAGAGGTCTCATCTCAGTTAGCATAGGTCCCACAACTTGGAGATGATTCCCATGTTATACTAGGTTATCAAGACTACAAGAGCTTGAAACAAGGGTGCAAACTTAGTGTATAACAGTAACATAGAAAAAAATATTGTTGATAGTGTTAAGGAAGGTTTCCATTGGAAAAACAACTAGATCTACAAATAGCTCCATTTAAAGAAGAGTGATACTGACATCTATTTTAAATAAAAACATGTCCCAAAGAAGACAAATTTCTTCACTTTCATCTTAGATCAGTTACAGTAGGAAGAAAATGACACACTATTTGAAAAGAAGAATCAATTTGGATGACACTACATTGGAAGGTAATTGGGTACTAATGTGTAGAGCTCCTCGGTTTGATATAATTAATGAAACAGTTAGGAACTTAGTTACGCCTTTTTGGACTGATCATACTCATCATTCACCAAATACAAGAGACGTTATCAAGAAGAGGACTAGGCCTGAGGAATATTTCCATCACACAAAACATTGGTTGGACACCACACAACATGAATTGTATCTCTCATTTTGTAACTCAAATCCTGACATTAAGATTGCACAAACAATGTTTGAAAGATTAAATCCATTTTTTGTAAAGATAAATAAATCTTTTGAAACTTGTTGTTGTCGATATCATATTTAATTTTATGACTACTATCAAGGGTTTAGAAAGATGATAGAAGAAAGTGGTGGTTCTCAAAATGATTTTCCTAAACGTCCAAGGCAATTCATAGCATCAATATTATGTAAAAAATCAATTGATCATGAAATACCTGAAATAGATTGCATAAGAGGAACTTGTCAAACATGTGGGGATTTGGCTAAATTTCCTTTGAGACTTGAAGATACTGACTTGACGAGGATGATAAAATGTAAGAGATACAAGTACATAAAGTCTGAAACAAAAGTCAGGAAAGAATCAACAAGGTTGGAATATGTAGAAGACGAGATACCTTTTGCAACATTTATGGAGAATTTTTTAAAATTGATTCAACCATACATAAGTCATGTTTTTTTTTCTAAATGGTAGGTAGAACAATTCTAAATACAAAAAGAATCTTTTTCAGTTGGAACAATTTTATTGGTTGTTGATTTTGCAGAGAACTATTCCTTTGTTTCTCAAAAACAACTTCAAGCAGAATACTACTATATAGAGCAGGTGACTATCATGGTACATGTGTCTTATCGACATGCATAATTAGATTTGTATGGTGTTGAAAGTACATATGAGGCATGAGTCATAAAGAAAGAATATCACTTTTACATTAGTGATGACAAAGAGTAGGACATACATTTTGTCGAGCATTTCTTTAAGATAGTTTTTGGATATTTGGAAAACAAAGGCATCAAAATTGAAAAGCATTTTGTTTGGTCAGATGGGTGTGCAGCACAATTTAAATCAGCAAGGCCATTTTACACACTATGTAGATATCATCGATACCAAAAGATACCATATATTTGGAGTTTCTTTGAGAGTGGACATGGAAAGGGAGAGCATGATGGTGCAGGAGCTTGTATCAAACATGCTTTAAGAAAGTATCAACTGGACTATCAGGGATATCATATAAATAATGCTCATGGTGTAGTTGAGTGGTGCAAGATGCATTTTGTGGTGCAAAATCAAGATAACATATCATCACAATCAGATCGAGTCATACCCTTCCAAGTATTCTGGGAGATAACAGGTATTAATTTTAAATTTATTGATAATTGTTTGAGTTAACTTATATATGTCTTTAATTTTTACACGTGACCTCTCTATTATTCAGGTGTTGATAGAAGATCAATTCATGGATGCAAGACAATAGACAAAACAAGATCCTTACATTCAGTTATGAGTACGAATAGTAATGTGTGGTCATTGTACACTAGAGATTATTCATGCTTTTGTTATGACTGCATTTCTGAAAACTATGACGAATGTATCAACCAAAAATGTGGATATGTTAGTGAATGGAATTTGGTTCCACTAGATCTTACAAACACAAATGATGTTCAGGATGAAAGCTTTGACAACATTCCATTGATGACCATATTTCAAGTTTGATCAAAATTGGTACGTGTGTGTTTATGTACATGTTTAAAAAGAATTCATAAATTCAATTCATAAATAAAGTTTGTTTAATTTATATTTACAAGTTCCTAAAATTAAAAGTTCACTTTAAATGCAGGACATATTTTTGTAGTAGTAGCAGAGCCTGGAAATGTGGAAGGTGTTAGTTACTATTTATTGCGTTGCTACAAGGAGAGGATGAAGCTAACACAAAATGAAACAAGCGATTGAATTATGTTTCCCATAGGTTCTAGTACTATATTTAAGTTTCACAACCTATATTAAACTTGAGTGAGACCTTTCAACTTTCAATTTTCTTATACATTTGTTTATATGGTTAATTTAACATCTATATATATATTTAACATTGTTGAACTTATCTATGTAGGTTCAGTTGTAGTGCAAGGAACATATTTGAAGAAAATCAAAATAATTAAACATGGGATTCATTTTTCTGATTATCAACCTAACAATAAGGTTTATCAGTATAGTCATCTTGTAATTGCCATTGTCCTATCTCTTGTTCCTGTGATGGGACGTGGCATTCATAAGTGGAGATTTGATACTGACGACCATGAGAGAATATTAAGTGTTATTTGAGAGAGATATGAACCACTTGATGTGGACTAAATCACGCATGAAATGTGATTTCAACTAAATTTTTCATGGGTGAGACCAGAGGTTTTCTTAGCTCCATTCTTTCCTACTGCTACCCATAGTGAATGGAGCTTGAATTAAATTAAAAGTTAATCTAATATAGATCTAAAATTTATGTCTTACAAGTGGATATGATATATTAATTATCTACATGAATATGAAGTACTCTAAATTTGGAATATGAATGTGTGTATGTATTCAATTTGCATGTGTTACATTAGGATGTGCATGTTTTAAATATAAAATCTACTTGAAGTACAACAACATTAAATTAAAAGTGCGTGCACAACTATTATCGAATGTACATTTAACTATAAGTAAGATTCAATCAAACATCTAGGGACCTCAATTATATAGCTCACATGTGTCAAATTTATGTCAAATTTACATCAGTCATAACTTTCATTATAAACACATGTACAATCAAACATCATTCATGTATGTAATCTATTGAATTCAAACATCATTCATGTATGTAACCTATTGAAATCAAACATAATTCATGTGTACATGTAATCTATTGAAATGAAATTACATCATTCATGTATGTAATCAAATTTCAATTAAACACATGTATGTAATCTATTGAAAGTATTGAAAATTTACATTTATAATTTTGAAATCACATGAACTCATGAAATGAAATATAATAGATCAAACACATCAGTCGGTCCTATAGAGTCTAGAAATGAATGTAGTTCATCAAACACATGTGAATATATATGTAATATGAAATATGTCTCTAGATCAAATATGAAAATGCCTAGGACTCATCATGATGACTCCTCACTAAGAGGTCACACCCAGAGTGACTATCATGCTGTGAAGGATGTGCGGATCCCTACAAAGAAAGAGATATATAAATTAATATATAAACATTGTACATAGATCTTAAGTTTGATTTGAAATATTGTACAAGAAAAAATGTTATAAAGTGTGTACACACATATAATAAATTAAAAACTCACCTGTCCACTACTGATGTCATCGTCGAGTGAGTCTCGACGATGTACACAATCAGTACCCAAAGAAAGAGTAACAAGAGGCATATCCTGGTATATATATATATATATATATATATATATATATATATATATATATATATATATATATATATATATATATATATATATATACATATCAATTGATTGAAATTTTGAAAATAAATTTAAGTTAAATTGTAACATTAAATACATTTGGGTATGTGCAAGATCACGAGGGGCCAAACTATGCCCTTAAGTGGCAATGAAAAATCAGCAAATCGGGGTTAGTCAACTTGACATTAAAATTTCAACTAGCTATCAACCTAATATCAAAAAGTTGTAAGGATAGAATCTATAGAAAATTAAATGTAGTTTCTAAACTACTAGGCCTTTTTTGAAAAAAAGTTAGTATGATTGGTGAAAAGTATAGATTTCAATGTAGTAGTACAAAAATTTCATGAAAAAAATAAGAAGTAGGTGTATGTCTGACCACCTTAATCATAATCAAATGATAATATTTTATTATAAGATTTTATATATAAGTAGTAGACTCATGCCTGGATGTGACACATATTTTTGTAATTTTATTCCATAAAAATAATTAATTATGAATTTTTTGCTACAACATTTTCAGAATTAAAAAACTCTCATGTTTGACCACCTTTACTCATTCAAATTTTATTTTATTTTCCTTATAGTAGGCGAAGCATAGAATGTGACGCATTTTTTGGATTTCAAAAATGTTATACTGTCTGAAAGTTATAGTCATTTTTCAATCAGTATATAAATCAACACTTTAGAGGTAACTCAATTAGAAAATAATTAATAATTACTTACTGAATTCAAAATTTGATAGCAATTATATCGATAAAAAGCTGATAATCTCCTTAAGATACCCTTTTCGTTTCATCAAATTTGGGTGAAAAAAAAGTTGTCAACTATATGGTCAAAGTCTGGAACTCAGAGAAATAGGGGAAAAACACATTTTTGAGACATTTCAATAGTTGACACGGTAGGTTTGGTGCACAAAGCAATACCGAGCCTAATCGGGTACCTGATATTTTTGTGTACCTGATATTTTCGGGTACCCAAAAAGGCTGGCAAAATTTTGATTTTTCACTTTTCCCTCCCCTTTCTCCCTCCCATTTCTCCATCCTATATTAGATTAGATTATATATTATATATCAAAAACTATATATTAGATATATATTAGATTATATATTATATATATTAAGTATTATATAATATACATTTTACATTAAATATTATTATTTAATATTTATTAATATTAAATGTTACATTATATATGATATATTACATATTATTTTATATGTATATAATATATATTAATATGTATTTTACAACTATGTACGAAAGGTTGGAAGATTGCAGAAAAATCATTGATGACCATTGAAAGAAGTAAAGGAAATCAATCAGCCATTTAATAAATTCATGGTTGGCCATTAAGGAAGAGAGAGAGTGAGAAGGTGGCAGGGGCTGAGAGAGGAAGAGAGAGAGAGAGAGAGAGAGAGAGAGAGAGAGAGAGAGAGAGAGAGAGAGAGAGAGAGAGAGAGAGAGAGAAGGGGAAGGATAACCAATTCATTACAATATTAATCAGTAAGGAGCAAGGAAAACTTAAATACTATCACAACAGGCATTAGAAATCCAAATTCTAATTAGGATTTTTAAGGAAAGTGAGTATGGTCCTAGATAGGGACATTATAGATCCACACATTGCTCAGTAGACACCTCCAAGAACCCACATACATGGGAGTAGGTTTGAAGTAAGACTAAAATTGTTTATCTATTCAAAAATATTACTATGTTGTACTTTTGATTAACATCCAATGATTGGATATGAAATTCACAAATTTGATTATATTACCACCGGTTCTATTTCAAATTCTGGAAAAAATGGATATTTGACATATGTTCATAAATTTCAGTCAACACCATTTTAAAATAACACATCAGTTTATTTTTACACATTGATAATATCATCAATAGGAATTGAATTGAAATTGGCATAGGTCATAGGAAATAAATGCCCCAGCTATTTGTTGTCTTCTGCATTTTGAGTTTCTTATTACAATCGGGAAAATAATATTACTCTCAAAATCATTTTGGATAGTAACATTTGTACTTCCTCTTCTCAAATATTTCTTTCCTCATCTTGTTGCCTATTGATACCCACAAAGTGAATCTAGGCATTTTTGCCATGTAATGGGAGAAAAATGGTTTCCTAATTGATATGTGTCTAAATAATACATGCAAGAACCTTTTCTTTGATATTTCTCACTAACCCTTTACAATAGAAAATGTTTACAAAAACTGTCATGTACTTGCATGACAACATTATATATTACAGAAATCCTGCACAGAAGCAGCTGGCAAGCTGCTCAAAAATTAGTAACTGATAGCAAGTGGGATAATGCAGATGCTTTAATAAACCACTATCTTCTTTACTCAAATAACATCTGGTTCATCTGCTCGACTGGGGCATGTTTGGGAACAGACAGTCTCCATTTAAACTCAAGTCTTTGGAAGCAGTTATATTTTTCAGTGGAGGAGATACACCCATTGGATCTGCAATAACTTTATGCTCACTGGAATTTTAATTTCTCTTCAATTGGGATACTCTTTCCAAAATTGCATCTACCTTTTACCAATTTGGGAAATCAATGGGTCTATTTGTGGACCTCCAAGGTGTTGGTCACCTAAACGAGAACCTTGAGATGAATCAAGAAATTCTCTATGAAAGAGATTAGTACCTTGAGAAGCTCTCCACTTGTCAGCTGAATTAAAACCTTGGACCATAGATGGCTGCCCTTTGTTGTAAAATGAGGAGAGAGACTGTACATTTGAGGGATAATGAACTTACATTTGAGGGATAATGCCCAACATGAGTAACCTGGTTTCCCAAGTCCTGTAAATGCAAGGTCATTGATGAATAGGCATTTCTAATAGAAATATTTGTGGTGCTAGAATGAAGTGCATGACCAAATTATTTATCTGCTAAAACAATTTGAGGATTCATTTCACATTGCTCTATGGATAATTCCACAACACTTGTTACTTGAGCTACTAGCAGATGGTGAGTACTCATCATCATCATCTGACATAGGCTCACATGTGTGTATCTTACTTATTTCCTTTGTTATTTTCCCCTTCCTAGCTCTTAGTCCTTATCTATAACTTCTATCATGGGTCCAAGAAGCTCTTCCCATTCTTTCCCATTAACTATGGACTTTTTCTCTTTGTCCTGAGTAATTGGCATACCTTGGATGACACCAAGATAACCATTTTCTTCTAAAATGTCCTTTTCTCTCACATTAATCTCTCTGTTAAGAAGATTTTCTATATCTTCCTCTGTAAATTGAATAGATGTAGCTGCAATCCCATGTTCATCAATAATATTCCTTGCACTATTGAGTAATATATCATGCAATTCCTTAATAGTTTATATCATGGGTCCAAGAAACTCTTCCCACTCATTCCCATTAATTTATACAAATATTTTTATCTGGAACAATATTTTCTACATATATTATGATATTGATCCAATTTGATGCACCTTCACTATTTGATCCATCCTTCCCTTTCATTTTACTTACTTTTCTCATTTTCCATGACATAGGCCAAGATTTGACAGCGAGTAAGGATTTTGCAAATTTTGGAGAATCTTTGTTAAAGAGTAGGTAAGGATGGCTAAACTGAGTGTAGTAGAGAGGGAGAGAACTAAATTGAGAGAGAAGAGGTGGATAGTAATAATGAAAAAAATATTATAGGGCTTCTAGAAATGTGAAAATTATAATCTTCCTCCCAAAGAAGACATTAGTGAAGTAATGCATGAAAATAATATGACTTACGAGGGGTCCTAGTATGACTTATCATGCGTTAGGATCGCTAGGAAGTCCCTGTCACCCCTTTTGACACATTGGAATGATCAAGTGTTTCCTAAGGAGTCCTACGATGCCTTCAAACACACTTGAGCATTCAAATATGTCAAAAGGGGTAATGGGGACTTCCTGGGGGTCCTAATTGGCCTTATCACGCATTAAGACACCTATGAAGTCCTTGTGACCCCTTTTGACACATTGCAACACTCAAGTGTGTCCTAAGGGGTCCTACGACACCTTCAAACACATTGGATCATTCAAATGTGTCAAAAGGGGTCATGGGGACTTCCTAGGGGTCTTAGTACACCTTATCCCATGTTAGGAAGCCTAGGAAGTGCATGTGACCCCTATGGAGACATTGGAATGCTCAAGTGTGTCCTAAGGGGTCCTATAGCCCCTTCAAACACACTTGAGCATTCAAATATGTCAAAATGGGTCATGGGGACTTCCTAGGGGTTCTAATAGGCCTTATGATGCGTTAGGACCCCTAGGAAGTCCCCATGACCCCTATGGACACACTGAAATGCTCAAGTGTGTCTGAAGGGGCCCTAGGACCCCTTATGGACACATTGGAATGCTCAAGTGTGTCCTAAGGGGTCTTACAATGCCTTTAGATGCACTTGAAAATTCAAATGTGTCAAAATGGGTCATGGGGACTTCCTAGGGGTCCTAATAGGCCTTATTGTGCTTTAAAACCCCTAGGAAGTCCCCGCAATCTCTTTTCACACATTGCAACACTCAAGTGTGTCATAAGGGGTCTTATAGCCCCTTCAAACATGCTTGAGCATTAAAATGTGTCAAAAGGGGTCATGGGGACTTCCTAGGGGTCCTAGTAAGCCATATCATGTGTTAGGACCCCTAGCAAGCCCCCGTGACCCCTTTTAACACATTAGAATGCTCAAGTGTGTCTTGAGGGGTCCTACAGTGCCTTCAAAAACATTTGAGCATTCAGATATGTCAAAAGGGGTCATGAGGACTTCCTAGGGGTCCTAGTAGGCATTATAACATGTTCAAAACCCTAGGAAGTCCCCATGACCCCTGTGGACACATTGGACTGCTCAAGTGTGTCCTAAGGGGTCCTACAACCCCTTCAGACACACTTGAGCATTCAAATGTGTCAAAAGGGGTCATGGGGAGTTCCTAGAGGTCCTAATAGGCCTTATCATGTGTTAGGACCCCTAGGAAGTCCCTGTGACCCTTGTGGACACATTGGAACACTCAAGTGTTTCCTAAGGGGTCCTATAACCCCTTCAGACACACTTGAGAATTCAAATGTATCAAAAGGGGTCATGGGGACATCCTAGGGGTCCTAATAGGCCTTATAGAGTGTTAGGACACCTAGGAAGTCCCTATGAATCCTTTTGACACATTAGAACACTCAAGTGTGTCCTAAGGGGTCCTACAACACCTTCAAACACACTTGAGAATTCAAATGTGTCAAATGGGGTCATGAGGACTTCCTTGGAGTCTTAGTACACCTTATCATGTGTTAGGACCCCTAGGAAGTCCCTATGACCACTTTTGACACATTAGAATACTCAAGTGTGTCCTAATGAGTCCTACGATGCCTTCAAACACACTTGAGCATTCAAATGTGTTAAAAGAGGTCATGGGGACTTCCTAGGGGTCCTAGTAGGCCTTATCACACATTAGGACCCCTAAGAAGTCCCCGTGACCCCTATGGACACATTGGAATGCTCAAGTGTGTCCTAAGGGGTCCTATGGCCCCTTTAGACACACTTAAGCATTCGAATGTGTCAAAAGGGGTCATGGGGACTTCCTAGGTGTCCTAATAGGCCTTATCATGTGTTAGGACCCCTCGGAAGTCCCTATGATTCCTTTTGACACATTGGAATGCTCAAGTGTGTCCTAAGGTGTGTTACGACACCTCTGTACACACTTGAGCATTCAAATGTGTCAAAAGGAGTCATGGGGACTTCTTAGGGGTCCTAGTATAACTTATCAGGTGTTAGGACCCCTTGGAAGTCCTCCTGACCCCTGTGCACACATTCAAATGCTCAAGTGTGTCCTAAGGGGTTGTACGGCCCCTTCGGACACACTTGAGAATTCAAATGTGTCAAAAGAAGTCACGAGGACTTCCTAGGGTTCCTAATAGGTCTTATCACACGTTAGGACCCCTAGGAAGTGCCTGTGACCCCTTTTGACACATTGGAATGCTCAAGTGTGCCTTTAGGGGTCTTAGGATGCCTTCAAACACACTTGAGTGTTCAAATGTGTGAAAAGGGGTCATGGGGACTTCCTAGGGGTCCTATTACACCTTATCTCATGTTAGGACCCCTAGGAATTCCCTGTGACCCCTTTGAAAACATTGGCATGCTCAAGTGTTTCCCTAGGTGTCCTACGGCCCCTTCAAGACAAACTTGAGCATTAAAATGTGTCAAAAGGCATCATGGGGACTTCCTAGGGGTTGTAATAGGCCTTATCACACATTAGGACACCTAGGAAGTCCCCGTGACCCCTGTGGACACAATGGAATGCTCAAGTGTGTGCTAAGGGGTCTTATGGCCCCTTCAAACACACTTAAGCATTGAAATGTGTCAAAATGAGTCATGCGGACTTCCTAGGGGTCCTAATAGGCATTATCAAGTGTTAGGACCCCTAAGAAGTCCACGTGAACCCTTTTGACACATTAGAACACTCAAGTGTGTCCTAAGGGGTCCTACGATACCTTTAGTCACATTTGAGCATTTAAATGTGTCAAAAGGGGTAATGAGGACTTCCTTGGGGTCCTAGTATGCCTTATCATGTGTTAGGACCCCTAGGAAGTCCCTGTGACCCCTTTTGACACAATAGAACACTCAAGTGTGTCCTAAGGAGTCCTATGATGCATGCGGACAAACTTGAGCATTCAAATGTGTTAAAAGGGGTCATGGGGACTTCCTAGGGGTCCTAGTAGGTCTTATAATGCATTAGGACCCCTAGGAAGTCCTCATGACTCCTTTTGACACATTGGAATGCTCAAGTGTGTCCTAAGGGTTCGTATGGCCCCTTCAAACACACTTGAGAATTCGAATGTGTCAAAAGGGGTCATGGGGACTTCTAGGGGTCCTAATAGGTCTTATCGCATCTTAAAACCCCTAGGAAGTCCCTGTGACCCCTTTTTACATATTAGAATGCTCAAGTGTGCCTTTAGGGGTCCTACAATGCCTTCAAACACACTTTAGTATTCAAATGTGTGAAAAGGGATCATGGGGACTTCCTAAGGGTCCTAGTACTTCTTATCTAGTGTTATGACCCCAAGGAAGTCCCCATGACCCCTTTGGACACATTCAAATGCTCGAGTCTATCCTCAGGGGTCCCATGGTCCCTTTGAGACACACTTGAGCATTCAAATGTGTCAAAAGGGGTCATGGGGACCTCCTAGGGATCCTAATAGGCCTTATTGCATGTTAGGACCCTTAGGAAGTCCCTGTGACCCCTTTTGATAGATTGGAATGCTCAAGTGTGTCCCCATAACCCGTTTGAAATACCCATGACCCCTATGGACACATTAGAATGCTCAAGTGTGTCCTTAGGTGTCATACAGCCCCTTTAGACACACTTGAGAATTCAAATGTGTCAAAAGGGGTTATGGGCACTTCCTAGGGGTCCTAATAGGTCTTATCACATGTTACGACCCCTAGGAAATTCTTGTGACCCCTTTTGACACATTGGAATGCTCAAGTGTTCATTTAGGTGTCCAACGATGCCTTCGGACATGCTTGAGTGTTCAAATGTGTGTAAAGGGGTCATGGGAACTTCCTAGGGGTCTTAGAACACCTTATCCCATGCTAGGACCCCTTGGAACTCCCTGTGACTCCTGTGGAAATATTGGAATGCTCAAGTGTTTCCTCAAGGGTCCTACAACCCCTTTGGACACACTTGAGTATTCAAATGTGTCAAAATGGGTCATGGAGAAATCCTAGGGGTCCTAATAGGCCTTATCATGTGTTAGGACCCCTAGGAATTCACTATGACACCTTTTGACATATTGGAATGCTCAAGTGTGTCCTAAGGGGTCCTACAATGGCTTTGGACACACCTGAGTGTTCAAGTGTATCGAAAGGGGTCATGGGGACTTCCTAAGGGTCCTAGTACACCTTATCACATGTTAGGACCCCTTCAAAGTCCCTGTGACCCTTGTGGATAGATTGGAATGTTCAAATATGTCCTAAGGGGTCATACGGCCCATTCAAACACACTTGAGAATTCAAATGTGTCAAAAGAGGTCATGGGGACTTTTGAGGGGTCCTAGTATGCCTTATCACACATTAGGACTGCTAGGAAGTCCCTGTGATGCCTGTGGACACATTGGAATGATCAAGTGTGTCCTAAGGGGTCCTACGGTCCCTTCGGACACACTTGAGAATTCAAATGTGTCAAAAGGGGTCATGGGGACTTCCTAGGCATCCTAATAGGCCTTATTGCATGTTCAAACACCTACAAAGTCCCTGTCACCCTTGTGGACACATTGGAATGCACAAGTGTGTGCTAAGGGGTCCTACAACCCTTTCAGACAAACTTGAGCATTCAAATGTGTCAAAAGGGGTCATGGGGACTGCCTAGGGGTCCTAATAGGCCTTATCACGTGTTAGGACCCATAGGAAGTCCCTGTGACCCCTTTTGACACATTAGAATGCTCAAGTGTGTCCTAAGGGGTTCTACGATGCATTCAGACACACTTGAGCATTCAAATGTGTCAAAAGGGGTCATGAGGACTTCCTTGGGGTCCTAGTATGCCTTATCACACGTTAGGACCCCTAGGACCCCTTTTGACACATTAGAACACTCAAGTGTGTCCTACAATGCCTTCGGACACACTTGAGCATTCAAATGTGTTAAAAAGGGTCATGGGGACTTCCTAGGGGTCCTAGTAGGCCTTATCACATGTTAGGACCCCTAGGAATTCCCCGTGACCCCTTTTGACACATTGGAATGCTCAAGTGTGTCCTAAAGGGTCTTACAACACCTTTAGACATAGTTGAGCATTCAAATGTGTCAAAAAGTGTCATATAGACTTCCTAGAGTTCCTAATAGGCCTTATCATGCGTTTGGACCCTGAGGAAGTCCCTTTGACCCCTTTTGACACATTCCAACACTCAAGTGTGTCCTAAGGGGTCCTACAATTCTTTTGAACACACCTAAGTATTCAAATGTGTCAAAAGGGGTCATGGGGACTTCCTAGGGTCCTAGTATGCCTTAGGCCATGTTAGGAACCCTAGGAAGTCCCTATGACCCCTATGGACACATTGGAAATCTCAAGTGTGTCTTAAGGGGTCCTACGACCCCTTTGCACACACTTGAGCATTCAAATGTGTCAAAAAGGGTCATGGGGACTTCCTAGGCGTCCTAATAGGCCTTATCACATGTTGGGATTCGTAGGAAGTCCCTATGACTCCTTTTGACACATTGGAATGCTCAAGTGTGTCCTAATGCATCCTACGTCCCCTTCGAACACACTTGATCATTCATATATCTCAAAAGGGGTCATGGGGACTTCCTAGGAGTCCTCATAGGCCTTATCACATAATAGGACCCCTAAGAAGTCCCTATGACCCCTTTTGAAACATTGGAACACTCAAGTGTGTTCTAAGGGGTCCTATGATGCCTTCAGAGACACTTGAGAGTTCAAATGTGTCAAAAGGGGTCATGGGTACTTCCTAGGGGTCCTAGTATGCCTTATCCCATGTTAGGACCCCTAGGAAGTCCCCATGACCCCTGTGGACACATTGAAATGCTCAAGTGTGTCCTAAGGGGTCCTACGGCCCCTTCAAACACACTTGAGCATCCACATGTGTCAAAAGGGTTCATGGGGACTTCCTAGGGGTCCTAATAGGCCTTATCACATGTTAGGACCCCTAGGAAGTCCCTATTACCCATTTTGACACATTGGAACACTCAAGTGTATCTGAAGGGGTCCTATGATGCCTTGGGACAAACTTGAGCATTCAAATGTGTCAAAGGGGGTCATGGAAACTTCCTAGGGGTCCTAGTATGCCTTATCCCATGTTAAGTCTCCTAGGAAGTGCCTGTGACTCCTGTGGACACATTGGAATGCGCAAATGTGTCCTAAGTGGTCCTACGGCCCTTTTCAGACACACTTGAGAATTCAAGTGTGTTAAAAGGGGTCATGGGGACTTCCTAGGCATTCTAATAGGCCTTGTCACATGTTAGGACCCCTAAGAAGTCCTTGTGACCCCTTTTGACACATTGGAACACTCAAGTGTGTCCTAAGGTGTCCTACAATGGCTCCAAGCACACTTAAGTGTTAAAATGTTTCAAAAGGGGTCATGGGAACTTCCTAGGGGTCCTAGTACGCCTTATTATGTGCTATGACCTATTGGAAGTCTCTATGACCCCTATGGACACATTAGAATGCTCAAGTCTATCCTAACAGGTCGTACCAGCCCCTTGAACACACTTGAGAATTAAAATGTGTCAAAAGGGGTCATGGGTACTTCCTAGGGTTCCTAATAGGTCTTATAAAATGTTAGGACCTATAGGAAGTCCATGTGACCCCTTTTGACATACTAGAATGCTCAAGTGTGCCTTTAGGGTTCCTATGATGCCTTCGAACACACTTGAGTGTTCAAATGTCTGAAAAGGGATCATGGGGACTTCCTAGGGGTCCTAGTATGTCTTATCCCCTATTAGGAGCCCTAGGAATTCCCCGTGACCCCTTTGGACACATTGGAACGGTCAACTTTTTTCTCAGGGTTCCTACGGCACCTTCAGACACACTTGAGCATTCAAATGTGTCAAAAGGGGTCAAGGGGACTTCCTAGGGGTCCTAATAGGCCTTATCACATGTTAGGGCCCCTAGCAAGTCCCTCTGACTCCTTTTTACACATTGGAATGCTCAAGTGATCCCTAATGGGTCTTACAATGCCTTTAGACACACTTGAGCATTCAAATGTGTCAAAAGGGGTCAAGGGGACTCCATAGGGGTTGTAGTATGCCTTATCATGCATTAGGACCCCTTGGAAGTCCCAGTGACCCCTATGGACACATTGGAATGCTCAAGTGTGTCCTAAGGGGTCCTACAGTCCCTTCAGACACACTTGAGCATTCAAATGTTTCAAAAGGTGTGATGGGGACTTCCTAAGAGTCCTAGTACACCTTATCACATGTGAGGACCAATAGGAAGTCTTTGAGATGGTTGTTGAAACATTAAAATGATCAAATGTCTCCTAAAGGGTTCTACGAACCCTTTTGACACACTTGAGCATTCAAATGTGTCAAAAGGGGTCATGGGGACTTTCTAGGGGTCCTAATAGGCCTTATCACACGTTAGGACACCTAGGAAGTCCTAGTTACCCCTTTTGACATATTAGAACACTCAAGTGTGTCGTAAGGGGTCCTACGATGCCTTTTGACACACTTGAGCATTAAAATGTGTCAAAAGGGGTCACAAGGACTTTCTTGGGGTCCTAGTATGCCTTATCACATGATAGGACCCCTACGAAGTCCCTGTGACCCTTTTTGACACATTAGAATGCTCAAGTGTTTCCTAAGGGGTCATACGATCCCTTCAAAGATGCTTGAGCATTAAAATGTGTTAAAATGGGTCATGGGGACTTCCTAGGGGTCCTATTAGGCCTTACAATGTGTTAGGACCCCTAGAAAGTCCCCATGACCCCTTTTGATACATTAGAATGCTCAAGTGTTTCCTAAGCGGTCCTACGACACCTTCAGACACACTTGAGCATTAAATTGCATCAAAAGAGGTCATGGGTATTTCCTAGGGGTCCTAATAGGCTTTAACATGCATTAGGATGCCAAGGAAGTCCCTATGACCCCTTTTGACATATTGGAATGCTCAAGTGTGTCCTAAGGGGTCCTATGATGCCTTCAAACACACTTGAGCATTTAAATCTATCAAAATGGGTCATGGGGACTTCATAGGGGTCCTAGTATGCCTTATCCCACATTAGGACCCCTAGGAAGATCCCGTGATCCTTGTGGACACATTGAAATGCTCAAGTGTGTCCTAAGGGGTCCTACGACACCTTCAAACAGACTTGACCATTCAAATGTGTCAAAAGGGGTCATGGGGACTTCTTAGTGGTCGTAAAAGGCCCTATCACACGTTAGGACCCCTAGGAAGTCCCTGTGACACCTTTTGACACATTGGAACACTCAAGTGTGTCCTAAGGTGTCCTACAACATGTACGGACACACTTGAGTGCTCAAATGTGTCAAAAGTGGTCATGGAAGTCCCCGTGACCCCTGTGGACACATTTGAATGCTCAACTATTTCCTAAGGGGTCGTACGACCCCTTTGAACATACTTGGAAATTAAAATGTCTCAAAAGGGGTCATGGGGAGTTCATAGGGGTCCTAATAGGTCTTATCACACGTTAGGACCCGTACGAAGTCCCTGCGACCCCTTTTGACACATTGGAATGCTCAAGTGTTTCCTAAGGCATCCTACAATGCCTTCAGAAACACTTAACATTAAAATGTGTGAAAAGGATTCATGGGGACTTCCTAGGGGTCCTAGTAGACCTTATTCCATGTTAGGACCCCTAGGAAGTCCTTGTGACCCCTCTGGATACATTGGAACACTCAAGTGTTTCCTTAGGGGTCCTATAGCCCCTTTAGACACACTTGAGCATTCAAATATGTCAAAAGGGGTCATGGGGACTTCCTAGGGGTCCTAGTATGCCTTATCATGTATTAGGACCCCTTGGAAGTCCCCGTGACCCCTGTGGAAACATTAGAATGCTCAATTGTCTCCTAAGGGGTCATACGGCCCCTTCAAACACACTTGAGAATTCAAATGTGACAAATGGTGTCATGGGGACTTCTTAGGGTTCCTAATAGGTCTTATCACTTTTTAGGACCCCTAGCAAGTCCCTGTGACCCCTTTTGACACATTGGAATGCTCAAGTGTACCTATAGGGGTCCTACGATGCCTTTGGACACACTTGAGTGTTCAAATGTGTGAAAAGGGGTCATGGGGACTTTCTAGGGGTCCTAGTATGCCTTATCTCATGTCAAGACCCCTAGGAATTCTCCGTGACATCTTTGGACACATTGGAATTCTCAAGTGTTTCCTCAGGGAACCTACAGCCCCTTCCAACACACTTGAGCATTCAAAAGTGTCAAAAGGGTTCACGGGGACTTCCTAGGGTTCTTAATAGGCCTTATCGCATGTTAGGACCCGTAGGAAGTCCCTATGACCCGTTTTGACACATTGGAATGCTCAAGTGTGTCCTAAATAGTCCTACAATGCATTCAGACATGCTTGATCATTCAAATGTATCGAAAGGGGTTAGAGGGACTTCATAGGGGTCGTAGTATGCCTTATCACACTTTAGGACCCCTTGGAAGTCCCTATGACCCCTGTGGACACATTGGAATGCTCAAGTGTGTCCTAAGGGGTCCTACGATCCCTTCAGACACACTTGAGAGATCAAATGTGTCAAAAGGGGTCATGAGGACTTCCTAAGGGTCCTAGTACACCTTATCACATGTTAGGACCCCTAGGAAGTCCTTGTGACACCTGTTGACACATTGGAATGATCAAATGTGTCCTGAATAGTCCTACATCCCCTTTTGACACACTTGAGCATTCAAATGTGTTAAAAGGGGTCATGGGGACATCCTAGGAGTCCTAATAGGCCTTATCACACATTAGGACCCATAGGAAGTCCCCGTTACCCCTATAGACATATTGGAATGCTCTATTGTGTCCTAAGGGGTCCTACAACCCCTTTGGACACACTTGAGCATCAAAATGTGCCAAAAGGGGTGATGGGGACTTCCTAGGGGTCCTAATAGGCCTTATCACATGTTAGGACCCCTAGGAAGTCCCAGTGACCCCTTTTGACACATTAGAATGCTCAAGTGTGTTTTAAGGGGTTGTACGACGCCTTTGGAAAAACTTGAGCATTCAAATGTGTCAAAAGGGGTCATGA
Organism: Chamaecyparis obtusa; assembly: GCA_027943335.1. Taxonomy (NCBI): domain Eukaryota; kingdom Viridiplantae; phylum Streptophyta; class Pinopsida; order Cupressales; family Cupressaceae; genus Chamaecyparis; species Chamaecyparis obtusa. The sequence goes on along the minus strand of BSBK01008474.1, from coordinate 1,775,006 downwards.
GAATTGTTACCCAAGTTTTCATATGTATTCAAATTTGGCTGAAAACCATACCCAGGCCTCTATTTTTACCATGTCTACCATCCCTAAAATTTTCATGAATTTATTCCATGTTCTCTAGTATCTACAAATTTGTTATCCCCCTGGTCTGCAGTTAAAAAATTTCATAAAACTAGCCGTTGGTGTTCGAAAATCCAAAAACCCCTAAGCCTTGTTATATTTTCATGTTACCTTTTCGGCAACTTAGGTTTCCAATTTTCACGTGCCCTTTATTAACCCTTAAGTCGCCAAGTCTCTGATTCCTAGCGGTTAACTCCTTAACACTAAGTGATCTCGTGAGCGATTACTGTTTAGGTTGGCGGTCTTAGTTTAAATGGCCAGGACAAGATTCTTGATCCGATGGTTGTCACATGATCTCATAGGGTCAGAAGATTCCTTGAGATCTTGTGATGATCGTTGATTTTCTCCTACCTGCAGACTCCAATTTGTCAGTGGGACCAGTGCTACATGGATCCATTTTGGTAGCTTGTGATTGGCTAAGGTTGAATATAGGTGGAAGGTTGTTAGTGGGGCCAAGCCCTTTTAGCAGTCAGGAGGCTCTGACATCTGCAGGGGATCGATGGCTGGCATATCTTCACATAGGCTGGTGTCAAAGCTTGAGATCTTAAGATGACCGTTAGATCTTCCATGTCCACAGTGCTTTAGTGTGTCAGTAGGACCGATGCCACCTCATTCGATTTACCAGTTTCTAATTGGTCGACATGTGTTGAGTCAAATTGTTTGTCAATAGGGATGAGTTCTTCCAAGTGGTCAAAGTTTCTAACATCTCAAGGATCCAATGGTTGGCATATAATCTCATAAGGTTTCTTTGACACATGGGATTATGCACCGACCATTGATCTTACTTTATCTCCGAGCTCTGTCAGGTGGGTCCTTAGTTTCTGATGTGCTTGTTCATTATTGGTTGGCTAGTCGACAACTTGGATCTGTCAATGGGACCATGTCAGAAGACCTGCAAAGATGTCAGAAAGATGAAGATCAATGGTTGGCATATCTTCACAAAGGTTTGTGTCAGAGTATGAGATCTTGCACTAGCCATCAGATTTGCCAAAGTGTTTAGATTTGTCAGTGGGTCCGGTGCCAGGTCAGGATGAGTTGTCAAGTCCTTATTGGTCAGATTAAAGAGATATGTTAGGTGGTCCCAGTGACACGTATTGCTGACATGCATGTTTTTGATTGGCTACCAGATGATGATGAGGGTTTCCAGGTGGACTGATGTGTTAGTGGGGTCCCGGATTAGATAACGATCTAACGGTCGGTGTATAAGCATAAGGAATATTTTGGGGCTATAAGATCATGCGCCCACCGTGAGATCGATATCTCAAGCAATGGGTCCGATGTCAGAAGGTTGTAACATGTATCTGAGATGGTGTAGTTTGATTGGTTGTTGACTGTCACGGTGCTGGTTGACTTGTCAGGAGGATTTTTTACTATTTTAAGGGGTGCATCTGGGCCATTCATCTGCCGGGAAGGTTTCTCATCCACGGGCATGTTTTAAAATGACCAGGCTAGTCGTTAACCTTTAAATTCAAATTTCTTGTGAAGGTTTTTTGCTAGGGTTTTGATCTTTTCAGCCATGCACGACGTCGGTTAGCTCAGGAATTGATTTCTCATGATGGTTGTGGTTGAGAGGGTGATGGAGGTGACCATTGGCTAGTGTTGCAGGGTACTATGTCATGTTCCCACGCCGGGAAGTAATGAAAAGAGTTGGCACCACCTTTTGCCAGTGTTATTATTGAAAATATAGATATCTTCCAGATCAGATTTGGAGCCTTCATGGCTTAGTGGAGTTGCAGGTGGGTTGGTAAGTTGAGGTTGTTGTGTCTATAGGTGAGCTCAGTACCAGATGGATGCCCATGAAGAAAGATATGATTTGATCACCAGCATTCTCAAAGATTTTCATAATAAGTGATGAGTACCCTAGGGCTTGATATCATGGTTTAATTTTGTAACCCTAGTTTAGTTTTGACTCCTACCTGCGTGCAGTTGAGTATGTATATATTGTTTTGGAGCCTTTAGTGCTCAAAAAATTTGGACTATTTATAGAAGAAAATTCACCTTTTCTTAAAGGCTACCTGTGGTATCATTTCTACCCTCTGGCTCATACATTTGTATTTCTCCCATTGATGATTCAAATATTACAGAGGTATTTTGTGACAATCCTTCATGTCCCTATGCTTCCTTGTTTGGATTATCTCTAATTGGATCAAAGTATGTACATGTTTTTCAATGATAGTTTAGGGTTCCTGATCCCTCTTGCTTTCTGCAATTTTGTGTGTTACTATGTTTGATTTGATTTAGATGTTGTTGTGGGTATACCTCAACCCCCTTAACAGTCTTGTCTCAATCCTACACCAAGTTGTAGAAGTGAATGTCTATTTGTAGGTCATAAGTTGTGTCTTATTCTCAGGCCCTCTTATGAAATACTTATGCAAGCCTATTCAGTAAGTTGTGACCTATTACACCTAAGATTTTCATTGATTTCATTCCTACATACTAAGATCCAAACCCTAATTTTGGTGCATCACCTAGTAGGTAGTTTGCTTTCAAGTCATTTCCCTTACAAGAATTCTTTCTATCCCTTTCCCTCAAAAAGATTTACTTTTCCTGTCAAGAAGAAAATTAAGGTGATTATCCAAGAGGAACCAGCCTAGAACTTGGAGGTTTCATCCCAGTTAGCATAGGTCCCACACCTGGGGATGAATCCAATGTTATACTAGGTTATCAAGACCAAGAGGGCTTGAGATAGAGGCACAAACTTAGTGTATAACAAAAACTTTCTTGGAGTCCTAGTACACCTTATCACACATTAGGACCCCTAGGAATTCCCCATGACCCTTTTTGACACATTAGAATTCCCAAGTGTGTCTTAAGGGGTTATACAATCACTTTAGACACACTTAAGCATTCAAATGTGTTAAAAGGGGTCATCTAGACTTCCTAGGGGTCCTAGTAGGCCTTATCATGTGTTAGGACCCCTAGAAAGTTTCCATGATCCCTTTTGACACATTGGAATACTCAAGTGTTTCCTAAGGGGTCCTACAACACCTTAGAACACACTTAAGCATTAAAATGTGTCAAAAGGGGTCATGGGGACCTCCTAGGTGTCCTAATAGGTCTTAACACATGTTAGGACCCCGAGGAAATCCCTATGACACCTTTTGAAACATTGGACTACTCATGTGTGTCCTAAGGTGTCCTACGATGCCTTTGAACACACTTGCATGTTCAAATGTGTCAAACGGGGTCATGGGTTAGATGTATCCTAATATGCCTTATCCTACTTTAGGACTCATAGGAGGTCTTTGTGACCCATATGGACACATTGGAATGCTCAAGCATGTCTTAAGGAGTCCTACAACCCCTTCGGACACACTTGAGCATTCAAATGTGTCAAAAGGGGTCATGAGGACTTCCTAGGGGTCCTAATAGGCCTTATCACACATTAGGACCCATAGGAAGTCCCTATGACCCCTTTTGACACATTAGAATGCTCAAGTGTGTTCTAAGGGGTCCTACACCACCTTTGAACACACTTGAGCATCCAAATGTGTTAAAAAGGGTCATGGGCACTTCCTAGGGGTCCTAGTACACCATATCAGGTGTTAGAACCCCTTGGAAGTCCCTGTGACCCATTTGGAGACACTGGAATGCACAACTATGTCCTGAGGGGTCCTAGGGCCCCTTCAAACACACTTGAGCATTCAAATGTGTCAAAAGGTCTCATGGGGACTTCCTACGAGTCCTAATAGGACTTATCATGCGTTAGGACCCTTAGGAAGTCCATGTGACCCCTTTTGACCCATTTAAATGCTCAAGTGTGTCCTAAGGGCTCCTAGGATGCCTTCGGACACACTTGAGAGTTCAAATGTGTCAAATGGGGTCATGGGGGCTTCCTAGGGGTCGTAGTACACCTTATCCCATGTTAGGACCTCTAGGAAGTCCCAATGATCCTTGTGGATACATTGAAATGCTCAAGTGTGTCCCAAGGGGTCCTACGGCACCTCCATACACACTTGAGCATTCAAATGTGTCAAAAGGGGTCACAGGGACTTCCTAGTGGTCCTAAAAGGCCTTATCATGTGTTAGGACTCCTAGGAAGTCCCTGTGACCCCTTTTGACACATTGGAACACTCAAGTGTGTCCTAAGGGGTCCTACAATAGCTCTGGACACACTTGAGCATTGAAATGTGTTGAAAGGGGTCATGGAAACTTCCTAGGGGTCCTAGTATACCATATCACATGTTAGGACCACTTGGAAGTCCCTGTGACCCTTGTGGACACATTCAAATGCTCAAGTGTGTCCTAAAGTGTCGTACGGCCCCTTCAGACACACTTGAGAATTCAAATGTGTCAAAAGGGGTCATCAGGACTTCCTAGGGGTCCTAATAGGCCTTATCATGCATTAGGACCCCTAGGAAGTCCATGTGACCCCTTTTGACACATTGGAATGATCAAGTGTGTCCTAAGGCATCCTACGATACCTTTGGACACACTTGAGCATTCAAATGTGTGAAAAGGGGTCATGGGGACTTCTTAGGGGTCATAGTACACCTTATCCCATGTTAGGAACCCTAGGATGTCCTCGTGACACCTGTGGACACATTGAAACCCTCAAGTGTTTCCCTAGGGGTCCTACGGCCCCTTTGGACACACTTGAGAATTCAAATGTGTCAAAAGGGGTCATGGGGACTTCCTAGGGGTCCTAATAGGCCTTATCACATGTTAGGACCCCTAGGAAGTCCCTGTGACCTCTTTTGACACATTGGAATGCTCAAGTGTGTCCTAAGAGGTCCTACGACACCTTTGGACACACTTGAGCATTCAAATGTGTCAAAAGGGCTCATGGGGAGTTGCTAGGGTTCCTAGTACACTTGAAAATGCATTAGGACCCCTTGGAAGAACCTGTGACCCTTGTTGTCACATTGGAATGCCGAAGTGTTCCGTACAGAGTTCTACTGCCCCTTCTGACACACTTGAGCATTAAAATATGTCAAAAGGGGTCATGGGGACTTCCTATGGGTCCTAGTACAACTTATCACATGTTAGGACCCCTAGGAAGTCCTTGTGATGCCTATGGACACATTGGAGTGATCAAGTTTATCCTAAGGGGTCCTACGGCGCCTTCACACACACTTGAGCATTGAAATGTGTCAAAAGGGGTGATGGGGACTTCCTAGGGGTCCTAATAGGCCTTATCACACGTTAGGACCCCTAGGAATTCCCCTTGACCCCTTTTGACACATTAGACTACTCAAGTGTGTCTTAAGGGGTCCTATGACACCTTCGGACACACTTGAGAATTCAAATGTGTCAAAAGGGGTCATGAGGACTTCCTAGGGGTCCTAATATGCCTTATCACACATTAGGATCCCTAGGAAGTCCCTGTGACCCCTGTGGACACATTGGAATACTCAGGTGTGTCCTAAGGGATCCTACAGCCTCTTCAAACACACTTGAGCATTTAAATGTGTCAAAAGGGGTCATGGGGATTTCTTAGGGGTCCTAGTACACCTTATCACATGTTAGGACCCCTAGGATGTCTCTGTGACCCCTTTTGACACATTGGAGCACTCAAGTGTGTCATAAGTGGTCCTAGGGCCCTTTCAAATGTGTTAAATGGGGTCATAGGGACTTCTTAGGGGTCCTAGTAGGCCTTATCACATGTTAGGACCCCTAAGAAATCCTCGTGACCCTTGTGGACACATTGGAATGCTCTAGTGTTTCCTAGAGGGTCCTACGGCCCCTTTAGACACACTTAAGCGATCAAATGTGTCAAAAAGTATCATGGAGACTTTCTAGGGCTCCTAATAGGCCTTATCATGTGTTAGGACCCCTAGGAAGTCCCCGTGACCCCTGTGGACACATTGGAATGCTCAAGTGTGTCCTTAGGGGTCATAGGGACTTCCTAGGGGTCCTAATTGGCCTTATCATGTTTTGGGACCCCTAGGAAGTCCCTGTGACCCCTATGGACACATTGGAACACTTAAGTGTGTCCTAAGGGGTCCTATGGCCCCTTTAGACACACTTGAGAATTCAAATGTGTCAAAAGTGGTCATGGGGACTTCCTAGGGGTCCTAATAGGCCTTGTCGTGTGTTAGGACCCCTAGCAAGTCTTGGAAATTTGGCTGAGTTGGTTGCATAGATTTTTTCATTATGATAACATATGATCCACATGAAGATCACACAGGTCAAAGAGCTGGTATGTCAGAGTGCATTACGAAATTGTCTAAGTATGAGACAATGTGTTTTTACCAGTGAACCTGATGATAGTTTTTGTTGGTGATGTTGATTGGATTAAGTTTAGTGCATGCACACTTGAACATAGACTCGATGGTGACTATTGAAGACACATCTCAAACTGCAAGTTAGTACGACATGTACGGAAGAACTTATGATAGTTTTTCTAAAGACAGTGTTAAGCTGACAGGACAAAATATGAAGACAGAATTGAGAAAGAGTTAAGGGATTATTTTGTTTATCAAAATAATGACTTAACAATATAAAGGGACAATATCCTAGATGTTAGCCCTTCGATAAAGTTATTTTGTAATATGATAGCCGACTAGAAAATTTTTAATCTTAATAAATTGTATAAATGCAATTGTAAATTGTAAGAAGGAGACAATCAAGAAGTGATATGATGTGAGATATATGATGTATAGGTAATAGCGATAGTGAAAGAGTAGTGAAGAGATATTGATGCAAGTAGTATAAGGTTATGTACCTTAACCTACTTTTTTAATCAATGAATATTGTATATTACTTGTTTGGGCAGTGGGCTCATCTAGTAATCACATTTTGTATTGGCAACTCCTAATAGGGTTGAGGCTTCTAACAAGGCCTATAGTCCCTTAATCAGGACTAAGACACTATATGCATGTAATAGAATCCTAAAAGGGTCAACATCCTTAACATGATACCATCCCCATCAGGGTTTTCCCTTGGCCAAGGTTTCCTCAAGAACAAATAATGTGTTATGAGTTCTTTAGTTTTATTGCTATGCATGTTGTTTAGCTTCTTATGTTATGCATGTGTAAAGATAATATGTTATATCTATAATTGGGAAAAAGATAAAGTTTGTAGAATAATGATTCACCCCCCCCTCTCAGTATTCCCTATTTCTAACAATTGGTATCAAAGCTTAGTTACTTGGAAAAGAATCATTCAAGGAAAGCCTAGCAGCTTGAGTAAGATCTCTATGGATATGGATCAACTACATAAGAATCTTGAAGAAGCTCTTGAATAGATTGATATGCTTACTGATGAAAGAGATATTCTAAAAAGAAAATATGATGATGCAAAGAACCTCATTGAGAAACTAAAAAACAAGTAGGAAGATCTGAAATCTGAAAAGGAATCTAAAGTTCTCATTGAAGATTGTGATCACAATTTAGAAAAATAAAATGAGATCCTTAAGCATGAATTGAAGATAGAAACTCTAAAGCTTAGTTTGAAAGATGGAAATGGCAAGAATGAAGCAAGTCTGAAATCTGAGAATGAAATTCTAAAGACTGAAAATGAAGGACTAAAATCTAAACTTGGTAAAGTAACATCTGAATTTGAGAAATTCAATTTTTAGTATATTGAACTTGAGAAATATAATACAATTGTGAAAGGTGAACTGATTCAATCTAAACAACAACTTGAAAGACTATATTCAACTAGTGAGAAGATGGATGAACAAATATCTTATCAAAAACCGTTCTATGATAAGACTGGTCTTGGATTCAACACTTTTAAAGCAAATGAAGAAAGAAAGGAACTGGATCTGAAAATATCTAAAAGCTTAGATGAGAAGAAGTCTGATGAGATTAACAAATCTGAAGATACACCTAAGGAAGAAGAATCACCTAAGCAAGAGGAATCACCCAAAGGTATGCAATGAGAATTCAAAGGTAGATGTTTTGCTTGTAATACTATTGGTCATATGAAGAGAGATTCCACATGTAAGCAATTTAAACCTCTTAATGGTTATTTTTATAATTGTCATGGTTTTGGACATAGAGCTATTGAATGAAGGAAACCTAAATTTTTTGAGAATAATAATAGTAGTATAATTTTTAGGAATACTAACAATGTAGATAAGAAACCTACTTAAGATATGAACATAAGAAATCGAGTAGTATGTTATAGATGCAACAAGGTTGGACACATTGCTAGAAATTGCAGATCATAGATCAATCAGCCTGGACCAAGATATGGGAACAATGGAATAGTTTTTTAGATATGCAACAAGATTGGAAACAATGCAAGGTTTTGTAGAATGAACAATAGAGCTTTTCATACCAATCCTAACCCTAGAAGTCATGCAAGAAGAAATGAAGATGCAAGTAACAGTCAGAAAGGATGCTGTAGTAATTCAGATGAAGTGAAGGTTATCAAAAGCATAGATCAAGGAGACATATTCAACATTGAAGGTAATCAGGAAGGTGAAGTATTAAAAGGTAAGAATGAATCTTCACCTGACCCATCTCAAAGTACTTAATTTATGAAAATTGCAGTAGAATAGGAACTTAAATTAGTGTAGAAGTAGAGATATGATGAATTGAGTCTTGTGTAGTTAATGCAAGGTATTATATGATGTTCTAATGCTATGGTTAAGATCACAAAGAAAAATATTATGTTTTGTGAGATCGCAAGAAGTTTTAAGTTTTGCAGGTTAGCAGAATCAACTTTTTGGAAAGAAGAGGCAAAAAAATTGAATGTGATGTCAGATCTAAGTGAGATTGAATTAATAAAAGGTCATGATCAGTATTATTTGATCATCAAAGTGAATTCAAGTGTTAAGGATATCAAAGAGCAGTGATTGGAAGCATTTTGCAAGGATTTGGAGAAGAATTTTGTGTTGAATCTACACAAGCCCTAAATCATGAAATTGAGGTATTTTACTTGGCAGATCTTTAAATTAGTAAAGGAATTAGAGTAAATAATGGATGTTTCTTTAATTCAATATGTCATAGATAAAAATAAACCTAAGATGAAAAAGGAACCAGTAGAACCCTTGGAAGATGATCCTAGGTTAGCTTTATCATCCATAACAGATGGAGTTTTACGTCTTGAAAATGTTAGAAGTTATCTTGGATGCAAACTAGAGACTATCAGTGATAGTTATTTCACCAATGAATATCAGAAGATCTACAATCAAGACATGACATTGAAAGAAGGATTTGAACATTTGAAAGATAATGAGATCATTAAGTATGCATTACAGTATGAATTTGATAATGAAGAATGTACTAAGATTATTCTAAGAAAAATTCATAATGGGAAGTTTTGGTTAGAAGATAGAGTGATAGATATCACAACTGATTTGATTCATGAAGTTACTAGAATATCTAAAACTAGAGCCATTCCTTTAAATGAGAAGAACACGAGGAAAATAGTCATAGACAAAACAAATTCATCCTATAATGGTAGAGGAATTGTGATTAGTAAGATTCAACAAGATGATGTTAGATACTTATGTAAGATCCTAACCACTAAGTTTTGTGAAAACTCAAGAGAGGATGACATGGTAGATGTAATGATACATGCAAATTATCTAATGTGTGTTGACAAAGTGCAGGTTGATATGTGTGAGATTCTGAGAATTAAACTGTTTGAGAATTTGGAAAAGATTAAGAAAACTAAGTGCATACAGTTTAGATTCTCATCCTTAATCACTTATATGTTTTTTCATCTATTGAGAATATTTCCTTACACCATTGGAAATGACTAGAATGATGGCCAAACTACAATGAAAAGGATTAACCTAATGTACAAAAGGCATGTTATTGATAAAGTGAATGAGAGTGCAGTATTGGTAATCAAGACATTTCAGGACATAGTGTCTAGCAGATCAAGGATCCCACAGTCTCTTGTGTAGAATTATAAAAATGAGATATGTTTCATGGTTGATACTGACTTTACCTACATTGAAGTAGTAGAACCTAGAACAGAGTTCATAGACCCTCTTGGCTATGAGATATCTGAAGTAGAGATAGAAGAGTATGTGAACATGTTACTTAAGTGCAAGTTGGACACTCATTGTAATATGTTTGTAACCTTTGAGGAGAACTTCAACTCCACAAAGACCTTACTTGAAGAGAAGTAGTCAAAGAAAAGAGTTGAGAGTACTATCAAGAAAATCCTAAAAGATACAAGGATGACTGAGCATGAATTCTTGGTAGAAAAGAAAACAATAACAACAATCAAAGATATTGGACAAAAAGAAGTTTTGCCTATTCCACTCCTATCATCAATTGTAGCACAGGAAGAAGAAACACAAGTTAAGGTGAAAGTGGAAGAAATTGAGAAGGATCAAGAAGCAAGGATATCCACTAGATCCACTTCCTCCACACCTAGAAAAAGAGTGAAAGAGAGTGCTACTAGACTAGGTAAAAGGCATAAAAAATTAGTGCAACCAGTTTCAAGGAAAAATGCAAAAATCAAAGATGATGTCACTTCTATTAAGAAGAAAACTTGGAAACCTAGTGTTGAGAAGCTTAATGAGTAGATCATTGAAGATGGAGACTTTACAAGAATGAATAAGTATTATGATCTATATGATTATGTAGAGAGATTAAATCTAGATAATGCAGTGGTAAAGCATATGATTTTGTCTAATAAGAAGTTTGATATAATTTAGGGTAAGATACCTGATGATTTATACAATTAACTTGTGAATAGGAAGAAGAGAGCATCAGAAGAGGACACATCTATTAGAGACAAGCTTGTAAGAAATATTTGTGTTGTAAAAGATGAAGCACACTTTAGTCAGATTATGAAAGCTTTAAGCACCCATTTGAGAACCAAGAAGAGAACCATTCAGATTATGGGAGGCAGATATGAAGAAGTCAATGCATAAATAGAGCAAGCAATCATCAAAGTTATGTCAGAAAATGATGGAGAACCATCAGTTGCAGCAAAGCAAGCAGGTGAAACAGAACAAGAGGACATTCCCTCTCCACTAGCCATAAACATTGAAGATGAAGTCATGAATGTAGAACGAACTAAGATCACCTTGGATGCTGATGATAATGTATTCAAGAATTTGGAAAACATTGTTGACAATTTAGCTTTTGAAGAGTAGGAGACCACCAAAGGAGAAGAGAAAATAGAGACCATAGTTGTAGAACCTAGAGTGACAAAAAAACTAGTACCTAATTGCACTAAAGAAGATATCAGTCTTACTCCTGAGACTGGAAAGAAGAATTAGATTGGATCTATGATTGAAATTTTGGGAAAGGAAGTAGATGATGATGATTAGATGGAATTGATCACATCCTTGAACAAAATCATTGGGAAGAATAAGAAAGTAAAAAGTTTTAAAGGATGTCTGAAGGAGCTAACTGAGAAGTTACAAGGCATTGTAACTACAAAAATTGCAGAAGTAGACCCTCTGGAGAAAGAAAAGAAAGTGATGAACACTTTTGACAGTGAGTTCACAAATTTAACTGATACAACAAAAGTGAAAGCTCAAGCAACCTATGAAGCCAAAACACTTTTGAACATTAGCCAGAATATCAGGAATGATATCAACAATCTTGATATCTATATAAAGGACTTGGGAAAGAATTTGGAAAGAGGAAAATCCTTGTACATCCAGCGTACAAAATCAGAGACCTTGATAGAAAAAGAAGATTAGAAGATGAAGATGAAGGAAGAACAAATTCAGAATTAAACTAACTTTTTTTCAAGCCCCAATATGAAGATATCTGATGTTGAGAAGAAAATTCGTAACATATATGATGAGATCGGAATTTTGCAAGATGAAAAGGAAAGGAAAATGAAAAGATTCACTCTTTTAAGAGAGCACACTTCTATGAAGTTAAGTATTATTGAAGGGAAATTGGAAGAATGTCTTTCAGCTAAGACATCTTTTCAAAAGTTTAGCTTTGAGAATCTCCAAGCATGTGAGATAGCATCTTATGGATTATGCACACTACTCAGTGTGGTAGATTCTATTACAAAATCATGGGAGAAAGAGTTAGAGGCTGTAAAGATTGATTTTGTAGATTGTGTTGCAAGCCTACTAGCTTTGCAATTATTGAATCAAGGTATAACTTTTTGTGAATATAGTTTTGTAACCCTCCTTACCTTTATTTTGTCATTGTTGTTAAAGGGGGAGAGATATATAGTAGAAAATTGATAAGAAAATTTTAAGGATACATACTCTTAGGGGGAGTACTATATTAGAGATAAGTTATTTTTAGAGTTACAAGGATAGTATATATATATTTTAGACTATGACCACAATTTTGAGATTTTGAAGTTGTAAGACTTAGCCAATTTTCTCATATGTTGCCACCAATGACAAAGGGGGAGATTGTTGGCAATTTGGCTCAGTTGGTTACATAGATGTTGTCATTATGGAAACATATGATCCACATGAATATCGCATAGGTCAGAGAGCTAGTTTGTCAGAGCGCATTACAAAATTGTCTAAGTATGAGACAATGTTTTTTTACCAGTGAACCTGATGACAATTTTTGTTTGCGATGTTGATTGGAGTAAGTTCAGTGCTTGTGCACTTGAAAATAGACTCTATGGTTACTATTCAAGACTCATCTTAGAGTGCAAGCTAGTAGGACATGTACGGAAGAAGATATGACAGTTTTTCTAAAGACAATGTTAAGCCGACATGACAGAATATGAAGACAGAATTGATAAAGAGTTAAGGGATTATTTTGTTTATCAAAATAATGACTTAACAATATAAAGGGAAGACATCCTAGATTTTAACCCTTGGAAAAAGTTATTTTTTAATATGATAGCAAATGTATACTTGGGGAATAAAAATGTAGATTTGGGGAATGATAATGAATGGAATGAAGATGAAAATGTACAGATGGAGATTGAAAATGTAGACTTGGGGAATGAAAATGTTGCACAAGAACCACATGAATGTTACACATCTCCAAATTATATGCTAAATGAAGTCCCTTGCAATAAAGATAATCAATCTTCAAATTTGGGGCTTTCAAGAACACCTAAATGGTTAATTGAAATTGAGGAGAACATTATGAATAATTGGGAAGAAAAGAGGTCACATAGAACTGTTAGGTTGTGGGCTTCAAGACTTTATGGTCAATTTTTTGGAAACAAGACATTGGTTGAACAATGTCAAATTTTTGTGTAGTTGTTAAAGATGCAAAAGATGAGACCTATGCTTGTGAAATTGAAGATTCGTAAGAACAAGAAAATGGACAAAAATGCCATTGTTGTGAATAATCTTTTCAATGCTCTCAATAGCATTGGGAAGACTAGTAGAGAAAACAACAAGAGAGTTTCTCGAAGGGTTATTACAACCTCCTTAGTAAGTCATCAGTTGAGAAAGGCTCATTTGATGATACAAACTTGTGTTGACTTCAATATAGACCGTAAAACTTTGGGTAGAGAACTTGCAAGAAGAGAAAGATTTGATGATCCACTCCAAATTAATACATGGGATTATGGTGGGAGACTTCCACATTTTGATAAGAAGCTAACAGATGTTGTCAAGGATGAAATTCAACAATTTTGGGATGCTAACTCAAGAGTGTCACCAAATGTGAAGGATGTCTTGAAGTTTAGAGTTGGCAATTGAGACCGCACTCCACATTCTAAACATTATGTGGAGGTAAGTCAAACAATGTTGTATAAAAAAATTTGTGAGACACATGCAACATTGAAAATATCACAAAGGTCTTTTGAATCCATGAAGCCATTTTATTGTGTACCCCTTAAGATTGAGAATACATGTTGTTGCAAATATCATGTTGATTTTTCAATGCATCATGAATTATTACTATCCATTCGTTCTAATTTGCATACTAATGAAATGCTAGAGGGTTGTGGTGCAAGTGGTCTTCCCAAGTCATCAAGAGACTTGCTAGATCAATTTTTATGTCATAGAGATGATGGTTGTTTATTTTATAAAAATGATTGCTTAAATTACAAGTGCTCAGAATGTGGTGGCTTGTCCAATTTTAGAACATGTTTTCATGAGGGTTTGGAACACAATTTTGGAAAGACACTTGTCCAAAAAAAGGTATATGAAATAGTGAAATATACATTGAAGAGTGGAGGTGAAGGCTCTAGATGTGAGTTAGTTTCAAAAGAATACAATGTTGCTGATTTTATCTCAGATTTCAAGACAAATATTTTTTACAAGTATGCAAGGCATAGTCATAGGTCTCAATGGTTGGATAAAAAATTTAGGACATGTAAGGATAATTTCCCCATTGGAACTATTATATCCATTGTAGACTTTGTGGAGAACTATACATTGCAACCCCAAAATGAGACTCAAGCTCAATATTACAATTCCATTTAGGTTTCTATATTTGTACACATCACATATAGACATTCCCCTGATAGTACAATAGATGAGAAAAAGATAATCAGAGAGTTCCATTTTTATATGAGCGACGATAGGTCTCACTCTCATGAGTTTGTTCAACATTATTTCTTGAACTATTTTGACTTCTTGCAGGAAAATGGTATTGCTATGGATAGGCATCTCATTTGGTCAAATAATTGCACTGGTCAATTTAAGAATGCCAGAATGTTTTATTGGTTGTGTAGAATGCATGTGGAGAGAGGTGTACCTCATATTTGGAGTTATTTTGAGTCAAGGCATGGGAAAGGGGAGCATGACATAGCAGGTGAATGTGTGAAGATCTAGTTAAGGAGCAATTGAGGATTTCAGGTGTTGTACTTCTTGATGCTTGTTCTATTGATGATTCATGTACTTTAGCATTGTCACAGGGGGGACTCTTGATTCTACAGTGTGTAGATTATTTTGGTTGGTTGAGGAGGGAACTATAGGAGATAGATTGGATTGTCAAATAGTGAAAGACTCTTCAAAAATGCATTCATTCCAAAGCTCCAATAGTAGTACATGGACCATTTGGACATGAGAGTTGGCTTGTTTTTTCCCCATGTGTTTTTAGTATGATTGGGATCATTGTGAGTCAAGTGAGTATGATTCCTTTGTCTTTGACACTCTCTATAAGAAATGATGACATGGACACTTCAGTTGAGTATGACCATCTTTCAGATCTTTTGAAGCCAGGAGATGTTTGGTTGCACCATAGGGGAATGATGAGAGGTCAAATTATTGGTTAGCACATTATGTACGAGGTAAACAGAAGCTTGTACAACCGATGATAGATGGTGATGCATTTACATATCCTAGTGGTTCGGTTGTTGTAGTGGGAACATGGCTGCAAATAGACATGATTTGAAAGAATGGAATTCCCACATTTGAAGACTATGAGAAGCACAAAACTATTCTCATGTATTCACACCTTATTATAGCAACAAATGTAAAGTTTTCAAAGCATGAAGGAAGACCAAAGACAAATGAACTTTGGACTATTAGTACTATTGATCATGAAGCACTATTGGAGACCCTGAAGCAAAGAGATGACCCTTCAGGAACACTTGACTAGGTAATAAGTTAACTTAGTGCATTGTTTTCTAAGTTTGTTAAGCTTAATTTTAATACATTAATTTCACCTTTCTTAGATTGTATTTTGAGTCAATAAACTTGGTTTTGTATGTGGATTGTAACTTGTGTAGGAGCACCTATGAAGATGCCTACGGTCACCATGGATCCAATCAGAGATAGAAGGACAAAAGGATCCTTAATGATTAATTGAGATATTTTGAAGCCTATAATGGTAATTTGTAACAATCAATTTGATTTAAAAGTTAAATGTCCTAGAAGTCTTGATAAGGACTTATGACCAAAATCATGTATGGGTGGCCAATAGTGTCAAGAAGGGATCTTACATGTCATTTACTTATGTCATTTGCATGGTTTGAATTTTTACATGTTTCATTGTTGTTTCTAATGCTTTAAGGATATTATTTTTTATCATTTCAAACAATCTATAGAAGTTAAACCTCAAACATAATAAGATTCACAGTTCAAATTTCACAAGCTTAATCATGATTAGTTTCATAGTTCAAATTTCAAACATACCACTAACAGTCATTGCAACAGAACTGGGTCAACAAAAGAAGTGTGCATGCTTTCCCATTTGGTTCTTCTCTTGTTTCATAATGAAAACCTAATTGTTTCCACTATAGACAAGGAAATGTTCCCAAGGACTACTTACTCAATCTGTAAAATACAACTGCTTGCAGGCTTCCTAGTGTACCATAATGCATTGTGTGTTTTATGGTCTGCAAGTGACGTGCTTTATGAGTTTGCATGGGAGAGTAAAAGGGTTAAATTTTTTGTTACTAAAAATGGTGTGGACTATAAGTTGGTGGTTCACTTTCATGACATTGTAAATGCCAGTGACAACCCTGTTCCACCCATGGAGTCACCAGAACACTCATGACCACTCTCGACCCAAGTGACCCCAAGGTGCATTAAGCATGATTGGGCAGGGATCTTTTAGGGCTCATATCTCAGACCTTGTGATAGGTATTATAAAACTATCAGGTGCTATGAGATCATGTTTTTGAGGTCTACAATAACCTCTCTCAGTTTTGGGAGATTCAACTTCATTTGCATTTGGCAAGACGATCTCAGTCGATGCCAAAACATGTAGTGAGGGTCAGTTGAAAGTAGCTCAGCAACGTATCTTTCAAACCATCTGACATTGCATCAAACCATCTAATCCATCAGCTTTAGTTGGATGGGTAAACACTAGTGACAACCCCATTCCACCCATGGAGTCACCGAAATGCTCACGACCACGCTCAACTCAAGTGACCCCAAGGTGCACTAAGCACGTTGGGTAGTGATCTTTCAGGGCTTGTATCTTGGACCTCATGAGAGGTATCAAAAAACCATAAAGTTCTATGACATTGTGTTTCCAAGGACTACAATAACCTCTCTTAGTTTTGGGCAATTCAACTTCATTTACATTTCGTGAGATGATCTCAGTCAATGCCAAAACTTGTAGTGAGGGTTAGTTGAAAGAGGCTCAGCAGCATATCTTTCAAACCATCTGACATTGCATCAAACCATCTACTCCATCAGCTCCAGTTGGCTGGGTAAACACCAGTGACAACCCCATTCTTCCCATGGAGTCATCAGAATGCTCACGACCACACTCAACCCAAGTGACCCTAAGCTGCACTAAGCAGGATTGGGCTACAATATTTCAAGGCTCATATCTTAGACCTCATGAGAGGTATTGACAAACTATTAGGTGATACAGGATCATGTTTCTAAGGTCTACAATAACCTCTCTTAGTTTTGGGTGATTCGACATTGTTTACATTTGGTGAGATAATCTCAGTCGATGCCAAAACTTGCAGTGAGGGTCAATTGAAAGCGGCTCAACAATGTATCTTTCAAACCATCTGACATTGCATCGAACCATCTTCTCCATCAGCTTTGGTTGGCCAAGTAAATTCCAGTGAAAACCCCATTCCACCCACGCATTCACCAGAATGCTCATGACCATGCTCGACCCAAGTGACCCCAAGGTGCACTAAGCACAATTGAGAAGTGATCTTTCGAGGCTCATATCTTAGACCTCATGAGAGGTATTGACAAACTATTAGGTGCTATGGGATCATTTTTTTGAGGTCTACAATAACCTCACTCATTTTTGGGTGATTCGACTTTGTTTACATTTGGCAAGATGATCTCAGTCGATGCCAAAACATGCAGTGAGGGTCAGTTGAAAGTGGCTCTGTAGTGTATCTTTCAAACCATCTCACATTGTATCAAACCATCTACTCCATTGGCTTTGGTTGGCAAGGTTAACACCAATAACAACCCTATTCCACCCACGGAGTCACCAAAACTCTCGCAACCACGCTCGACCCAAGTGACCCCAAGGTGCACTAAGCATGATTAAGTAGCGATCTTCCAAGGCTCATATCTCAAACCTTGTGAGAGGTATCAATAAACCCTTAGGTGCTACAAGATCATGTTTTCAAGGTCTACAATAACCTCTCTCAATTTTTGGCGATTCAACTTTGTCTGCATTTGGCAAGATGATCTTAGTCGATGCCAAAACTTATAGTGAGGGTCAGTTGAAAGCGGCTCGGCGATGTATCTGGCAAACCATCTGACATTGCATTGAACCATCTACTCGATCAGCTCTAGTTGATTAGGTAAACAACACTGACAACCACATTCCACCCATAGAGTCACTGGAACACTCACGACCACGCTCGACCCAAGTGACCCCAAGGTGCACTAAGCACGATTGGGTAGCGATCTTTAGGGGCTCATATCTCAGACCTTGTGAGAGGTATCAACAAAATTTTAGGTGGTACAAGATCATGTTTTCAAGGTCTACAATAACCTCTCTTAGTTTTGGGTGATTCAAATTCATTTGCATTTGGCAAGATGATCTTTGTTGATGCCAAAACTTGCAGTGAGGGTCAGTTGAAAGTGGTTCAGTAGCGTATCTTTCAAACCATTTGACATTGTATCAAACCATCTACTCCATCAACTCTGGTTGGCTGGGTAAATGCTAGTGGAAACCCCATTCTTCCCATGGAGTCACCAGAATGCTTGTGACCATGCTCGACCTAAGTGACCCCAAGGTGCACTAAGGATGATTGGGCAGCGATCTTTTGGGGCTCGTCTCTTGGATCTCGTGAGAGGTATCAACAAACCATTAGGTGCTATTAGATCATTTTTTAGAGGTCTACAATAAACTCTCTCAGTTTTGGGGGATTCAACTTCATTTGCATTTGGCAAGATGATCTGAATCAATGCTAAAACTTGCAGTGAGGGTCAGTTGAAAGTGGCTCAACAGTGTATCTTTCAAACCATCTAACATTGCATCAAACCATCTACTCCATTAGCTTTGGTTGGCTGGGTAAACACTAGTGACAACCCTATTCCTCCCAGAGAGTCACTGAAATGCTTGTGACCATGGTCGACCCAAGTGACCCCAAGGTGCACTAAGCATGATTGGGAAGTGATCTTCTAGGGCTCATATCTTGGACCTCATGAGAGGTATCAAAAAACCATCTAGTGCTACAAGATAGTGTTTCTAAGGTCTACAATAACCTCTCTTGGTTTTGGGTGATCCGACTTCATTTGCATTTCAAAAGATGATCTCAGTCAATGCCAAAACTTGTAGTGAGGGTCAGTTGAAAGTGACTTAGTAGTGTATGTTTCAAACCATCGGACATTGCACCAAACCATCTTCTCCATTGGATTTGGTTACCTAGGTAGATGCCAGTGACAACCCCATTTTTCCCATGGAGTGACTGGAACGCTCGCGACCATGCTCGACCCAAGTGACCCCAAGGTGCACTAAGCATGATTGGGTAGCAATCTTCTAGGGCTTGTATCTAGAACCTCTTAAGAGGTATTCACAAAATCTTAGGTGCTACAAGATCATGTTTCTAAGGTCTACAATAACCTCTCTTAGTTTTGGGTGATTTGACTTCATTTGCATTTGGCAAGATGATCTCAGTCGATGCCAAAACTTGTAGTGAGGGTCAGTTGAAAGTGGCTCAGCAGCGTATCTTTCAAACCATCTGACATTGCATCAAACCGTCTGCTCCATCAGCTTCAACTGGCTAGATAAATTCCAATGAAAACCTCATTCTACCCATGGAGTCACCAGAATGCTCGCGACCACACTCGACTCAAGTGACCCCAAGGTGCACTAAGCACAATTGGGAAGTGATCTTCTGGGGCTCATATCTTGGACCTCATGAGAGGTATTAACAAACTATTAGGTGCTACAAGATCATGTTTTTGAGGTCTACAATAACCTCTCTTAGTTTTGGGTGATTCGACTTTGTCTACATTTGGCAAGACAATCTCAGTCGATGCCAAAACTTGCAGTGAGGGTCAGTTGAAAGTGACTCAGTAGCGTATCTTTCAAATCATCCAACATTGCATTGAACCATCTTCTCCATAGGCTCTTGTTGGCTGGGTAAACTCTAGTGACAACCCCATTCCACCCTCAGAGTCACTGGAATGCTTGCGACCATGCTCAACCCAAGTGACCTAACAACACAAGTGCTACATTTCCCTATGCATTTAGTAAACCCCAATATGATGAGTTGTATACATAGTGAGTATATACATAGTATTGAAACAATGTAGTACTAAGTGGTTCAAGTGAGTATATATAATGATATGAAACATAAGAGCATAGAAAATCTATAGAAGTTAAACCTCCAACATAATAAGCTCCATGAACAAGGTATTCCAGAGTAAAGAAAAACAAATGTAACTTCAACAAGATATAATTTAAATCATAATGATAATCATAGTCAAGATATAACTTCACCATTCAACTCCATTAACATGAACAATAAATATGTATAGAAAAGATGACACAAATATAACATAAAAATGAACATGTTTTATATATAGAAAGTATCAGATGTATCAAAAGTATCTCCGTATACAAATATTGCACATGCCATTTCAAAATGTCTACAAAATCAATGTTTCAAGGTGTACAATGTGGCATATATGCCATCTCAAAATGTGCCAAGTGGCATCTCTAAATGACCACAAAACTAAAACTACATCCTATGCCATAGGGGGATCATCAAAATGTAGCCTCTTTGAAGAAGTGTTGGGCTATGATTGATCCTGTAACAAAAATGAGTTCAAACCCAAGTTAGATTGCTTAAATTATAACTGAATACAAATATCTATACCTGGCCTCTCAGTCACCTACCACGATCAGGTGTCCTAGCATAATTCCTTAGTAGCGAAGGGACCATGCCAACAATACAAACTCTGACCTTTAAATATATATTTGCAATAATGAGATTAGTAGAGTGGTGCAACATAGAGTAATAGATCTACAAAATAGGACATGATTCGAACTAAAATTAAAACTTACATCTGGTGATCCCTCATTTGGAATAGTGGGCTGGGTCAACAAATATATGAAAGATTCTCATGGGCCCTCCCTCACACTAGGAGTAACCTATGAGAGTAAAAAGATTGTCAATTATATATAAATTTACTTCATCATAACAACCTTGGTTACAAAATACAAATAACAATATATAAAAGTCTACGTACAATCGGACTATCACTCTGAATCGAGATGCCTATCAGCCTAGGCTCCCGAACCCATGTCGAAACATCATAAATAGCCAAACCCTATACAATAAATTCAAGTAATATATTTATTACATAAACACAAGTGGCATACATATGCATGCATAATTAATCTTAAATAATTAATTACCTTTCCTTTGTCGACACCTGATGAAGGAACCCCCTCATGACCCCCACTGACATTAGTTGTAGTATTCAAGAGTAGAAAAAGATGACTATATATTAGTAAATGTATGAATTTTATTGCTCTAATTGATAGAGATTTAAGCATATACACCAAATTATATAAAAAAAACTAATGGGTAGATAATTTATAATATACCGTATAGGCATCAAGGCCAAATGAAATGGCCAAAGCTATGGACTCATCCACCTGTCTCAACTCCTCCTGTGTCATCAATTGAACATAAATGGAAAAAATATATATACATAAGTGCATGCAATCATTAAAACTAATCTAAATAAATAAATTAAATACGTCATGTGAAAAATTTATTTATAATGTTTACTCTTACCGTATCAACAGGAGTCCATGGTGTTGTGTACACCTCCTGAGCACTCTCATGAGACGTAGATGCTCCATGAGGTGTTGCAGCCTCTACAGCTACGTCTCCTATATCCTCCTCATCAATAACATACTGATATGTATTAGCATTAGTAAGCAGTTTGAGGCACATATTCTTGTATATAATGAAAATATGGGGCTCGCATACATGTGAACTTTGATGAGATGTCGATGCGCCAACATCATCCACACCAGGAGGCAACACTGACTTGGTCTGCGTGATCAATTGATCACTCAGCAAATGAATGACCCTAATAGTCTGTGAGGTAGCCTCTGTAATGATATTAGGATGCTGCAATCAAGGAGGGGGTGCAACATCATTGGGGGGAACAAAGGTAGTGGCCTTTTTGCACTGGGCAAATGGCCTAGTCTGAGGAGCTCCTCCGCCTACACCCATGTTGGGCGTCATACTCCAATAATCAACATGGTGACCAAGCACGAACTCAACATACAATTTTTTTATGAAATAAAATGGGACCTCCAAATTGCTATGGGGTGGTTTCTCAAAAACCATCCACCAACGATCCCAAAAGTGTGTGTGCATTTTCATTTGTGCACCATTTTATTGATAATTTGAGCTTTTTGGGTTCAACTTGTATTTTGGTTTTAGGATTGACAAAAAGGGCAGCTATATCTTCCTTACTTATATTAAGGTCCGCAATCCCATCATAGTCAAGACCATCATCAAATTAGGCATGCATATCATCACGCTAATGAAGAGTAGCATTATGTTGCTGCGTGAGTGTGTCAATATTTTTAACAATTTTATTTAGTGTGGTAAGCATGGGACCTAATGTAGGTATATTTTGATATATGTTCTGGAAACCTCGTATTGTGTTCAAATTATCTTGTATCAAATATTCTAAAGATCAAGGGTTTTGACACGGGGGATTGTTTTTGGGATCGTTATTTAGTGTGGGAGGGTTATTTTTTTCATTGTTGTCAGCTATGCCTGATTAAATAAAAAACAAATCTAAATTTCAATCTAATTTCATATATTATTACAAATATAAATACAAAACCCTATTTCAATAAAAAAATGACATTTAGCATGAAAATGAAATAAAATAATCAAAATATACAAATAATTTACTTACTGAATATGCTAGGGAGTCGAATTTGTTGTTGTCAAAATCAAATACTTGAAATTATATCATGTATATGATATTTCAAGCCATTTTCCCAAGCAAAAATGTGAAAAGAAATGAGGAAAAGGGCTCGTGGGTTTCAAATTTATGCCATAGGTATCGGGTACCCGATATGGTATCAGGTACCTGATTAAGCCTGTGCTTTGGTGGTAGGTTTTCCCAGGTGTACTAACACCTAGGCCTACTAAAAAGTCAACAAGCATTTTCATGTGCTTTTGGATGAGTGAAAAGTGAATATTTTTCACATCACCACTTTTTGGCCCCTCATGATCTTACACATACCCATGTATATAATTTGATTTATACCTGTGTAGGTGGTTGAAACTAATAGTACTCATATTCCTTGGCCTCAATCCTATCAACCAAGGTATCAAGATTTTTATGTGTCTGGTCCAAGCTCAACTCTCCATCTACAACATGAGTAGACCGCACACGCCTCTCTAATGATGAATGCACTAGACTAACTAAATGAGATGGCATGGAAGTCATATCATCATGTGTCAAAAAATCTAGATAACCCGTAGTGGTCATACTGAACTCAACATTGTCAAGGCAAACATTAGAGTACTGATGCCCTACACTGACTAAAGGGTCTTTACGCTGTGCCTCTCCCTTTGTAGCAATCAAGTGGTCAATAGGTGGATCCTCACGAGAACTGCCACTATGGCCATGGTCTAGGTGAGAAGGATGTGGCTGAGCATATTTGACAGTACCCACATGAGATCTAACCTCTAATATAGGGATATCATGCTTTACTTCTATAAATGCATATGCATCCAATAGATCCTCAGCCAAACTAGTCAATGTGACACGTGTCATCTCCCCTATAAGTCCCTCCAGGCTAGAAAGTGAAGGGATGTCTACTGCACTATACATGTCATGTGCAGTCCTACTAGATGATGCTCCACCTGATGATCTAGAGTGACATTGAGACATCAGGTACTGACCAACCTGATCACTAGATATGGATGTGGCAGTTGCTACAATTTCCCCCACACTATCAATCACAACTCGAAGCTGGGTGCTACGAATAACATCATCTACAATAAGAGCCAATGAAGGAGCTATAGCAGGTGCCCTCTAAGCAACAATGGCCCTATGTACTGGCCTCTATCGATCAGCTTGACAAAAAGCATCTCTATCAACAAGTTTTCCACGCCCCTATCCTAGATGTGCTAGAAAATCAGTATAACCAACAACCCTAACTAAATGAACCTCAACAAAAATATATTGTGCAAAGTACAATGGAATCAAGCTAGTAAGGATGGACTGAAATGTGCTCTTATTGACACTAGAGCTAGATGGATTATTTATGGATTCTTGCAACCATTCAATCTCTCTATTAGTGCGTGCAAATAGTTCTGCAGGGGGAATCAGTGCATCTACCATGTGTGATGTGCAATAATATGTCCGATAGATCTAGAATATGTATGTACCTGAAAGATTTTATTTACTATCAAATAAAGTCTACATATATGTACGTTTTCCTAATTTAATTAAAAATAAAATTAAAGTATGCACATTTCACTACATTATTTGAAAGTAAAATCAATTACATAAATTACATTTAAATGTAAATAAATGTTTATTGTACATACATGTATGTACACACATACATATAGGTGCATATATATACATGTACACATACATATGTGTACACATGCATATATACATACATATGCATCCACACACACACACACACACACATATATGACATGTATTGTATGTATATATATATATATATATATATATATATGACATGTGCATATATACACATGTATACATGTGTATATATACATGTATATATGCATGTCTACATGCATCTATACATGTATATATGCATGCATACATGCATATATATACACATGTATATATCCATGTATACATACATATATGTACATACACATGTATACATATAGATGTACATGTACACATGTATACATGCATATATATACATATATACATGCACGTATATATATATATATATATGTGTGTGTGTGTGTATACATGCATATATATATGTATATATGCATTATTACACATGTATACATATACATACACATGTATATATACTAAATCTATGTAGCAAAATTTCAAATAATGAAAAATCTATATATATGTACATGTGTATACATGTATATATATACATGTATACATGCATATATAACATGCATACATGCACATGTGTATATATATATATATATATATATATATATATATATATATATATATATATATATATATATATATATATATATATATATATATATATATATATATATATATATATGCACGTATCCATGTATATACATATATGTATATACATGGATACATGCATATATATATATACACACACACACACACACATGTATACATGCATATATACATTTATATATGCATATATACACATGTATATATGCACATGTACTAAATCCATCTATCAAAAACTACAAATAATAAAAAATGAAATATGAAAAAACCTGAAAATGACATTTGCGATTTCAGAAGCCTTGGGTCCACGGGTTTTGTTGTCGCTGAAAGTGACAATGAAAGTCACTTTCAGCAATTTTATTTATGCCAAGCTATTTATATAAGGTTATATAAAAACCCTAAAATGTAGTAGCAGAGGAGATCTCATGTATGCGTATGGAAGCAATGTTTTGATTGTTAGATTCAAAGATCAGGTAGTGTGACCGAGCAAAGTAGTGAAGGAAAAAATAGAGAAATATTTGTTTTTTAGATCAGATAAGTATTCAAAAGAGGAGATCTGTAATTAGCATTTGTAGTGCAAACCAAAGGATCAGGTACTGATACATTCTAGAAAGTGAATCAAGGTAAATCTCTTTACAAAATGGTCTTAACAAGCCTTTGTAAATCTCTTAACCAAGTGTTTACTTAGCTATAAGTTTTAAATCATTTAATCAAGGTAGATTGTATAAGTTTGTAAGCTCTTAATAGGGTAGACCCCTCATAGGGAAGATCACCAGAAGTGATCAAAACTTTGTAGCCCTAATAGGCACACTTTATTGCTGCAATAGTAAAGATTTGTGGGTGTCATCCCCACCCCAAATTTACATTTCAAGGGTTTCTAGGTTACCAAATCTTTGTGTTATGAGTTTTATTTTCATGGATGCAATTAGAATATTAGATTCATTTTACTATTAAAATTTATGATTATGGTATATATGTTGAATTGTTTTCAAAGTATAAAGGGTATGTGCAAGATCATGAGGGGCCAAAAAGTGGTGATGTGAAAAATATTCACTTTTCACTCATCCAAAAGTGCATGAAAATGCTTGTTGAATTTTTAGTAGGCCTAGGTGTCAGTACACCTAAGAAAACCTGACACCAAAGCATAGGCTTAATTGGGTACCCGATATTATATCAGGTACCAAAACTTGTGGCATAAATCAAAGCTCGCGAGCCATTTTCCTCATTTTTCCTCACATTTTGAGTTTGGAAAATGGTTGCAAATATCATATACACGATATTTTTGGGTATCTGATTTCCACAACAACAAATCTGATCTCTACAACAATAAATTTGATCTCTGTAGTATACGGTAAGTAAATTCTTTGTAGATTTTGATTGTTTTATTTCATTTTGATGCTAAATGTAGTTTTTTTGGTTGAAATAGGGTTTCGTATTTATTTTTGTAATAATATATGAAATCAAATTTAAATTTAGATTAGTTTTTTATTTAATCAGGTATGGCTAACAATAATGAAGAAAATAACCCTCCCGCACCAAATAACAATCCCCAAAACAATCCCCCATCTCAAAACCCTCCATCTTTAGAAGATTTGATACAAGATAATTTGAACACAATATGAGGTTTCCAAAATACATATTATAATATACCTACATTAGGTCCCATGCTTGCCACATTAAATACTATTGTTAAAAATATTGACACACTCACATAGTAACATAATGCTGCTCTTCATTGGCGCAATGATATGCACGACCAATTTGATGATGGGCTTGACTATGATGGGATTGCGGCCCTTAATATAAGTAAGGAAGATATAGCCTCTCTTTTTGTGAATCCTAAAACTGGATTACAAGTTGACCCCAAAAAGCCCAAATTATCAATAAAATGGTGCACAAATGAAGCAATGCACACACACTTTTGGGATCGCTGGTGGATGGTTTTTGATAAACCACCCCATAGCAATTTGGAGCTCCCTTTCTATTTCATAAAAAAATTGTATGCTGAGTTTGTTCTTGGTCACAAAGTTAATTATTGGAGTATGAGGCCCAACATGGGCATAGGTGAAGGAGCTCCTCAGACTAGGCCATTTGCCTAGCATAAAAAGGCCATTACCTTTGTCCCCCCCACTGATGTCGCACCCCCTCCTCGAGTCTAGCATCCCGATATCATTGCAGAGGCTATCTCATAGACTATTAGGGCCATTCATTTGTTGAGTGATTAGTTGATCACACAGACTAGGTCAGTGTTGCCTCCCGGTGTGGATCATGTTGGTGCATCGACATCTCACCGGAGTTCACATGTATGTGAGCCCCATATTTGTGTTATATGCAAGAATATGTGCCTCAAACCATTTTCTGATGCTGATACATATCAGTATGTTATTGATGAGGAGGATGTATGAGACATAGCTATAGAGGATGCAACACCTCATGGAGCATCTACATCTCATGAGAGTGCTCAGGAGGTGTACGCAGAGCCATGGACTCCTGTTGATATGGTAAGAGTAAACATTATAAATAATTTTATCACATGACTTATTTAATTTTTTTATTTAGATTAGTTTTAATGATTACATGCACTTATGTATATATATTTTTTAAATTTATGTTCAATTGATCACATAGAAGGAGTTGAGATAGGTGGATGAGTCCACAGCTTCAGCCATTTCATTTGGCCTTGATGCCTCTACGGTATATTATAAATTATGTACCCATTAGTTGTTTTTATATCATTTGGTGTACATGCTTAAATCTCTATCAATTAGAGTAATAAAATTCATACATTTACTAATATATTGTCACCTTATTGTACTCTTGCAGGCTACAACCGATGTTAGTGGGGGGCACGATGGGGTTCCTTCATCAGGTGTCGACAAAGGAAAGGTAATTAATTATTTAAGATTAATTAAGCATGCATATGTATGCCACTTGTCTGTAGTAATAAATATTTTACTTGAATTTATTATATAGGGTGTGGCTATCGATAATGTTCTGACATAGGTTCGGGAGCCTAGGCTGATAGGCATCTCGATTCAGAGTGATAGCCCGATTATACATAGACTTTTAAATATTGTTATTTGTATTTTGTAACTAGGGTTGCTATGATGAGGTACATTTATATATAATTGAAAATCTTTTTACTCTCATAGGTTACTCCTAGTGTGAGGGAGGTCCCACAAGAATCTTTTGTATCTTTGTTGATCCAGCCCACTATTGTAGAGGACGGATCACCAGATGTAAGTTTTAATTTTAGTTCAAATCATCCTATTTTGTAGATTTATTACACTATGTTGCACCACTCTATTAATCTCATTATTGCAAATATATATTTATAGGTCAGAGTTGGTATTGTTGGCATGGTCCCTTCGCTACCAAGGACTTATGCCAGGACACCTGATCATGGTAGGTGACCGAGAGGCCAGGTAAAAATATTTGTATTTAGTTATAATTTTAATTAAATTAGTGTTTGAATTATGAATTATATACATATATATATATATATATATATATATATATATATATATATATGTGTGTGTGTGTGTGTGTGTGTGTGTGTACAAATCATATAAAGTAAGAAATCTAACTTGGGTTTGAACTCTTTTTTTATGCAGGATCAATCAGAGCCAAAGACTTCTTCAAAGAGGCTACATTTTGATGATCCCCCTATGACATAGGATGTAGTTTTAGTTTTGTGGTCATTTAGAGATGCCACTTGGCACATTTTGAGATGGCATATATGCCACATTGTACACCTTGAAACATTGATTTTGTAGACATTTTAAAATGTCATGTGCCATATTTGTATATGGAGATACTTTTG
The DNA here is from genome assembly GCA_027943335.1 of Chamaecyparis obtusa. Classification (NCBI taxonomy): domain Eukaryota; kingdom Viridiplantae; phylum Streptophyta; class Pinopsida; order Cupressales; family Cupressaceae; genus Chamaecyparis; species Chamaecyparis obtusa. The sequence continues at coordinate 1,746,207 of BSBK01008474.1, read as the reverse complement.
ATACATTTGATACTTTATATACATAGAACATGTTCATTTTTATGTTATATTTGCATCATCTTTTGTATACATATTTATTATTCATATTTATGGAATTTAATGGTGAAGTAATATCTTAACTATGATTATCATTATGATTTAAATTATATCTTGTTGAAGTTACATTTGTTTTTCTTTACTCTGGAATACCCTATTCATGGAGCTTATTATGTTTGAGGTTTAACTTCTATAGATTTCCTATGTTCTTATGTTTCATACCATTATATATAATCACTTGAGCCACTTAGTACTACATTGTTTCAATACTATGTATATACTCACTATGTATATAACTCATCATATTAGGGTTTACTAAATCCACAAAGAAATGTAGCACTTGTACTATTAGGTCACTTGGATCGAGCGTGGTCGCAAGCATTCCAATGACTCCGTGGGTGGAACGGGGTTGTCACTAGTGTTTATCTGCCCAACCGGAGCTGATGGAGCATACGGTTTGATGTCAAGACAGCTGGTTTGAAAGATACACTATTGAGCTACTTTTAACTGACCCTCACTATAAGTTTTGGCATCGACTGAGATCACCTTGCCAAATACAAATGAAATTGAATCACCCAAAAAAGAGAGAGGCTATTGCAGACCTTAGAATAATGATCCTGTAGACCCTAACTATTTTTCAATACCTCTCATGAGGTCTGAGATATGAGCCTTAGAAGATTGCTGCCCAATCATGCTTGGGGTCACTTGGGTCAAGCATGGTCGCGAGCGTTCCAGTGACTCCATGGGTGGAATGGGGTTGTCAATGGCATTTACCCGACCAACCAAAGCTAATGGAGTAGAGGGTTTGATGCCATGACAAATGGTTTAAAAGATACACTTCTTAGCTACTTTCAACTAACCCTCACTACAAGTTTTGACATCAACTGAGATCACCTTGCTGAATGAAAAGAAAGTCGAATCACCCAAAACTGAGAGAGGTTATTGTCTACCTCAGAAACATAATCCTGTAGCCCCTAATGGTTTGTCTATACCTCTCATGAGGTCCAATATACAAGCCTCAGAAGATCATTTCCTAATCATGCTTAGTGCTCCTTGGGGTCACTTGGGTCGAGCATGGTCGAGAGCGTTCCAATGACTCCGTGGGTAGAACGGGGTTGTCACTTGCATTTACCCAGCTAGACAAAGCTGATGGAGTAGACGGTTTGATGCTAGGAATAGATGGTTTGAAAGATACACTATTGAGCTACTTTCAACTAACCCTCATTGCAAGTTTTGGCATCGATTGAGATCGCCTTGCCAAATTCAAACAAAGTCGAATCGCCCAAAACTAAGAGAGGTTATTGTAGATCTCAAAAACATGACCCCATAGCCTATGATGGTTTGTCAATAACTCTCACGAGGTCCAAGATACAAGACTTAAAAGATCACTTTCCAATCATTCTTAGTGCACCTTGGGGTCACTTGGGTCGAGTGTGGTTGCGAGCGTTCCATTGACTCCGTGGGTGGAACTGGGTTGTCACTAGTGTTTACCTGGCCAACTAGAGCTGATGGAGCAAACAATTTCATGCCAAGATGGACGGTTTGAAAGATACACTACTGAGCTACTTTTAACTTACCCTCACTACAAGTTTTGCATCGACTGAGATCGCCTTTCCAAATGAAAACAAAGTCGAATTGCCCAAAATTGAGAGAGGTTATTATAGAGCTCAAAAACATGATCTTGTAGCCCATGAAGGTTTGGTAATACCTCTAATGAGGTCTGAGATACGATCCTTGGAAGATTGTTGCCCAATCATGCTTAGTGCACCTTGGGGTCACATGGGTCGAGCATGGTTTCGAGTGTTCCAATGACTCTGTGGGTGTAATAGGATTGTCACTGGTGTTTACCTAGCCAACCGCAGTTGATGGAGTAGATGGTTTGATGCCAGGATAGACGGTTTGAAAGATACACTGCTGAGCTACTTTCAATTGACCCTCACTACAAGTTTTGCATTGACTAAGATTGCCTTGCCAAATGAAAATGAAGTCGAATCACACAAAACAAAGAGAGGTTATTGTAGATCTCAGAAACATGATCCCGTAGCCCCTAATGGTTTATTGATACCTCTCACGAGGTCCAAGATACAAGCCTCAAAAGATTGCTTCCCAATCGTGCTTAGTGCACCTTGGGGTCATATGGGTCAAGCATGGTCACGAGCATTCCAGTGACTCCATGGGTTGAATGAGATTCTCACTGGTGTTTACCCAACCAACCATAGTTGATGGAGTAAATGGTTTGATGCTAGGATGGACGGTTTGAAAGATACACTGCTGAGCTACTTTCAACTAACCCTCACTACAAGTTTTAGCATCGAGTGAGATCGCCTTGCCAAATGCAAATGAAGTCAAATCGTCTAAAACTAAGAGGTTATTATAGACCTCAAAAAGAAGATCCTATAGCCCCTTAAGCTTGTCAATGCCTCTAATGAGGTCTAAGATATGAGCCTTGGAAGATCGCTACCCAATTGTGCTTAGTGCACCTTGGGGTCACTTGGGTCGAGCATGATCGTGAGCATTCCAATGACTCTGTGGGTGGAACAAGGTTGCCACTAGCATTTACCTAGCCAACTAGAGTTGATGGAGTAGACAGCTTGATGCCAAGAAAAATGGTTTGAAAGATATACCATTGAGCTACTTTCAACTGACCCTCACTGTAAGTTTTGGCATAGACTGAGATCATCTTGCCAAATGCAAACAAAATCGAATCACCCAAAACTGAGAGAGGTTATTGTACACATTGAGAAAATGATCTTGTAGCCCCTAACATTTTTTTGATACCTCTCATGAGGTTCGAGATATGATCCTCAGAAGATTGCTGCCCAATCATGCTTAGTGCACCTTGGGGTCACTTGGGTCGAGCATGGTCGCGAGCGTTCTAGTGACTCCATGGGTGGAAAAAAGTTATCATTGGAGTTTACCTAGCCAACTAGAGCCAATGGATCAGATGGTTCAATGCCAGGATGGATGATTTGAAAGATACACTACTGAGCTACTTTAAATTAACCCTCATTGCAAGTTTTGGCATCGACGGAGATCGCCTTCCCAAATGCAAATGAAGTTGAATCACCCAAAACTGAGAGAGGTTATTATAGACCTTAGAAACATGATCTCGTAGCCTCTAACAATTTTTTGATACTTCTCACAAGGTCTGAGGTACAAACCTTGGAAGATCACTACCCAATCGTGCTTAGTGCACCTTAGGGTCACTTGGGTTGAGGGTGGTCACGAGCCTTCTAGTTACTCTATGGGTGGAATAGGGTTGTCACTAGCATTTAACCAGCCAACCAGAGCCAATGGAGTAGATAGTTCGATTTCAGGATGAATGGTTTGAAAGATACACTGCTGAGCTACTTTCAACTAGCCCTCACTGCAAGTTTTGCATTGACTAAGATCGCCTTGACAAATGCAAATGAAGTCGAATCGTCCAAAATTGAAAGATGTTATTGTAGACTGTAGAAAAATGATCTCGTAGCACCTGATGATTTGTCGATACCTCTCATGAGGTCTGAGATACGAGCTTCGAAAGATTGTTGTCTAATCATGCTTAGTGCATCTTGGGGTCACTTGGGTCAAGCATGGTCGCGAGCATTCCAGTGACTCTATGGAAAAATTGGGGTTGTCACTGGTGTTTACCCAGCCAACCACAGCCGATGGAGTAGATGGTTTGATGCTAGGATGGATGGTTTGAAAGATACACTGTTGAGCTACTTTCAACTAACCCTCACTACAAGTTTTAGCATCAACTGAGATCACCTTGCCAAATGCAAAGGAAGTTGAATCACCCAAAACTGAGAGGTTATTGTAGACCTTGGAAACATGATCCTATAGCCCTTGAAATTTTTTTGATACCTCTCATGAGGTTCGAGATCGAGGCTTGGAAGATCACTGCCCAATTGTGCTTAGTGCACCTTGGGGTCACTCGGGCTGAGCATGCTCAGGAGCATTCCAGTGACTCTGTGGATGGAATGGGGTTGTCACTAGCATTTACCCAACCAAGTAGAGCTGATGGAGTAGATGGTTTGATGCTAGGGAAAATAGTTAGAAAGATACACTGCTGAGCTACTTTCAACTAACCCTCACTGTAAGTTTTGGCATCAACTAAGATCCTCTTGCCAAATGAAAATGAAGTCAAATCGCCCAAAACTGAGAGAGGTTATTGTAAACCTTGGAATCATGATCACGTAGCCCCTGATAGTTTGTCAATACCTCTCATGAGGTCCAAGATACAAGCCTTAGAAGATTGCTACCCAATCATGCTTAGTGCACCTTGGGGTCATTTGGGTTGAGTGTGGTCGTGAGCGTTCTAGTGACTCCGTGGGAAAAATGGGGTTGTCACTAGTGTTTACCTGGCCAACCAGAGCTGATGGAGCAAATAGTTCAATGCCAAGATGGACAGTTTGAAAGATACACTCCTAAGCTACTTTCAACTGACCCTTACTACAAGTTTTGGCATCGACTGAGAATGCCTTCCCAAATGAAAATGAAGTCGAATAACCCAAAATTAAGAGAGGTTATTGTACACCTTGGAAACATAATCTTGTAGCCCCTGATGGTTTGTTGATACCTCTCATGAGGTTTGAGATATGAGTCTCTGAAGATTTCTACCCAATCATGCTTAGTCTACCTTGGGGTCACTTTGGTCGAGCATGGTCGTGAGCATTCCAGTGACTCTGTAGGTAGAGCAGGGTTGTCACTGGAATTTATCTGGCCAACTAGAGATGATGCAGTAGCTAGTTCGATGCCAAGATAGACTATTTGAAAGATACATTGTTGAGCTACTTTCAACTGAGCCTCACTACAAGTTTAAGAATTGACTTAGATTTCCATGCCAAATGCAAACGAAGTCAAATCACCCAAAATTGAGAGAGGTTATTGTAGACCTTAGAACCATAATCCTGTAGCCTCTGATGGTTTGTTGATAACTCTCACGAGGTCTAAGATACGAGCCTTAGAAGATTGCTTCCCAATCATGCTTAGTGCACCTTGGGGTCACTTGGGTCAAGCATGGTCGAGAGTGTTTCAGTGACTCTGTGGGTGGAATGGGGTTGTTAGTGGTATTTACACAGCCAACTAGAGATAATGGAGTAGAAGGTTCAATGCCAGGATGGATGGTTTGAAAGATACATTGCTGAGCTACTTTCAACTGACCCTCACTATGAGTTTTGGCATCGACAGAGATTGCCTTAACAAATGCAAATGAAGTCGAATCACCTAAAAATAAGAGAGGTTATTATAGAGCTCAGAAAAATGATCTTGTATCCCTTGACATTTTTTTGATACCTTTCACGAGGTCCAAGATACGAGCCTCAAAAGATCACAACCCAATCGTGCTTAGTGCATCTTGGGGCCACTTGGGTTGAGCGTGGTCGCGAGTGTTCCAGTGACTCCATGGGTAGAATGGGGTTGTATCTGGCATTTACCTAGCTAACTAGAGTTGATTGAGCAGATAGTTTGATGCCACAATGGATGGTTTGAAAGATATACTACTGAGCTACTTTCAACTGACCCTCACTGCAAGTTTTGGCATTGAATGAGATTGCCTTGCCAAATGCAAATGGAGTCGATTCACCCAAAACTAAGAGAGGTTATTATAGACCTCAGAATCATGATCTTGTAGCCCCTAATGGTTTGTCAATACCTCTCACAATGTTTGAGATATAAGCCTTAGAAGATCTCTACCCAATCGTGCTTAGTGCACCTTGGGGTCACTTGGATCAAGCGTGGTCGCAAGCATTCCAGTGACTCTTTGGGAAGAATGTGGTTGTCACTGGTGTATACCTAGCTAACTAGAGCTAATGGAGTAGAAGGTTTGATCCCAAGATGGATAGTTTGAAAGATATACTACTGAGCTACTTTCAACTAACCATCACTGCAAGTTTTGGCATCGACTGAGATCTCCTTACCAAATGAAAATGAAGTCGAATCACCCAAAACTAAGAGAGATTATTGTAGGCCTTAGAAACAAAATCCCATAGCCCTTGATGGTTTGTCGATACCTCTCATGAGGTCTGAGATACAAGCCTCTAAAGATTGCTACCTAATCATGCTTAGTGCACCTTGGGGTCACTTGGGTCGAGCGTGGTCGTGAGTGTTCCAATGACTCCATGGGGGGAATGGCATTGCAACTGGTGTTTATCTGGCCAACCAAAGCCAATGGATCAGTTGGTTTAATTCCAGGATGGACGGTTTGAAAGATACACTATTGAGCTACTTTTAATTGACCCTCACTTCAAGTTTTGGCATCGACTAAGATCGCCTTTCCAAATACAAATGAATTTGAATCATCCAAAACTGAGAGGGGTTATTGTAGACCTCAAAAACATGATCTTGTAGCCTCTGATAGTTTGTTGATACCTCTCACAAGGTCTGAGATATGAGCTTTGGAAGCTCATTGCCCAATCGTGCTTAGTGCACCTTGGGGTCACTTAGGTTGAGCATGGTCACGAGCGTTCCAGTTAATCCATGGGTAGAATGGGATTGTCACTAGCATTTACATGGCCAACTAAAGCTGATGGAGTAAATGGTTTGATGCTAGGAGGGATGGTTTGAAAGATACACTGCTCAGCTACTTTCAACTAACCCTCATTGCAAGTTCTAGCATCAACTAAGATTGCCTTACCAAATGCAAACAAAGTCAAATCGCCCAAAAGTGAGAGAAGTTATTGTAGATATCAGAAAAAAGATCTTTTAGCCCCTAATAGTTTATCGATACCTATCACGAGGTCTAAGATATGAGCCTTGGAAGATCGTTGCCTAATCGTTCTTAGTGCACCTTGGGGTCACTTGGGTCGACCATGGTCGTGAGCATTCCAGTGACTTAGTGGGCGGAACAGGGTTGTCACTAGCATTTACCTGGCCAATCGGAGCCAATGAAGTAGATGGTTTGATGCTAGGATGGACGGTTTAAAAGATACAATACTAAGCTACTTTCAACTGACCCTCACTGCAAGTTTTGGCATTGACTGAGATCATCTTACCAAATGCAAATGATGTCGAATCGCCCAAAATTGAGAGGTTATTGTAGATATTGGAAACACCATCCCATAGCCCCTAATAGTTTATTGATACCTGTCACAAGGTCTAAGATATGAGCTTCAAAAGATCGCTTCCCAATCATGCTTAGTGCACGTTGGGGTCACTTGGGTCAAGCGTGATCGCGAGCATTCTAGTGACTCTGTGGGTGGAACAGGGCTATCACTAGCGTTTACCCAGCCAACCGGAGCCGATGGAGTAGATGGTTCGATGCCAAGATGGATGGTTTGAAAGATACAAAGCTAAGCTACTTTCAACTAACCCTCACTACAAGTTTTAGCATCAACTAAGATCGCCTTTCCAAATGCAAATGAAGTCGAATCGCCCAAAACTAAGAGAGGTTATTGTAGACCTCAAAAACATGATCTTGTAGCCCCTCATAGTTTTTCAATACATCTCACGAGGTCTAAGATAGGAGCCTCAGAAGATCACTACCCAATCATGCTTAGTTCACCTTGGGGTCACTTGGGTCGAGCATGGTCGCAAGCATTCCAGTGACTCCGTGGGTGGAATGGGGTTGTCACTAGCATTTACCTAGCCAACCAGAGCTGATGGAGTAGATGGTTTGATGCCACGATGGATGGTTTGAAAGATACACTGTTGAGCTACTTTCAATTGACCCTCATTGCAAGTTTTGGCATCGACTGAGATCGCCTTGCCAAATGTAAATGAAGTCAAATCACCCAAAATTGAGAGAGGTTATTGTAGACCTTGGAAACATGATCCCATAGCCCTTGATGGTTTTTTGATACCTCTCATGAGGTCTGAGATATGAGCCTCAAAAGATTGCTACTCAATTATGCTTAGTGCACCTTGGGGTCACTTGGGTTGAGCGTGGTTGCGAGTGTTCCAGTGACTCTGTGGGTGAAATGAGGTTGTCAATGGTGTTTACTCAGCCAACCAAAGCCAATGGAGTAGACAATTTGATGCCAGGATGGATGGTTTGAAAGATACACTACTGAGCTACTTTCAACTGACTCTCACTGCAAGTTTTAGCATCGACTAACATCACCTTGCCAAATGCAGACGAAGTCATATCACCCAAAATTGAGAGAGGTTATTGTATACCTCAGAATCATGATCCTATATCCCCTGACAGTTTGTCGATACCTCTCATGAGGTCTACGGTATGATCCTCGGAAGATTGCTGCCTAATTGTGCTTAGTGCACCTTCAGGTCACTTGGGTCGAGCATGGTCGCGAACGTTCCAATGACTCCATGGGAAGAATGGGTTTGTCACTCATGTTTAAAATGTCATGAAAGTGAACCACCAACTGATAGTCCACACCTTTTCGGTAATGAAAAATTTAACCCTTTTACTCTCCCATGAAAACTCAGAAAGCACATCACTTGCAGACCATAAAGCACACAATGCATTATGGTACACTAGGTAGCCTACAAGAAATTATGTTTTTCATATTGAGTAAGTAGTCCTTGGGAACATGTCCTTATCTGTAGTGGAAACATTTAGGTTTTCATTCTGAAACAAGAGAAGACCCAAATGGGAAAGCATGCACACTTCTTTTCTTGACCCATTTCTGTTGCAATGACTATTAGTGGTTGTTTGAAATTTGAACTATGAAACTAATCATGATTAAGCCAATCGACACTCTACTAAAATTCAATTATTTTTAATATTATGCTTATTATGTTTTAGGTTTAACTTCTATAGATTGTTCGAAATGATAAAAAATAATATCCTTAAAGCTTTAGAAAAAACAATCAAACATGTAAGAATTCAAACCATGCAAATGACATAAGTAAATGACACATAAGATCCCTTGTTGGCACTATTAGCCACCCATACATGATTTTGGTCATAATTCCTTATCAAGACTTCTAGGACATTTATCTTTTAAATCAAATTGATTGTTACAAATTGCCATTATAGGCTTCAAAAGATCTCAATTAACCATTAAGAATTCTTTTGTCCTTCTATCTCTAATTGGATCCATCATGACCGTAGGTGTCTTCATAGGTGCTCTTGCACAAGTTACAATCCACATACAAAACCAAGTTTATTGACTCAAAATACAATCTAAGAAAGGTGAAATTAATGTATTGAAATTAAGCTTAACAAACTTAGAAAAACATGCACTAAGTTAACTTATTACCTTGTCAAGTGTTCCTCAAGGGTCATCTCTTTGCTTCAAGGTCTCCAATAGTGCTTCATGATCAAGAGTATTAATAGTCCAAATTTCTTTTGTCTTTGGTCTTCCTTGATGCTTTGACAACTTGACATTTGTTGCTATAACAAGGTGTGAATACATGAGAATAGTTTTGTGCTTCTCATAGTCTTCAAATGCAAGAATTCCATTCTTTCTAATCATGTATGTTCACAGCCTTGTTCCCACAACAACAACTGAACCAATAGGATATGTGAACCCATCACCATCTATCATCAGTTTTACAAGCTTTTGTTTACCTCGTACATAATGTGCCAACCAATAATCCAACCTCTCATCATTCCCCTATCGTGCAACCAATTCAAAAAAATCTCTTGGCTTCAGAAGATCTAAAAGATGGTCATACTCAACTCAAGTGTCAATGTCATCATTTCTTATAGAGAGTGTCAAAGATAAAGGAGTTAGATACTGTGGAACCCATGTATCCACCCACTCACTTGACTCATAATGATCCCAATCATACTGAAAATACATGGGGCAAAAACAAGCCAACTCTCGTGTCAAAATGGTTCATGTACTACTATTGGAGCTTTGGAATGAATGCATTTTTTAAGACTCTTTCACTATTTGACAATCCAATCTATCTCCTATAGTTCCCTCCTCAACCAACCAAAAGAATCTAAGCACTGTAGAATCAAGAGACCTCCCCTATAACAATGCTAAAGTAAACCAATCAACAATAGAATGAGCATCAAGAAGTACAACTCCTGAAATCCTCAATTGCTCCTTAACTAGAGCTCTCTTCACAAATGCACCTGCTCCATCATGCTCCCCTTTCCCATGTCCCGAATAAAAAAAATTCCAAATATGAGGTACACCTCTCTCCATATGCAGACTTCCTAGGGGTCCTAATGCGTGATAAGGCATACTAGTACCCCTAGGAAGTCCCCATGACCCCACTTGACACATTTGAATGCTCAAGTGTATCCAAATGGGTCGTAGGACCTCTTAAGACACACTTGATCATTCTAATGTGTCCGGAGGGGTCGTGCGGACTTCCTACGGGTCCTAACATGTGATAAGGTATACTAGGATCCCTAGGAAGTCCCCATGACCCCATTTGACACATTTGAATGCTCAATTGTGTCTGAAGAGTTCGTAGGATCCCTTAAGACACACTTTAGCATTCCAATGTGTCCATAGGGGTCATGTGGAGTTCCTAGTGGTCCTAACGCATGATAAGGCATACTAGGACCCCTAGGAAGTCCCCATGACCTCATTCGACACATTTGAATGCTCAAGTGTCTTTGAAGGGGTTGTAGGACACCTTAAGACACACTTGATGTGTCTAATGTGTCCATAAGGGTCATGCGGACTTCCTAGGGGTTCTAACGCATGATAAGGCGTAATAGGACCCCTACAAAGTCCCCATGACCCCATTTGACACATTTGAATGCTCAAGTGTGTTCAAAGGGGTCGTAGGACACCTTAAGACACACTTGATGTGTCTAATGTGTCCATAGGGGTCATGTGGACTTCCTAGGGGTCCTAACACATGATAACATGTACTAGGACCCCTAGGAAGTCCCCATGACCCCATTTGACACATTTGAATGCTCAAGTGTGTTCGAAGGGGTCCTAGGACATCTTAAGACACACTTGATCATTCCAATGTGTCCATAGGGGTCATGCAGACTTCCTAGGGGTCCCAATGTGTGATAAGGCATACTAGGACCCCTAGGAAGTCCCCATGACCCCATTTGACACATTTGAATGGTCAAGTGTGTCTGAAGGGGTTGTAGGACCCCTTAAGACACACTTGAGCATTCCAATGTGTCCATAGGGGTCATGTAGACTTTCAAGGTGTCCTAACATGTGATAAGGCATACTAGGACCCCTAGGAAGTCCCCATGACCACATTTGACACATTTGAATGCTCAAGTGTGTCCAAAGGGGTCATAGGACCCCTTACAACACACTTAAGCATTCCAATGTGTCCATAGGGGTCATCTGGACTTCCTAGGTGTCCTAACACATGATAAGGTGTACTCAGACCCCTAGCAAGTCTCCATGACCCCATTTGACACATTTGAATGGTGAAGTGTGTTCGAAGGGGTCGTAGGACACCTGAAGACACACTTGATGTGTCTAATGTGTGCATAGGGGTCATGTGGACTTCCTAGGGGTCCTAACACATGATAAAGCATACTAGGACCCCTAGGAAGTCCCCATGACCCCATTTGATAGATTTGAATGCTCAAGTGTGTTTGAAGGGGTCATAGGACACCTGAAGAAACACTTGATGTGTCTAATATGTCGATAGGGGTCATGCAGACATCCTAGGGGTCCTAACACCTGATAAGGCATACTAGGACCCCTAGGAAGTCCCAATGACCCCATTTGACACATTTGAATGGTCAAGTGTGTCTGAAGGGGTCGTAAGAACCCTTGAGATAGACTTGATCATTCCAATGTGTCCATAGGGTTCATGCGGACTTCCTAGGTGTCCTAACACGTGATAAGGCAGACTAGGACCCCTAGGAAGTCCCCATGACCCCATTTGACACATTTGAATGCTCAAGCATGTCTGAATGGATCGTAGGACCCCTTAAGACACACTTGAGCATTCTAATGTGTCCATAGGGGTCATGCAGATTTCCTAGGGGTTTTAACACGTGATAAGACGTATTGGGACCCCTAGGAAGTCTCCATGACCCCATTTGACACATTTAAACACTCAAGTGTATTTGAAGGGGTAGTAGGACCCCTTAAGACACATTTGATCATTCCAATGTGTCTATAGGGGTCATGCGAACTTCATAGAGGTCCTAATGTGTGATAAGGCATAATAGAACCCCTAGGAAGTCTACATGACCCCTCCTAACACATTTGAATGCTCAAGTATGTCCGAAGGAGTCATAAGACACCTTAAGACACACTTGATGTGTCTAATGTGTCCATAGGGGTCATGTGGACTTCCTAGGGGTCCTAATGCATGATAACACATACTAAGACCCCTAAGAAGTCCACATGACCTGATTTGACACATTTGAATGCTCAAGTGTGTCCAAAAGGGTCGTAGGACCCTTAAGACACACTCGATCATTCCAATGTGTCCATAGGGGTCATGTGGACTTCCTATGGTTCCTAATGTGTGATAAGGCATACTAGGACTCCTAGGAAGTCCCCATAACCCCATTTGACACATTTGAATGCTTAAGTGTTTCCAAAGGGGTTGTAGGACCTAGGACCCCTTAAGACACACTTGAGCATTCCAATGTGTCAATAGGGGTCATGCGGACTTCCTAGGGGTCCTAACATGTGATAAGGCATAATAGGACCCCTGGGAAGTCCCCATAACCACTTTTGACACATTTGAACACTCATGTGTGTCCTAAGGCATCGTAAGACAAATTAAAACACACTTGATGTGTCTAATGTGTCCATAGGGGTCATGCAGACTTCCTAGGGATCCTAACATGTGATAAGGTGTACTAGGACTCCTAGGAAGTCCCCATGACTCCTCTTGACACATTTGAATGCTCAAGTGTGTCTGAAGGGGTCGTAGGACTTCTTAAGACACACTTGAGCATTCCAATGTGTCCATAGGGGTCATGCGGACTTCCTAGTGGTCCTAACACATGATAAGTCATACTAGGACCCCTACGACATCCCCATGACCCCATTAGACACATTTGAATGCTCAAGTGTGTCTGAAGGGGTCGTAGGACACCTTAAGACACACTTGATGTGTTTAATGTGTCCAGAGGGGTCATGTGGACTTCCTAGGGGTCCTAACATGTGATAAGGTGTACTAGGACCCCTAGGAAGTCCTCATGACCTTTTGACACATTTGAATGCTCAAGTGTGTTCGAAGGGGTCATAGGACCCCTTAAGACATACTTGATCATTCCAATGTGTGCATAGGGGTTATGTGGACTTCCTAGCGGTCCTAACACATGATAAGGCATACTAGGACCCCTAGGAAGTCCCTATGACCCCATTTGACACATTTGAATGCTCAAGTGTGTTCAAAGGAGTTGTAGGACCCCTTACGACACACTTGAGAATTTCAGTGTGTCCATAGGGGTCATGCGGACTTCCTAGGGGTCCTAACATGTGATAAGGCATACTAGGACCCCTACGAAGTCCCCATGATCCTTTCTGACACATTTGAACACTCAAGTGTGTCTGAAGGGGTCGTAGGACCCCTTAAGATACACTTGAGCATTCCAATGTGTCCATAGGGGTCATGGGGACTTCTTAGGGGTCCTAACGTGTGATAAGGCATACTAGGACCCCTAGGAAGTCACTATGACCCCTTTTGACATATTTGAATGCTCAAGTGTGTCCAAAGGGGTCGTAGGACCCCTTATGACACACTTGAGGGTTCAAATGTGTCCATAGGGATCATGGGGACTTCATAGGGGTCCTCAAGACTTCATAGGGGTCTCTCTCTCCCTCTCCCTCTCTCTCCCCCTCTCTCTCTCTCTCTCCACTTCCAGTGAACTATTCTTCAAAGCCTCCATTTTTGTGTAGCTAGGGTTTATGACACCTATAAAAGGCACAACTATGCCCTTGCAGGGACTCATGCTCATGCTTGAAATCATATTATTTTTATGCATTCCTTGACATTTAATACAAATATTTAGTTGGCCGCCTTTAAAGACCTAAAAGAAAAGAAAAATAAAATTTAGGCCAAAAATACATAACACATTTCTATATGTAGTACCGTCAGCTTCAACAATCCAGTCGGCTTCCTCTGCTAAGGCACAAAGAACTTCATTAATGTCTACTCTGGGAGGAAGATTATAATTTCCATATTTCTGCAAGCCCTAAAATATTTCCATCCTTATCACTCTCCACCTTCGCTCTCTCAATTTAGTCCTCTCCCTCTCTGCTGCACTCAGCTTAGCCATCCTCACCTACTCTTTAACAGAGATTCTCCAAAATTTGTATACAAAAGCATCCTACAGGAAAAACTAAAAAGTTTTCTAGAGAATATCCACAATTGGTATACAAAAACATCATACAGGAAAAATGACCAAAAATTAATAGCTTTAAAAGGTAAAATTTATCATTAACACCAGCAGTACCAAGGTCATACCCGCTATCAAATCTTGGCCTATGATGTGCAAAATGAAAGGGAAGTATGGATCAAATAGCGAAGGTGCATCAAATCAGATCAATGTCATAATATATGCAGAAAATACTGTTATGGACAAAAATATTTGCATATTAATGGGAAAGAGTGGGAAGAGCTTCTTGGACCCATGATAGAAGTTACAGATAAGGAGGAAGAGCTAGGAAGGGGAAAGGGACAAAGGAAAGAAGTAAGATATGTGTGTGAGCCTATGTCACATGATGATGATGAGTACTCACAATCTACTAGTAGCTCAAGTAGTGATAGAAGCTCTTCATTGCACATGTACACTGACACAAAAAATTAAGATAGAGAAGTAACAAGTGTTGTGAAATTATCCATAGAGCAATATGAAATGAAGCCTCAAATTGGTTCATTAGCAGGAAAAGAATTTGCTCATGCACTTCATTCTAGCACCACAAATATTTCTATTAGAAATGCCTATTTGTCAATGGTCTTGCATTTACGGGACTTGGGAAACTAGGTTACTCATGTTGGGCATTATCCCTCAAATGTAAGTTCATTGCCACCTTTGGCAAGGCAGTCTCACTCCTCATTTTACAATAAAGGGAAGCCATCTATGGTCCAAGGTTTTAATTCAACTGACAAGTGGAGAGCTGCTCAAGGTACTAATCTCTTTCGTAGAGAAGTTCTTGATTCATCTCAAGGTTCTCATTTAGGTGACCAACACCTTGGAGTTCCACAAATAGATCCATTAGTTTCCCAAATTGGTAAAAGGGTAGATGCAATTTTGGAAAGAGAATCCCAGTTGAAGAGAAATGGAAATTCCAGTGAGCATAAAGTTATTTCAGATCCAATGGGTGTATCTCCTCCACTGACAAATATAACTACTTCCAAAGAGTTGAGTTTAAATGGAGACTGTCTGTCTCCAAACATGCCCCAGTCAAGCAAATGAGGTAGATGTTGCTTGAGTAAAGAAGATAGTGGTTTATTAAACCATCTACATTATCCCACTTGCTATCAGTTACTACTTTTTGAGTAGCTTGATAGTTGCTTCTGTGCAGGATTTCTGTAATATATAATGTCCTCATGCAAGTACATGCCAATTTTTGTAAAAAAATTTTGTTGTAAAGGGTTAGTGAGCAATATCAAAGAAAAGGTTCTTGCATGTATTATTTAGACACATATCAATTAGGAAACCATTTTTCTCCCATTACATGGCAGAAATGCCTAGATTCACTTTGTCGGTATCAATGGGCAGCAAGATGAGGGAAGAAATATTTGTAAAGAGGAAGTACAAATGTTACTATCCAAAACCATTTGGAGAGTAATATTCTTCTCCTGATTGTAATAAGAAACTCAAAATGCAGAAGAAAACAAATAGTTGGGGCATTTATTTCCTATGACCTATGTCAATTTCAGTTCAATTCCTATTGATGATATTCTCAATGTGTAAAGATAAATTGATGTGTTATTTTAAAATGGTGTTGACTGAAATTTATGAACATATGTCAAATATAATTTTTTTCTAGAATGTGAAATAGAACCAGTGGTAATATAATCAAATTTGTGAATTTCACATCCAATCATTGGATGTTAATCAAAAGTACAACACACTAATATTTTTGAACTGATAAACATCTTAGTCTTACTTCAAACTTACACTCGTGTATGTGGGTTCTTGGAGGTATCTACTGAACAATGTGTGGATCTGTAATGTCCCTATCCAGGACCTTACTCACTTTGCTTAAAACTCAGGTAATTAGAATTTGGATTTCTAATGCATGTTGTGATATTATTTAAGTTTTCCTTGCTTAGGTTACTAATTAATATTGTAATGAATTGGTTATCCTTCCCCTTCTCTCTCTCTCATACTCTCTCCCCTTTCCATTCTCTCTCTCTCTCTCTCTCTCTCTCTCTCTCTCTCTCACCTTCTTACTCTCTCTCTCTCTTCCTCAATGGTCACCCATGAATTTTTTAAATGGTTGATTAATTTCTTTTGCTTCTTTCAATGGCCATCCATGATTTTTCTACAGTCTTCCAACCTTTCATACATAGTTGTAAAACACATATTAATATATTATATATATAAAATAATATATAATGTAACATTTAATATTAATATATGTTAAATAATATTTAATGTAAAATGTATATTATATAATATTTAATATATAATTGATATTATATAATATATCATATGAAGGATGGAGAAATGGGAGGGAGAAAGGAGAGGGAAAAGTGAAAAATAGAAATTATGTCGGCATTTTCGGGTACCCAAAAATATCAGGTACCCGACTAGGCTCGGTATTGCTTTGTGCACCAAACCTACATGGTCAACTATTGAAATATCTCAAAAATGTGTTTTTCCCCTGTTTCTCTGAGTTCCAGACTTCAACCATGTAGCTGACGACTTTTTTTCACTTGAATTTGATGAAATGAAAAGCGTATCTTAAGGAGATTATCAGCTTTTTATCTATATAATTGCTATCAAATTTTGAATTCGGTAAGTAATTATTAGTTATTTTCTAATTGAGTTACCTCTAAAGTACTGATTTATATACTAATTGAAAAATGACTATAACTTTTAGATGGTATAATATTTTTGAAATCCGAAAAATGCGTCACATTCTATGCTTCACCTACAATAAGGAATTTTTATTTTTTTTTAATTTTGTAAAGTTTTGAATGAGTTAAGGTGGTCAAACATGAGAGCTTTTTTATTCTGAAAATGTTGTAGCAGAAAATTCATAATTAATTATTTTTTTGGAATAAAATTACAAAAAAATATGGATCACATTCGGGCATGAGTCTACTACATATATATAAATCTTATAATAAAATATTACCATTTGATTATGATTAAGGTGGTCAGACATACACCTACTTCCTATTTTTTTCTAGAAATTTTTTTACTACTGCATTGAAATCTATACTTTTCACCAATCATACTAACTTTTTTTCAAAAAAGGCCTAGTAGTTTAGAAACTAAATTCAATTTTCTACAGAGTCTATTGTTACAACTTTTTGATATTAGGTTGATAGCTAGTTGAAATTTTCACGTCAAATTGACTAACCCTGATTTGCTGATTTTTCATTGCCACTTAAGAGCATAGTCTAGCCCCTCATGATCTTGTACATACCCTAAAAGTTTGTAGATAATTGATTCACCCCCCCTCTATTTATCTCACTTTATCATATAAAAATTCTAACAATTGGTATCATAGATTTGTTCTCTTAGAGGAAGTCTAACCACTTGACAATTAAGATCTTGGAAATGGAGGCTTACAAGTTGGGAAAAATTATAGAGAACCAAAAGATTGACATCCAACTTGCATTGCACTAGCTTGTGGCATCAAGAGAAGAATTGAAGAAATCCTTGAAAAGAAGGAAAGAATTGACAATCCAACTAAATGACACTCAATATAAAGAAGATGATACTAAAGGTCTATTTGATAATGGAAAGTCCACTGAAAGTGATGTAGGAATAGCAGATCTATTGGAGAAAAAATATTCTCTAAATGAAGATGTCAGAAGTCTAAAGAGAGAACATGAAATCCAATTAGTAAGACTATGTGAAGTGATTGAATAGAAAAAGAATGCTGAAGAAGATAAGAGAATGGCATAAGAAGATAAGAGACAAATGGCTATAAGACTTCATGAAAGGACATGTGATATGCGGAAGCTGACAAACAATCAATTGGACATGGTAAATCAACTATTACTTACAAATCAAGAGTTGAACATAAAAGACATGGAAATTAAAAATCTAAGATCAGAGAACAATCAACTAAAGAATGAGTTAAGAAATGGAAAAGGAACTCAATGAGAGGATGAACAAACCTAATGAACCTGTGAAATATTTTGAGGAACTAATGAGGTCACCAAGAAGATCCAGTGATGCCTTTGGACTAGGACACGATGAGCCAAGGATAGATAAGGTTGTTAAGATCTTTAAGGTCACTATAGAATTTAATATGGCCATTAGAGCCATTAAAATTTGTAAAATTCACTAAGAGTGCTAAAATGATGTAATAGTGCCTTATTGGCAAAATAAGCCTTAAGGGTCACTATGAGGTCTGGATGACCTTAGGAGTAATCTTTTGGTAGGGATTAATTTTTTAAGTCTTATATAGTTGTCTAAGAAAAGATATATCAAGTAATGGTCGAGTTGACAGTGGTATTTGTCAACTTGACAACTTTTGCAAATTTATAATTAGTGTAACAATCGATTTGAAACTGTTGTAGACAATTTGAAGTTGGTTAGTGTCTGTTTTTAGAGAGTAGAGGATCCATTTAATGGAGATCTATGTGAGTGAGAGAGGTATGTATAGTTTTGTGTGTGTGGAGACCATTGGAAATGGTTTTGATTCAATAAACTAAAGACATTTCTTGCAAATCCATATTTAGGTCGTTGGTACAGTCCCTGATCCAGGGCACTTTGATGTTTTGAAACAATGTGTTATTGAGTCAGGGATGAAGTAACAAGATTGTATATTGATCTATTATTATTTCTATACATTTACATTAATGTTTCATAAAGTTTTAAAGAAAGGAATACAAGTTTATTGTCAATTGTTCCAAGACTGTGTTTTAGTAATCAACATTTGTCATTTTGAAGTCTCCGTGAGTTTTCAGGTTCTCCCACTTTTTGTAACCCTTGTTGCTTGTGAGTGGAACCTAGACATGTTTATTATATCCTTGTATAGATGACATTGTAGGAATATGTAGGGATATACAATAATTTTGTGGATGAGAGACCACAAGGAGGACCAAAATGTTGATTGAGGATGCATTGTTTAGCACCAGATATTAATGTGAATGAATACTCTTAAGGAAGGGTATCTTTTATGTTGGGTCTTGTGCACTGGGGTCCATATGGAGGTGTAGGATACCTTGGGAAGATCTAGAAGTGCTTGGAAGAGTCATTCCGAGAAATCCCTAGCCTAATGACCCTAGAAGGAATGGTTTGATACCTAGAGTTATAGGCAAGTGTTGGAACCATAAAACCTTGATAATCTATTTTTTTGGACCATGATATGAGATTATTTCATGATTTGGGAATGAGGGAGAAATATATCTTAGGAGTTGCTTTGTATTCGGGTGCATTTTAGGCCTATTTGGTTGCTGCAAGGGTAGTGGATCTAGTAGTTGGTCCAAAGTAACATATGTTGGGTTTGGGATATGTTTTGCAGCACTTAAAAGGGTATATAAATATATCAAGAATTTCCTTATTGGTTTGGGAAAGTATTGAGTTAAGGGTAGGTAAGTGGTTTGATAGGGCTACTAGGAGATTGGGCTCTAGGAGTGAGTTGCATAGCAACCCTATTGACTAGAATTGGAGGCCTGGTTAGACATGTTGCATATTCCATGTTTCTCAATGTTCTAGGGTGGTAGAACAAGTGTGGAAGCCTTGCTTGAAGAATTGGCAAATTGGAGGCTCTAGGTGCATGTGAATGGCCTAGAAAGTGGATCCTTGTTTGGGATTTGATGTGCGAAGTTGTGTCTCACATATTGATGGTTGATTTATCCTACTGATTAGGGTAAGGGCCAAGACGATAACACACCCACCTCTGCATCTAAAAGAATGCAAAACAAAGATAGGGGCATAAGGAGAGAAAATGAATGCATAACTAAATTTATATGAACTATTAAAGGTAATACTTGTAATGAAATAATGTAATTATTTATTTTAGTTGTGTAAAATTATGTTTGTATTTTTATTTCCTTTTATTATTTTTGTGTAAATTTAAGTCTCCATAAAATAACGACTTGATGTAAAAGCTATAATTTGAGAAATAGAAAATTGTAAAAATATCTAAAATAGACATTTAATTTTTCTAAATATAAAAAAATTTAATTTTTTTTAAAAAAGCTAGCATTCTTAAAAATTTATTCCTAAAACATTCAAATAAATTTACTAATCACATTGAACAAAAAATATTTTTTATTAAATATAAAATTAAACATTTTAAATGTAAATTTTATAAAATTGAATTCTTTTTAGAAAATTAAATAAATAAATACTTATAATTGATAAAAAGCTATTTTACTAATTACAAGTCAAGACTTAAGAAAATACAATAGTGTTGCGTTAACATCGGATTACTAAAATAAAGAAAACCTTATATTTTCATAAACATCAATATAAAAATTGAACATGAAGGCATAGAACAGAGACAATATTCATCTACTTATTGGAAAAGTATCAAGTGTTGGAGTGGGTCACTGGAGGACACAGGAGATCCTATATGCTAAACAAAAAAAATTGCACAATGAAATGGAAGATATAGTTTTAAATTCAAGGGCAGGTTGACAGCCTGAGTGTAGGACGAGCGAGGAGGTCGACACTCCTGGGAATAGTGGCTCCAAAGGCTTCATTCATATCCAGGTCCCCTTCCACGCTCCACTCAAAGCAATGAATGAGCTGAGCCAAAAGAAGCTTCATGGTTACATCAGCCATCGCCGCCCCCGGACATCCTCTCCTTCCTGCTCCAAATGGAATCATATCAAAGTACTCCTTACCTTTCTCAACATCGAGACTTTTACCCATAAATCTCTCTGGCTTGAATTCCAGAGGATCTTTCCACACCGATGGGTCTCTTCCAATAGCCCAAGCATTGATGATAAGCCTGCTTCTCTCAGGAATGAGGTACCCACCAACTGTACAATCCTGTGTGGATTCGTGTGGAAGCAGCAGGGGAAAGGGTGCGTACAATCTCAGCGCCTCCTTCACCACACACTGCATGTAGTCCATGCTTGCTAAATCATTCTCACATACACTCTTCTCTCGACCTACCACAGATTCGATCTCCTCTTGCATTTTCTTGGCCACACAGGGGTTTCTAAGAATCTCGCTCATTGCCCATTCTGATGAAGTAGCTGTCGTTTCAATTCCAGCCAAGAACAAATCCTGTAAAATTTATATATGTTTTTTTTTCAAAATTGTCAGTTAAATAGAAAAAGATTAATAAGGAAGATTGTATTATGAATCAGAGGTAAATACTTACGAGAACAATGGCTTTAATGTTTTCTTCTGTGACTGGAACTCTATCGAGGCTTTCCATTTCCAAGAGGAGGTCAATGATGTCCTTGGTATCAGACTGCAAGTGCCACTTTTGCTGCTGGTGCTCCTCTATTATTTTACTTACCACTTCATCGAAGGACTTGTGCACCTTTTTCATGCGCCGCTTCACTCCTTGCAAGTCCAACCAGTCTAAGCATGGAATAAAGTCCCCGATATTGACAACTCCTACTGTAACCGTCACCTCTGTAGCCATCTTCTTCATCTCTTCGCCATGACCACCCTCATGGGTGTCACCTGCCAGGATTCGCCACATGACTGCCTGGGTAAACGATGATAACAAGCAGGTGAGATTAACCGGCTTCCTGTCCTGCTCAGAGTTTTCCCAGACTGAATGAACGATGCGAAGCATTTCTTCCTCTCGTACGCATCTGAAAGAATCGATCCTTTTGCTACTCAGCAGTTGTACCACGCACAGCTTTCTCATGTGTCTCCAATAAGGCCCGTAAGGTGAAAGTACCAGATCCTTGCAATTATAAAAAATATATTCCCCCGCAGAAGGTGGAGGTCGGCTTGCGAAAACCGTATCGTGGGTTTTCAAGAACTCCTTGGCCATGGCAGAAGAAGAGACCACAACAGTGGGAACAGAGCCCAATTTCAACATCATGATGGGCCCATATTTCTTCCCAAGCTCGTGAAGATCACGATGAGGAAGCTTTCTCAGCTGGTTCAGATTTCCTACAATGGGCCATGCAAACGGTCCAGGTGGCAATCTCAATCCTAATGTACTTTTCCTTTGCACAAGAAATTTATACAAAACCCACAAGAAAACAATGAGTGCACATATTGTTGCTGTTGCTGGAACATACGCACTGTCTTTTACTATATTTCTTGCATGGGAAGATGCAGGAAACTCAGAAAATGAAGCCATATTGAACAAAGATGCGAGAAACTCGGAGAAAGAAGGCATATTGAACAAAGATGCAGGAAACGCTCTCTCCATGCCAAATTTATAGTATTGTTGGCATCGTTTTGTTTGTTTGATTCCAGATAGATACGACCATTTCAATCCAACGTCTTCCTCGAAGTGTTTTTTTTATATCAGTCAAGTTATTCACGCGTTAGTTTCAATATATTTATTTTGTTGTATAGTGTGCACGTTATTCAACGTTTCCTGTAGCTTGAGTTTCCTTTTTATTTATTTTATAAAAGAGCAACAGATGTTTAATTAGCTGAGATACCTTGTTTGTCCTGTGGACTACAGTAATCATGTCGATAAAAATAAATATACATAGAATTTAATGTGCTGGCATTGGCATCACTTTCTTTGTCAGTAAAACGTGCTTTTCAGAAATTAAAAAAACCGATTAATGGCTTAGTTTTAATATAATTTATTTACAATACATTTTGTTGTTCGGTTTGCACGATAGTGATTATTTCTAGTTACTTAATCCTAAAGCCAATCTCATAGCTTTATTCTTGGGATTTGGTTATATGACCACAATAATCTAGTGGATAACATAAAAATAACTGTAATTTAATAAAGTTAGGTATCATGGACTAGTCATCTAGTTAGAATAATCTTTAAAAAACATGTATTTTAAAGAGACGAAAGAAAAAATAAGAAAGATAACAAATATTATAATTTAACACTATAAAAATATATAGTTTTCAACAATTAATGTACTAAAGTACTTCTATCTTTGTATTCTAAAAATAATTAAGAGTACACAACTTTCATATTTGAGTTTATGTACAATACCTTAGAAAATATTCATGAGGATAAAAAATATTAGGAGAGGGGACAACCCTAGAAGAAAAGACTAGAAACTCAATGAAAAAGGACCCTCACTCATTTTTCATACTACATTATATAATTTTACAAATGGAGTCCCTTCTTCAGTGTAATAACTTGGAAAAGACAAATTACAAATTATAAATTTATTATTTTTTTCCTTGATTTTACTCTTCGAAATATAAAATGTAGCTTAGGTCTAAAATCTCCCAAAAAATGAGGGTCACCTCAATTTTTTTAATATAAGCTAATAAACGTACATAGCATGTCCATACTATAAAAGGAAAATAACCAAAGTCATAGCAATTTCAAACACTACCTAAAATAACATCTTAGGAGACCCAAAGCTTATATTTACCATCAAATAATCAAAATCTAGGCAACCTTGCAGATCCATAGGCTTCGACTTGATGGGTGACATAAAAAACTTCCTTGTGGACATCTCCTAATTCATTGATGTTGATTTCACTTCTATCCCAAGCTTGTCGCACAATTCTTTGCTTATCTAGAAATATTCTTATATTTCTTCCCAACCAAATATTCCACACTACCATAGTAGAGAAACATTTCCAAATAAACTTTCCGCTAGAGCTCCTTATGTAGAGATCCTAGAAATCCAAAAGACTGGAGATGTACTAAGGAGGGTCCCATTCAAACTCCCACTTATTTAAGAATGACCTCCAAAAGTGAGAACAAAATGTAAAAGTGTAAAAAAAATAAAATTATTAGTTTCAATTCTTTTTCTTTTTGCATAGAACACACTAAGCAGGGCCTTGTTTACCCAAAAGATGAAGTATGTCCTAGGAAAGAGCACACCTCTTTGAAGTCGCCCATAAAAAGTATTGATTCTAACTAGTGTAAAGACTAAATTATTATAGACTTTAAGGAAGGAGTCGTGAGGTAATAATGACTTGACTGCCACCATGACTATTCCAAAAATGATTATCCTTTTGATCTCCATTAATGATTAACCAATTTTTCATACTTTCTTGAATTTCATCACAATGTTCAAGTTAACTTAGGAACCATAGAAACAAAGGTTTTGAAATGCATGGAAGGGCTAGTGCTATACCAACATTCCCAATTCCATACACCAATGCTATCATCACAGTGAGAAACAAGGTGCAAATATTTGAACCTCTTATAGATGTCTTTCACCTAACTATCATTCTTTTGAGAATCTCATTTTATCCCCTTTCCCCAAAATTTTAATTTATGTCTAAAGAAAAAAACTTACCAAAAAATTAATCAATGCGTGAACCCAAGGGGAGAGATTTGACCTCCATAGAGAGGTTCTATAATTTCTACAGCATACTTTGATTGAATGACTTTACTCTAGAAAGTATATTTTTCCTCATTATTTCACAAACACCTTGATCTACATATGTGCACAAATATCAAAATAAATTAGTCAACTTGCATACAATTTTATGTTGTTTATTTTATGAACTCATGTTGCTTTTACTTTTATCTCCTTGTACCTTACAGGGTCCTTATTCTTTTATGGTATTAGAGAAAGACGAGGTCCCTAGTAAGGAAAATTACCATTGAATTATTGTCTTCTATATGTGTTTAGTATTTGTAGAGATGATACATGCCAATTTTATGCACAAAAGTGCAAAAGGAGGGCACACGAGTTTTAAAGGGGAAACTTTATTCCTAGAGAATAAGAGTTTCTCACCAATAGAAAGAGTATCATGTCCATATATAGAGTTTGATGCAAGCCCTCATGCACATAGGTTTTGACCACATTTTTTGACATGAAGTTAGTAGATTGTCGTCTTATTTTTTCTAGATTTTATGGTGTAATTACTATTAGTTTAAAGAAGAGTTTCCTAATTCTTGATCAGTATTCAAGCTTGTAAAACCTAGGTTTGATTCCTAAATTTGTAAGCATAATTAATGTTTTACATAAAGTATTAGGCATGGTTGTTTCCATCATCCAAATCAAACTCCATCAAGTGTGTTTCCGAAACACAAGATGTTTTTTTTTTTGCCAAGGGGTGGGACACATAGGTTGAGGGTAGTTATTGGTGTAGGCTCAACAACTATCAATCATTTTTTTTCCTTTTTGAAGGTCTTAAGAGATAGAAATTCTTTCACATGAATCGTTTAAATTTTTTGGCTGAAATGACCTCACCAAATATTTCGCACCTACACATGAATATAGAGTTATGTGTTGTACGACTTGGCAAACAATGCCATTTTTTGTGTTGTTTCAGATATTGTCTAGAATCAATATATTATGGTTTGAAGTCTAGTATCATCATAAAAAATAGTAGTATTCCTCCACTATGGATCTTCTCCATTTGTAAAAACACTTCCATGTTTCCTTTACAACCCCTCAATCTAACTTTAGTCCACTTTATGCATTAAATGTTTCAAAAAATTGAACTCAGACTAGGTGTATTTGAATTATCATTCTCCTTCTCCCTCTTTTTGCATAACTTGCAAATGTGTATTTGGGGTCACTATTATATTTACGTTGTATCAATTCCAGTGAGTGGTTGTAAGAAAATATTTAAATCTATCCATGCGCATTTTCCCTTATTTTAAGTAAATATGTCTCAAAATTGGGCAGTTACAAGAAATTGATTGTGTAATAACTTTTGATTGGTATCTTGAGATTGAGCACCATTCTTAGTCATGTGTACAAACAACGAAATCTAATATAATCAACCTAAAAAAATAAATCTAACGTAATAAATACTTTTGATTGGTATCTTGAGATTGAGAAAGATAATTATATGAATTTAAATTTTAAGATTTTTTCTCTTTTTACAATTTTTAATAGAAAACCTAGTTTAGGTTTCAAAACTAAAAAACATTAAACTAATTTTTTTTTTAATATAAGCTAATAAATGTGTATAACATGTCGATACTATCAAATATCAAAAACAAATGACCAAAGTCATAGAAATTTCAAACCTTATCTGAAATAATATATATTAAACAATATATATTAGGTGTACATATAACATAATAGATGTAGATAAAGGAAAGAGGACATTTCACATGCCACTCTCTCATGTTCCTAATATATTTATAGTTCCATGCAAACGGCCCAGGTGACAATCTCAATCCTAATGTACTTTTCCTTTGCACACGAAATTTATAGAAAACCAACAAGAAAACAATGAGTGCACATATTGTTGCTGGAACATAAGAACTGTCACTGTCTTTTACTATGTTTCTTGCATGGAAAGATGCAGGAAACTCAGAAAATGAAGCCATATTGCTCAAAGATGCGAGAAACTCAGAGAAAGAAGGAGGCATATTGAACCAAGATGCAGGAAACGCTCTCTCTATGCCAAATTTATGGTAGTGTTGGCATCGTTTTGTTTGTTTGAATAAAAAGTCTTCGTTGAAGTTTTTTTTATATATCAGTCAAGTTATTCATATCATAGTTTTAATATAGTTATTTACATTATAATTTGTTGTATAGTGTGCACGTTATTCAACATTTCTAGTTATTTCATTCAAAAACGAATCCAGTAGCTTGATTTTCTTTTTGATTTATTTTATAGAAGATGAACAAATGTTTAATCAGCTGAGATAGCTTGATTCTTCTGTGAACTACACTAATCACGTCGATACAAATATTTTATTGTATAAAAGACCAACACGTGTTTAATCAGCTGAGATAGCTTGTTTGTTCCGTTGACTGCAGTAATCGTGTCGATAAAAATAAATATAGATAGAATTTAATATGGTGGCATTGGCATCACTTTGTCAGTATAACGTGCTTTTCAGAAAGAAAAAAAACTCTCTCCGTCCCATGATTAATGGCTTAGTTTTAATATAATTTATTTACAATATAATGTGTTCGTTCCGTTTGCACGATAGTGAATATTTCTAGTTACTTAATCCGAAAGCCAATCCCATAGCTTGATTCTTGGGATTTGGTTATATGACCACAATAATCTAGTGGATAAAATAAAAACTATAACTTGATAAAGATAGGCATTATGGACAAGTGATTTAGTTAGAATAGTCTTTAAAAAAAATTCAATTTTAAAGAGACAAACGAAAAAATTAAGAAAAATAATAAATATTATAATTCACTATTATAAAAATATATAGTTTTCAACAATCAAAGTACCAAAGTTTGTCTGTCTTATTATACCAAAAATAATTAAGAGTATAAAACTTTCATATTTGAGTTTATGTACAATATCTTGGAAAATATTCCCTAGTTAAAAAAAAAATTGTTAGAGGGGACAACCCTAGAGAAAAAGACTAGAAACTCAATGAAAAAGGAAACTCACTTATTGTTCATATTACATTATATAATTTTACAAATGGAGTCTCTTCTTCGGCATAATAACTTGGAAAAGAGAAATTATAAATTATAAATTTATTATTTTCTTCCATGATTTTACTATTTGAAATGTAAAACCTAGCTTAGGTCTAAAATCCAAAAAAATGAGGGTTGCCTCAATTTTTTTAATATAAGCTAATAAACGTACATAACATGTCCATACTATAAAAATAAAAATGACCAAAGTCATAGCAATTTCAAACAGTACCTGAAATATCATCTTAGGAGATCCAAAGCCTATATTTCCCATCAAATTATCAAAATCTAGGCAACCTTCCAACTCGATAGGCTTCGACTTGATGGATGACATCAAAATCTTCCTTGTGGACATCTCCTAATTCATTGATGTTGATTTCACTTCTATCCCAAGCTTCTTCCACGATTTCTTTCTTAACTACAAACATTCTTATATTTCTTCCCAACCAAATATTCTACTCTACCATAGTAGAGAAACATTTCCAAATAAACTTTCAGCTAGAGCTCCTTATGTGGAGATCCTAGAAAGCCAAGAGGCTAGAGATGTACTCAACAGGGTCCCATGCAAACTCCCACTTATTTAATAATGACCTCTAAAAGTGAGAGTAAAACATAAATGTGTAAAAAAAACAATTATTAGTTTCAATTATTTTTCTTTTGTATAGAAAACACCAGGAAGGACCTTGTTTACCCAAAACATGAAGTTTGTCCCAAGAAAGAGCACACCTCTTTGAAGTTGCCCATAAAAAGTATTGATTCTAACCAGGGTAAAGAATAAATTATTATAGAGTTTAAGGAAGGAGTTGTGACCTGATAATGACTTGATTGCCACCATGGCTACCCCAAAACTAGTTATCTTCATGATCTCCATTAATGATTAACTTGTTTTCCATATTTTCTTGAATTTCATCACAACATTCTTTAACTTAGGAATCATAGAAACAAAGGTTTTGAAATGCATGAAAGGGCTAGTGCTATACCAACATTCCCAATTCCAAACACCAATGCTATCATCAAAGTGAGAAACAAGGGGAAAATCTTTGAAACTCTTGTAGATGTCTTTCACCAAACCATCATTCTTTTGAGAATGTCATTTTATCCTCTTTCCCCAAATTTTAATTTATGTCTAAGGAAAGGCACTTATAGAAAAATTAATCAATACTTGAACCTAAGGTGAGAGAGTTGACCTCCATAGAGAGATTCTATAATTTCTACAAGATACTTTTAGGTTATGACCTTACTCTAGAATCTATCTTTTTGTTAATAATTTTGTAAACACCTTGTTCTACATATGTGCATGAATATCAAAATAAAATTAGTCAACTTGTATACAATTTTATGTTGTGTATTTTATGAACTCATTGTTTTGATTTTTATCTCCTTGTACCTTAGAGGGTCCTTAATCTTTTCTGGTATTAGAGAAAGAAGAGGTCCCTAGCAAGGAAAAGTGCCATTGAATTATTTTCTTCTATATGTGTTCAGTATTTGCAGAGATGTCACATGTCAATTTTACACGCAAAAGTGCAAAAGGAAGGCACAAAAGTTTCAAAGGGGAAACTTCATTTCTAGGGAATAAGAGTTGCACACCAGTAGAAAGAGGATCATGTCCATATGTATAGAGTCTAATGCAAGCCCTCGTGCACATACATTTTGACCACATTGTTTGACATGAAGTTAGTAGATTGTTGGCTATTTTTTTCTAGATTTTGTGGTGTAATTGCTATTAATTTAAACAAGAATTTCCTAATTCTTCATCATTATTCATGCTTTTATATCCAAGGTTTGATTCCTAATTTTTTTAACCATAATTAATGTTGTACATAAAGTATTGGAAATGATCTCTTCATCATCCAAATCAAACTCCTACAAGTGGGTTTCCCAAACACAAGATGGGATTTTTTTCCCAAGGGGTGGGACACATAGGCTAGGAGTAGTTATTGGTGTAGGTTGAGAAACTATTAATCAATTTGTTTTCTTTTTTTAAGGTATTAAGTGATAGAAACACTTTCACATGAATCTTTTTTAAAAATTTCCTTTAATGACCTCACCAAACATTTCACACCTACACATGAATATAAAGTTATGTGTTGTACGACTTAGGAAATAAAGTCATTTTTTGTGTTATTGTAGATATTGTCTAGATTTAACAGACTATGGTTTGAAGTGTAGTATCATCATAAAAAATAACTTAGTATTCCTCCACTTTGGATCTTCTCCATTTGGAAAAATATTTCCATGTTTCCTTTACAACCCCTCAGTCTACCTTGACTACACTGTATGCACTAAATTTTTTGATAACTTGAAATCGAAGGAGGTGTATTTGAATTATCCTTCTGCTTCTCCCTCTTTTCGCATCACTTGAAAATGTGTATTTGGGGTCAGTCTCATATTTACTTTGTATCAATTCCAATGAGTGAAGGTAAGAAAATATTTAAATATATCCACGGGCATTTTTCCTTATTTTTATTGAATGTGTATCAAAATAGGTCATTTACAAGAAATTGATTGTGTAATAAATTTTAATTAGTATCTTGAGATTGAGAACTATTCTTAGTCATGTGTAAAAACAACGAAATCTAACATAATCAACCTAAACAACTAAATCTAATGTAATAAACTACATTATATTATTTTACAAATCTAATTCTTCTTCTATTTAACAACTTGAGAAAGATAATATGAATTTAAACTTTAAGATTTTCTTTCTCTTTTTACAATTTTTAATTATAAACCTAGTTTAGGTTTTAGAACCAAAAACATTTAACACAATTTTTTTAATATAAGCTAATAAATGTGCATAACATGTCGATACTATCAAAGATAAATGACCAAATTCATAGAAATTTAAAACCATATATGAAACAATATATTAGGTGTACATATAACATAATAGATGTAGATAAAGGAAAGGGCAAATTGCACGTGCCCATCTCTCATGTCCCTAATGTATTCATAGTTATAGTTAGAGAAACTAACTTTGATTATCCTTGAGCTCACCTCACCTTTAGGATCATCATCTTCCAAATTGCAATACCTTGGGAAGAATAGAGGGAGGAATTCCTCTAGAAGGGATACCCACAACTTGTTTCCAAAGCCTCCACCACAATCTAGAGATGAATATGACTCTTATATGTATCATAAAGTTTTTTTCTAAAATATAATCCAACATCCAATTCTCACATTTATATGCTTTCATAGCTCCAATATAAAGCTTTGAGAATCCCTTTATCCATAATTTTATCCCACCATTTTTTTTGACAATCATTAAATCCCAAAGCAATCCCATGACTTATACAACATCATTTAAATTTTCCCAAACTCATAAGTGAAAATCCCTAAAGGATAGTCATGATTGTTATCAAAGATATCTCCCCCAAAATAAAATTAGGTTATTCTTGGTAGCGATGCTAAAATTTAATTTATTCTAATAATACTTGGGGTAGTGCTTATAATAAGGACAACAAGAAGATAAGATCCAAAGCCTATTATTCCCAACAATTGATTAAAATCTAGGCCACTTTGCAGCTAGATATGCTTCTATTTAATGGGTGACATCAAAAGATTTCTTGTGGGCATCTCCCATTTCATTTATATTGGTTTCACTTCTATCCAAGACTTCTTCCACCTTTCCTTTCTTATCTATAAAAAATATTCTTTTCCACTCCAAGCAAATATTTCACACTACTACAGTAAGCAATCATTCCAAAATAAATTTCTAGATAAAGCACATTATGTGGAGATCCTAGGAAGCCAAAAGGACATAGATCTACTAACAAGATACCCATGCAAAATCCAACATATTTTAGAACCATGACTAGAGTCTAGATAAAAATTCAAAGTGTAAAAATAAACAATTATTAGTTTCAAATTTAATTTTTCATAAAACACACTGGAAGGAACTTGTTTACCTAAAAGTGGAAGCATGTGCCAAGTAGGTGTTGGAATACAAACACTATTGAGATGGGGGGGTGAATCAGTGGATACTTATAACTTGTTCTTTTCAACTTTACAATTTGAACTTTTACAATAATAACATAAATTTATGAAAAATGAACAATATATACAAGAAGAACTATGTACACAATATTTATAGTGGAAAACCCCTTATGGTTAAAAACCACTTTGAATCTGAACCTTTCTTAGCCTCTTGGGAAAAAATTTTAGAGCTACAACTATAGGAAGCACCAACACCCTATTTTTAAAACACTGATTTCAAAGAACACCAATCCCTTACACCTGAAGCACCAACTTCAAGAATAAAAGAATCACCAACTTCCAAAA
Source organism: Chamaecyparis obtusa (assembly GCA_027943335.1). NCBI lineage: Eukaryota > Viridiplantae > Streptophyta > Pinopsida > Cupressales > Cupressaceae > Chamaecyparis > Chamaecyparis obtusa. The sequence goes on along the minus strand of BSBK01008474.1, from coordinate 1,714,512 downwards.
TAAATAAATGAGATATAAAATTAGAAGATCAACCCTGTTACAATATAAATTATGAGTCATTGATTTCAACTTCTTGTTGAAAATATTTGAATGCAAGAACATGACTTGAGTTAATTTCTTTCAATCTATCAACTTTGTTCAAATGATAAACCCTTGTCTCTCTTCAAAAAATCAAGTACCCAAATATGTTTTGTTTCTCGATTAAAAGACCTGATCAAATACAGATGTGAATGACTCAAAAAGAAATATATATCCCAAGTCTTATATCTATGATAAAATTTTGCAATGAAAACCAATTCACAAATGACATAATAGAAACATAAAGCATTACCCTTTTCTTTGTTATTTAAAATTTGCTTGCAAACTATTCGGTCTACAGAGAATTTCACAAAAATATTTCAACTTCTCTTCAAACTGCATGTGCCAACTTTTAGAGGAATGTATCCTCTACTTATAAATAAATAAAAAGTTGACATTTTTCAAGCAGTCACATATCCCAAACTTCAATTAGACCAAAACTGCTAAAACTGTCATAGAATTCTTTTAACTACTTATGATAAAAGGGCTTTTTATCTTTCCCTATATGTGATATACAAAACCTAACAAACCCCATTTTATTTAATTCAATGCCTGGTCCAAAAAGGTATTATAGTGTGGGTCTATCAGATAATTAAGCCTGTTTACTTTCATATAGATCAAAACTATTTTTTTATAACTATTTTCTTAACCAATGTGAACATTAAGTGTTAATTGTATAACACTTAAGTGTATGTCTTGAATATGTTTTGAACAATATTGAAGGACATAAAATAAGATAATTTCATGATTTTAACCATACCAAATGCCCATTATAATTGCATGGATGCATTATTGACATCAATGACAACAATCAAAGACCAAATATCAAGGGTCCAAAATACTCCCCCTTTGCAATGATGTCAATACCTGTAAAAACATATTAACCTCTACATGTACCTGTATCACCTATATATCATCACCTGTAGAATACATCACACATATCATATCAATATCACAACTTCATTAATCATGTTTAATCATGTTTTCCTTGTGCCTTTCTCTCCCCCTTTGACATCGATGACAAAGGAGATATACCAAGGTTTCAGTTGTAAAAACATATCATAAATGCTCCCCCTAAAACCTATCACACATTGTCTAACTTATGCAAGAGAAGAGAGGGATAGAACCCCCAATATCATTCTTAATCTTTGAAACACATCCTTTGAGAGAGATTTTTTGAATATGTTAGCTAATTGATCTATCTCTTTGTCTCCTATAATATGTTTTTAAGGATAATATTTCTTGAATATTGAACCTATAGAATTTGTACCTATTGGTTTTGGTGTTCCTATTTGATCTTTTATCTCTTCTTCACTTTCTTATCTACTTGGTTCAAGTCGTTATCATTTTCTTGAAGGAGAGTATTATCCTTATCCTACACAACTGTATTCATCCATCCCATAAGAAAAACATCTTCATGATTGTTATTATTTTTTATATCTTTTAAGTTCTATGAATTCCCTTTAGATCTTTTACCCGATGCAACCACTATCCTAATTTAAATTTTATTTGAAAACCATGATCATTAAACACTTCATATCCATTATCAAAAATTTGACTAACACTTGGAATATTGTACTTCAATCCCTCAACATAATACACATCATTAATAGATATTTTGTCACTAATCATGAAAGAACCCAAACCTTTAATTTTCCTTGAAGAATCATCACCAAAACTCACACTGCCACCTTTGTAGTTAATCAGTTTATCAAAATTTGTTTTGTCACATGTCATGTATCTCGAACAACCACTATCAATTATCTACAAGTCCTTTTCTTCAGAATGTAAATCCATTTGAAAAAACATAGACTTATTAATCTTAGGTCTCCATATCTTAGTCACTTTAGTATCAAATCCTTTATCAACTTGTAGACTAGTATAAGATTGATCATTGTGAAATGTCTTAGTTTCACAATTCCTCATAACATGACCAAAAATATTGCATTTGTAACATCTTACACCATTCATTTTAGGAAAGGAATAACCAAAATGAAACTTTGAAAACCTTCTTGACATATATTTACAATTACTTATTCTATATCCATATTGATGACACATGAATCAATACCCATCAAAGAAAGAAGTAAACCTGATTGAAAATCTTTTACCCATGAATGAAGAGCTTGATGTAACCTTCTTTTTACCATTAGAGATCTGATTAAAATCTACATTTTTATTTGAATTTTAAGTGGTAACATGTTGATCTATGTCTTTACTTTCAGATTTGTATATGTCAAATAAAGATTTATCTTTCTTGTCACGAGAGCATTGTCCAGGTTCAAAACCAATTCCACTTAGATCATCAATTGTTATTTGTTTTGTTATCATGTCATAAAAATTAGTATCCTCATAGTTTTATAACTTCCTTTTATATGAAACTACTTCATTCATTAACCTTGTACAGTCCTGATCTTTAGTACTTAACTCTTCCTTAGTGAAAAAGACAATTTTATTCTGTTACTCATCTTATAATTTCAAATCTATAACTTGTTGATTTAATTCCTTAATTTCTTTTTCAAAGTTCTCTTTTTCCTTTATGAATTTATTTTTTGGAACACTTAAATTCCTTTCTAATTCCTTAATCTTTTCAAGTGCATAAAGAAATTTTCATTCTAAATCAGTTTCAACAAGTTCAACATCATCATCACTATTTGATTCTTGACAATTAGTTTCTATAGCCATGAATAAAACTTCATTTTCATCACATTCAAAGATACTAGATTCACTATCTAATACATTAGAAATAAAACTCTTCTTCTTCTTATAGAAGTTCTTTTTGTTATAGAATTTCTTTTCATGTGATTTCTCTTTCTCATCATCTAATTCATCATGACTATTATAAGGACATTTTGATGCAAAGTGTCCTATTTTACCATAATTAAAGAATTTGAAAGGAAGTTTAACTTCAATGTATTTACCTTCTCCTTTCTTTAATTCCTTGAGAGATGTGTTTCAAGAACATCAAGGTCTTTTAATTATGATGAGACTTGCTTCACCTTGTTTTCTTCTTTGAATGTCACTTCTTTACTTGTGGATTCATGCTTGCAAAACTTTCTCATTTCATAAGCTACAAGTTCTCCATGAATATATTCCATTGTGTACTTGTTAATGTCTCTAGTTTCTTCTATGGAACATACCTTAGAATCAAAATTATTAGAAAGACATCTTAAAAATTTCTTCACAACATCAATATCACCAATTGTTTTACCAAGTCCTCTTATGCCATTCACAATTTCATCTATCTTAAGGAGATAGTCTTCCACCTTTTCATCATCTCCTATTTTTAGATCTTCAAAACTTGATTTTAAATATTGTGTCTTGGCTTCTTTAACTCTATGATTACCATAATAAGTTTTTTTTCAAATTTTCCCATACTTCTTTAGAAGATTTGCAATGCATTACCTTAACAAATACATTGATGCAGACCAAGGTGAGAGAATCCAATTAAGGACAGTCCAACCTTGTAGCTTTAGAATTACACAGTAGAATTACACAACAACACAAGTCAACATATGTTTCAAAACATATTTTCCATAACATGCCCGACTGCAAGGCCTTCTGAGTTAGGGCCAATTACAATCAAGAAGATTACAATTTGGCAAGATCCACACATAGATCCAATACAATCGTAGCTAGTTCATCTCTGAAGACAATCAAAAGCTAATGGAAACCCTAAGGTAGATCTAAACTTGAGCTCGCAAGCCTCCAAGAAATCTCCTTGTCTCCAAGTATGAAACCACTAGCTCTGCTATAAGAACTATTAGACAAATAATCTTATCTACAAGATCATGGAAGATCTTTTCCACAACTTCACCAACTCCAACTTCTCATAATCCAGAAATAATATTCAAGATCTGCCAAGTGATGATCCAAAAATCCTCTCTAGTACGTTCCTAAACAACTACCCAAACACCCCTTTAAATACTAATCATCAGCCACAGCTCAACTAGATGACAACATTAACTCTCCCTAACAAATATTAAATGCAATACAAGTCAGCTCCAAATTGCCTTAAAAATAATTAAATCCAACATGTCAGCCTAAAACAATAGCTACCAACTTTAAATGCACCAAGTCAGCCTAACAAATCACACAGAACTCCAGTCGGTAAACCAGGATAACCGAGCAATAGTGAAATAACCAAGCATGCCAAGCATCGCTGAGCACCAATATCAACCGAGCACCACAAGCATCACCGAGTAACACTTTTACCGAGCACCAGAGATTACTGAGTTCCTTCAATGATTGAGCTTCCTTCAATGACTGAGGCCGTCGATCAAAGCTGTAACCGAGAAAAACTAGCCAAAACAACAAACATCCATGCAGATTCACCTATGACCAAGAATGCCTCTACATCACCCAAGAATTCCACTACATTAGACACCCCAAGTTCCAAAAGATGTTCATATGTGAGAAGAACATCTTCTAGGATTCAGCAAATAAATCCCAAATTGGTTCTTCATATACAAGTCCTCCATATTTTCAGATTGCATACTCTTCCACTTCAGTTTCTTCTGTCTCTTCAAGTCTTTTCTAGACAATGCACAAGTCAGATCTCCAAACTAATCATTCATTTTCTCTGGATCCACCAACTCAACTCGGCAACCAATATTCAGGCTTCTCCTATCGAGTGTTGTATCCATCAAAGGCATCAACAAAAAATTCATGTCATCCTTCTCAACAGTAAAGACATTTCTGACACAATCATACATAGTTCTGCAATCAAATTGCCAAGGTCTACCAAGCAATACATGACAGCTATTCATATCCACAATGTCACATAACACAAGATCCTTATACTGGCCAATCTAAATATCAATGAAGCATTGTTCTCTAACTTCCAAAGCATGAACATCTTGCAGCCAACCAATACTATAAGTGTAATACCCCAAAAATGGGCTATAAGTTCATTAATCTTCTATATCAACATATCGAACGAAATCGACATCGAAGACCTAACCAAAGGCACATCTGAGCATCATCGAATCCTAATTGATTATCATAAATTTTGCATCAGGGAATATTCCTGGCAATATTCTTAATTATCTTAATTATCTTTAATTTAATGATTATTTGGCGATAAATCACATTTATCCTAAGTTTTATTAATTGAATATTTTCATATTTAATTAATTAGATTTAATTCTACCACTTGATTATTAAGTTGAATTTAATTATATTTATTCCTAAGTATTATTATTCAAATTTGACAATAAATCAAAATTCCTATTATTAATTGATTATATTCTTATTTAATTAATTAAAGCAAGTTGTCATATTTAATGATATTATTTTTGAATAAAAGTTTGATTAAATGATTGATTAACCCATAAATCAATTGTTTTATTTTTCAAAATCAGTTAAGTTGAGAATAAATCACTTCATTTATTTATTAATTCATAATTATCCATGTGCACAATCAAAGAGCAGTTAAACTCCAAATCAAAAAATCAATGCAAGTTATTGACTTTTTGGAACTCAACATCATTTTTGAGTTTTAAAATTGATCTAAACTTCTAATTTGAGTTAAAAAGCTATTTTTGCATGATTTGCATATTTTTGTGAATTAAATTATCTTTATTTAAAAATAACTCAAAAATCAAGTTGAGTTTATTTGAGTGATTTATGGCTTTTTCCATGCACCTCCAAAGCCTTGGATTTCTATAAAAACAAGGCTCAGCTCTTCATAATTCATCTCTGAAATCCATGAATTTGCATTCTCATGCTGTTGAATTGGAGTCTGAAGAATTATCTTTGCGAATCCAAGCTATTGTGAGATCTTTCTTGTTTTGAGCATTGCATATCATTTAGCATAGATTCATATCATTGTTAGATCAATTTCATATAGATTAATTTCATATCAGTTTATCATTCTTATTGCATCATAAAATCTAAAAAACATAGCTTAATTTGCATCCAATTTCATATCTAGATCAATTTCATTCAAATCCTTCATTTAGGTGTCATCTAGGTCACTAATCTTGATTGCAATCTGAGAACATCAATCTCACACCTATTAGAAGGCATTAAATTGCCTGGTTAGTTTAGCTTTCAATTCATTGCACGATTTCGATTTCAACTAACCTCTGATGTTTTACTAAAGTGTTGTGTCTATAGATCAGGTACAATTTTCACAAACACATTTTTGGCACCCATTGTGTGGCAACCCACCTTTACATGCTGGTTTTGACTTCTTTTTTTGGAGCTAAAGCCCTAAAGTTTCAAAGATTTAATTTTATCTCTCAAACAGTTTAGATTTTTTCTCTAAATTTTTTTTTGCAAGTTGAACACATATCAAAGAAGCTATAGTAAAAAATTCAAAATTTTTTGAGACGGTTTGAATTTTTAATAATTTTTTCTTTAAATTTAAGAAAAATTTAATATCTGACACAAATCAGCATATTTTTCAAAAAAATTTATATTTTTGAAAAGCTCTTTAAATTATACAGGGGGTCTAATCTTTGTGTTTTAAATTTGGACGCAATATAATAGCTCAAATAGTCAATTTACAAAAATTGGTCTGTTTTGATAAAATGGATCTCTAGGGCACAAATCAAGAGATTTTTTAAAAAATTTTACACTTTTGGAAAGCTCGCTATTTTATAGCAGGGTCTCTCTTGTGAATTTCTATTTTTGTGGCCAAAATCATTAAAAAAAATCAGATCTTGTTGACTAGGTCAAATGTAGCAAAAAAAATAAAGTTTTGTGATGGGTATGCACTTATTTTTTTTGCATGGTTCAATGAATGATATGAGTTGTCATTTGAGTTAATTTGTAGTTATTATTGCTAATAATAATTGATTTTTAGAGCTAACCCTATGGTTTTCATAAGTTGAATATATGTTGCATATCTTGTTTGCTTGTTTGCTTGTTGGAGATCACTTGCTTGCATGGAAAAGCTCAACAAGAATTGTTAAAAATTAGGTAAATTCTACTAAGCGTGTTGCAAGGATCCCAAGTATTCTCCTTCATCTAATAACATTTTGATTTGGACTTAAAATAAATCTCTTATGTGTCTGGCTTGTGTGCATCTTTTCATGCTTTTGTCTATTTCTACACACTTGCATAATTGATATTAGGTTGTGACCCCTTAAGGATTCATTAAGTAGTCTTAGATACTTGTGATTAATCTTGATTGCTATCTTGGGTTATTGGACTCACTAATCCGCTGACCCCTTGTTCCACCCTGTGGTTGCAAGGTCAGTGCCACATTAAAGGGGAGGGGTCAACAAGATAGAAGCGTTAATTGTTCCACCAGGCAACCCTTTTGTGCTTTTTAGAACTCACTTGTTTTCTAAGTTGGGGAATTGTTTTCAGCTTGTGTGAGGTGTTAAGTTTTTCACTTTGTGGACTCATCTCATATTCACTTTAAGTGTTAAGTGTTCCTCTTTCTGCTTTTTGGGTACTTTTGGTAGATTTGCTTTTTGGAAATATACATTTGTGCTCACATAGTAATTAGGCCCTATGAACACTATTCGTGATTCTTGAGAGATTGGATTCCCAAAAAAATCCTTCTTGATGATAGAATCCTTGCAGGTATGGAGGATGCTTAGTGCATTTCACATTCAACTTGGTTAGTGTGTCTTCTTTTATTGATCGATACATTCTCTCCTAGGAGAGGTTGATAGATCACATGGGGTTGACATCACGAGCTTTGGTGAATCAAAATTGGTTAGTGTGTCTTCTCTTATTGATTGATACATTCTCTCTCCAGAGAGGTTGATAGATCACGTGGAGTTGACATCATAGACCTTGGTGAAGCAAAACTTTGTCTTAGCATGTCAAATTTATCTGTCTGCTTTGTTTCGGTTAAAAGTGAAGAGGTGTCAAAACCTTGGATCTGGAGCCAAGTCCCCTTGTGGTATCATACTGTGAGTCACCTTTAGAGAGGGTTAACTGTAGCGGACACTCCCTTCATAGGGAAAACTGCATTAATGAAACCTCAAGTGGTAATAGCCATTTTCATCGTGGTAGTGACAGCCACTATATAAATGTCCTTGTGGAAGAAATCTTCACAGGTGTGGTTCATTGTTGGGTTGTCAGATCTCCCTAGCAACTCCTGATTGATTAAATTCTCAGACTGTGTCAAAACCCTGGTGTGCCAGGATTGGAGTTCACCCCTTTGGATCATAAAAGTTGCAGAGTCAAACCATTACTAAAAACCCCAATGAGGCCAAATTTTTATTTTCTAGGGTATATGTGCATTATTGCAAAACATTTTGGAACATACACAATTAGTGTTTCGGAGGATTAGAATGAATAAAATCACTTGATTGTTCATGCGCAAGGTTGCTTTTGCCCTTGTTCATTGTTTTCAGACATGCTTGAAACCACTTGCTTGTTGTTTTGCGTGCTTGTTTATCTATCTAGTTACTGAAAATGAACAAATCTGTTACAATCCTCAAATTTGGATAGTACAATTTGCAAACAATTTGAAACTGAAAACCCTAAATTTGCAAAATTTGAAGTGAAATTCTTTTCTAGAGTCAAAAGTCATCTCAGAAGGTCAGAAAGTCATACGAGTTTCTATCAAATGTCATTTCATTACTGCCCAACTGTCATATGGTAAGGAACCCAGTATCATACAAGTCTTTCTACCAGTCAAATTCAAAGTCAAATCCTACTAGCAATTGTCGTACAAGCTTTTCAACTATCATTTCATAGCATACCCACTATCGTATGAGTCTACAGAATGTCATTTGGGAAATTTTTGAAAGTTGTCAGAAAATGTTCAGAATTGCCAAATACTTAGCTTTTTCAGCCTAGTTCCAGAATCTATTGAACAAATCACTATGTCAAGAACAGAGTAGTAGCTATTAAGAATCAGTACAAATGTCTCAAAGAATTAGTACACATGAGGAAGAAATTCTAATCATAGCTATGATGAAGCAGATGCAAGCTATGCAAGTCAAACTTAACAAACTTGAGAAAGAAAAGCAACCTAAAGAGTTTTCCATGGAAGCTCTATGTCCTTTTCCATTTGATAAAGACTTGTACATGTTACCATGCCCCCAGACAGAATTTGAGCAATGTGATAATCCTTATGATACCTCTTCCACGGAGAGTGACACATCCATCTTTGGAGACTATGATGACTATGATGATGGACAATATAATGATACCTATGACACCTCTGTTCCTAAGAGTCCTCGTCATGTTTTCCTACTTATTCGAAATGGGATGTCACATTGGATAGATCATGATGGTGATCCATATGATTCTAATTTTGAAAAAGACTTTGATGATTTTTGTGAACAATACCTTGATTATGATCCATCTACTACTTCTGAGGACTATAAAATGCATCATGCTAGCTTGAAGCATCAATACTACAAGGATCTCTCCTCTAAGAACTCTCATGCTGAAAATAAAGATTACACTATTAAGAAAGATCATGTTAATGCTGAACCTTTGTCTTGTGATGGTTCCCTTCCATCCCCTATTTCCTCCAATAACCATACACTTCCTATAGCTTCTGAGTCTTCCAAATCCTTCACAAATCATTCATCCAATGAAAGTCCTGATACTTTTCGTACAATTCCCTATAGTTATCCTCAAGGGCTACCTCTTAAAGAAACTCAAGCTAACCTTCACTTGGCTGCAAATACTTTCAATAATGCTAAACCTAAAGAGCCTAAGTCTTCATATGCTATAATTCCTATTTTAGCTAGTCCTCCACCATCTCTTCCAAAGTCTTCCATACAATCCCAACATGCTTCCTTGTCCTTAGAAGTGGCTCCATGTCAAGAGGACTCCAGAAATGATAAAGAAAAGAACATAAAGAAAGATCAAGATCAAGAACCATCCATGTCATCCACTCCTTTTCACGATGTCTCTTATCCGCCTCAGGGTTCTTTTGATCCTGCACACCCTTTTTCATGCATTCCATCATGTCTTAAGTCTTCTCCTAAGCAAGATCAAGCTACTACTTACATTGTTGAGCTTATTAACAATCAAAATAACCTTACTACACTTTCTCTTTCCAAAGATGATACTTCCATTAAGGTTGGTAAAAATGGTGTTGTTCCTTCCAATGTTAAGCCTATTGAAAATCAAGAAAAAAATTATGCGCTTGTGCTATCCAAAGATCCTTGTCAAGATCAAAGTCTTCCATCTTCTTGTTCTACCACTCCATGTTCATTTCCACTTTCTACTCTTCCTAAGTCTTTGCAAGCTTTGAACAATCCTATCAAAGAAGGTGCTCATATTCAAGATGTAGTTGATTCTATTGAAAATTATAATGCTCACTCTAAAGATGCTGATATCCTTGGTTGTCATATAGATGCTAATGAACTTATTGATTATCCTTTTGTGTCTTCCACTTCCATCCTTGGACCTCTTCCACCAATACTAAGGGCTTCGCATCTACCTTCCATCTTGGGTCTTTATGTCCCTTCACTTTCCCCTCCTAAATCTCCTAATTTTCCATCCATCTTGGGTCCTTACATCCCTCCATCTCCCATCTTTCTTCAAGATCAACATAGATGCATACCCTTGAATCCTTTTCATCCACCCACCCATCTAAACCAGTCATATCCTCCTTCTTCTTCCACAAGTCCCAAGTCTTTTGGAAGTAACTTGAATGTTCAATACAAGAAAAAGAAGCAATACAAGAATCTATCAAAAAAAGAAGATCACCATGTCTCCTCTAATAGACATGGAAACATAAAGTCAAAAGAGATATCTAAGAAAAAAACTACAAGACAAGTATGGGTTCCAAAATCCATCATTGAAAATATTCTCTCTAGATCATCAAAAAGAAATGAAAAGCCTACAACTATATGGATTCCAAAGTATCTCTTGAAAGAGTTTGGTGTTGAGAAAAAAGTGAAGTTGACATTCAAGCTTCTAAAGACTTCCACTTCATCTTCTTCCAAAAACATTCTTCCATTCCATGTGCCTAAACCACAACCTTTGTTATCCATTCACCATATTCCTTCATTCACGTTTCCTCCACCCTCTCGCCACCCTTCAAGGTGTGTTTTGATGTTGATCTTTCCTTCCTTTCCATTTACCCTTTCACAATCCTTCCATTCATTATCCTTCTACCTTCTATCTTTTTTCCTCATTTGTCTATTCCTCCTATCTTCCAACCTCACTCGCTTTACATAAAACTGTATCCTCTATTTTTGTCTTCCATCTCCCTTTCCCTATCAACATCTTTGAGCGTATCATTTTGAATCCTTTGCATATCATGGTTTATCCTTTCAAGGAGCATTATCTAAAAAGCTTGCCTTCTTTAAAAAAAAAAAAAAAAAATTTAAAATTTTTTTTTAAAAAAATGAGAAAAAGAAAAAGTACCTTGGTGAAAACCTGGAAACAGGCGCCTTGATAGAAAAATAGAATCTCTGCCAAGATGGTGAAAACTCGGCAAATAGGTGCCACATGTTTCAAAATGGTCCATCTATCAGCACAATCTTAGTCTTTCCCAACTTTCAGTTTTGCTTTAGTTTGTACATATCTCCTGGTTTGTTTCTACATTTTCAGTTTTCAATAAGTCGGTCTGTACACCACTCAGCTCAAGTGTCTATATCCTATCAATGCTTAACACTTGGGGGCAATCAATGTTATATCCTATGGCCTCCAATATATCTTAGACGTATCATATCCAGTCAGAGTCCTTTGAAGCTTCATTTGAGTCAGTCAAGTCTATCTCGTCTCCAGAAAGGATTTTGCATCTACAACAACAATCAAACACAAACTGAAAACAATCTGTGCTTTTCATGCTTTTATCTCCTTGTATGCTTACTGATTCGCATTAAAATTTTTGTATATTGTGTCCCTTCAAGCTCTTCGATGATGTCCTTTATAGGATTTAGAGAGTGATGACTAGGGGCATAATCTTTTCTTTGTCTTCTTCTTGTATGTGAGAATCTAACGTCTTTAGAAATTTTGGATTGAAATGGTGTCCGACTGTAAGAGCCTCTATCTCAAATTGGATGGCCATGCGTACCTCGACCATTGATACCCAAAAAATTCAAGGAAGTTAGATCTCACTATTGTTTTTTTGAGTAAGTTCTTTCTCCTATTGTGAAACGCGATCTTACCTAAGGATGTGAATGATAAAGGGTCACTACGAGTAGTTCACACTGGATTTAGAATGATCTCTTGACTATTTGATGTGTATGTTAAATGCAAATTGCTATATCAAAATGGACATGATACTTAGGTCATCTTAGCGCTTGTGCCTTGGTGCTTGTATCTAATTTGACATTCTGAAAATAAAACTAATATTCATATGTCCATGGTTGTTTGACCAGTGGGTGTTGTATTGGTTCTTGAGCGTTAAAAATCAATATTCATGTCCCTGGTTTCATAGCTAGTGGGCATTGTATTGATTTATCTAGTTACCTAAAAGTTCAATGATGATAATAAATCGACACATGATCAGTGAGTAGGTCCTAGGTCCTAGGGTTGCATTATCATCCTGCATGTTTCTTTGCATTTTTGCACTTTGCATGATCTCACAAATTGTTTGAACACTTAAAAGATTCTTCAATCACCTCTTCTAATCTAACAAGAGCTGAATCCCACATGAAGGTTCCTCCAACAAAATAGCAAGTAGAATCCTTTTTTTTGGGATCAAAATCAAAATCTGAGATCATTCATATTGTCAACTCCTTGCATAATCGACCTTCAATCATCACAAAAATCCAGAATTCAACTTAATTGATTATCTTCCATCAAACTATCAAAATTTCAACTTGGTCAACCATGGCCAAACCTAGTCAAACTTAGTCTTTTGGACCTCCAAACGATGCAGAATGCGTTCCCGGACATGTTTAACCACTTCTCAAATCAATTAACATGCTTGTAAACTATCAACACTAACTTTTCTTGTCAGATTTCAATTTTAATCCTGAAGGGGGCATGGTATTACACATCATTCAAAGTCTGTAATCTAGATTTGGAATCATATCTTTCCTTAGTAATCAAGACAACAACCACATCTAGTTGTTGATTCATCAAAAGTCCTCATCACTTGGGGCAAATCAATCATCGCTCAGGGCATATAAGATTCATCGAGATCCATATCAATCTGGTATTCTCTTAATCTTGTAAATTATATCAGTTTTTGCAACTATCGGTTCAATTGTGTTATTTCCTTGATTCTTCGATAACTAAAGGGTTCAGATGTGATACCTACATGATTCTTCTAAGGACAATTGAGTCTGGAATCGGTCACTCACTTCTTTGCAATCCTAAGGTTCGAAATAAGGTGTTTTGACACTTTTTTCACAATCATCGGTTCATTTGTTGTTATAGTTAACATTATCTTTGGTCATTCAGGACCTATCATCTTCATATCAAATATTTCAATCAGCTTCTATCTCATATCAATTATCAATTTTAAATCAGTTTCATATCTTTATCAAACACAGACTATCTTTGAACCACCGCGTTTCGCATAGTAATTCAAAGGGGCAAAATGTAATAACCCAAAAATGGGCTATAAGTTCATTAATCTTCTATATCAACATATCAAACAAAATTGACATCAAAGTCCTAACCAAAGGCACATCTGAGCATCATCGAATCCTAATTGATTATCATAAATTCTGCATCGAGGAATATTCCTGGCAATATTCTTAATTATCTTAATTATCTTTAATTTAATGATTATTTGGCGATAAATCACATTTATCCTAAGTTTGATTAATTGAATATTGTCATATTTAATTAATTAGATTTAATTCTGCGACTTGATTATTAAGTTGAATTTAATTATATTTATTCCTAAGTATTATTATTCAAATTTGACAATAAATCAAAATTCCTATTATTAATTGATTATATTCTTATTTAATTAATTAAAGTAAGTTGTCATATTTAATGATACTATTTTTGAATAAAAGTTTGATTAAATGATTGATTAACCCATAAATCAATTATTTTATTTTTCAAAATCAGTTAAGTTGAGAATAAATCACTTTATTTATTTATTAATTCATAATTATCCATGTGCACAATCAAAGAGCAGTTAAACTCCAAATCAGAAAATCAATGCAAGTTATTGACTTTTTGGAACTCAACATCATTTTTGAGTTTTAAAATTGATCTAAACTTCTAATTTGAGTTAAAAAGTTGTTTTTGCATGATTTGCATGTTTTTGTCAATTAAATTATCTTTATTTAAAAATAACTCAAAAATCAAGTTGAGTTTATTTGAGTGATTTATGGCTTTTTCCATGCACCTCCAAAGCCTTGGATTTCTATAAAAACAAGGCTCAACTCTTCATAATTCATCTCTGAAATCCATGAATTTGCATTCTCACGCTGTCGAATTGGAGTCTGAAGAATCATCTTTGCGAATCCAAGCTATTGTGAGATCTTTCTTGTTTTGAGCATTGCATATCATTTAGCATAGATTCATATCATTGTTAGATCAATTTCATATAGATCAATTTCATATCAGTTTATCATTCTTATTGCATCATGAAATCTTAAAAAAATAGTTTAATTTGCATTCAATTTCATATCTAGATCAATTGCATTCAAATCCTTCATTTAGGTGTCGTCTAGGTCACTGATCTCGATTGTAATCTGAGAACATCAATCTCGCACCTATTAGAAGGTAGTAAATCTCTTGGTTAGTTTAGCTTTCAATTCATTGCATGATTTCGATTTCAACTAACCTCTAATGTTTTACTAAAGTGTTGTGTCTACAGATCAGGTACAATTTTGACACACACAATAAGGATGTGGATGTTTCATTCTATTCAAACCAAGTTTGTGAACCATGTCCTCAGCAACAAGGTTATCAGTACTACCACTATCAAGAATAACATCATAGAGTTTACCTCTAGACTTGCATCGGGTCTTAAATAAGTTACTCCTTTGACAAGGTTCATCCTTTGTATTGAGCAATGTTCACCGAAGCAGCAAGTTCTAAGATTTAGGTTCATTCTGAATGTTCTCATTCACCACAGTAGTTCGTCATTCAACCTTCTTCTGTGTACACTTAAAAGAATGATGTCCTTCCTCTCCATAGTTATAGCAAGTACTTTTAAAGATAACTCTACCTATCTTCTTTTTCAGATCTACAAGTTTTTGGTCATCTTCTACATCAATTGGTTTATCCTTCGTTGAGTGATCAACTTTGTCCTTCCCTCAAGAGTTACTATGTTGTTTCCTTTTCAACTTATCTTCTACCTTCATAGAATACCAATAAGCATCTTCAACAGAATCAATCTTTAGCATACCAAGCTCATCCTGAATATTGAATCTAAAACCATTCACATATCGAGCTACCTTTTCCTTACCAATCTCTTGGTGACCAGACCGAATAGTAAGTCTGTAGAACTCTTCGGTATAATATTCAATAGATAAATCCTTCTATTTCATTTTCTACAACTTCATAAAAAAATCAAGCTCATAGTCAACCGGTATGAACATATCTTTCAATTTAGTCACCATCAACCTCCACCGATTGATCTTCAATTCACCTTCATCTTCTCTATCCCTTTGCAATCCTTTCCACCAAAGGGCAACATGTCCTTTCAACTTAGTCTATGCCAATCTCACCTGAAGAGGATCTTTAATTTCTTCCAGCTCAAAGAAATCTTCAAGTTCACTAATCCAGTCAATCAAGTTCTCGGATTTCAAGGTACCATAGAAAGTAGAAACTTCCATTTGGTAACTATGACTTAACCAAGCTCCAGGTCTAGGCAACCGAGTAGTTCTATCTTCACCAGATCTATCTCTTCAGTCATCACCACTAGATCCAGTAGCTTCAAATTCTTCAGTAGCTTCTTCATAGCCATCTTCAATACCAACATTCTGAGGTACACCATTAACAACTCTCATGATCTCGGTGACCATATCATTCTTCATCAATTCTATCTCAGATTTGAAATATGATTTAATCTTCTCTATAATCTGGGATTCAACAGTATCACAAAGGTCAGCAATAACTCTAGGGTCTAATCTTCTCAGAGACATCCTTAAAGATAAGCAAGAAACCCTCTGTAGCAAACCCTACACCGATCACCTTGTGACAATCTCCAAGTTGAATGCAAGTTAGATCAGACTGCCACCCTACAAAGAAAACTAGGGCAAGACTCCACAAGTTCAGTGCCATAGATCTATAATCAAAATCATACGATCTCTTCACCAACAAGATCAAATTTGCAAGATCAGCCTTGCTAGGTCAACCTTCTGCTTCAACAAGACCAAACCTTCGACTCTGATACCACCTAATGTAGACCAAGGTGAGAGAATCCAATTAAGGATAGTCCAACCTTGTAGCTTCAGAATTACATAGTGGAATTACACAACAACACATGTCAAGATATGTTTCAAAACATATTTTCCATAACATGTCTAACTATAAGGCCTTCTAGGTTAGGGCCAATTACAATCAAGAAGATTAAAATTCTGCTAGATCCACACAGAGATCCAGTACAATCTTAGCTAGTTTATCTCTAAAGACAATCAGAAGCTGATGGAAAACCTAAGGCAGATCTAAACTTGAGCTCGCAAGCCTCCAAGAAATCTCCTTGTCTCCAAGTATGAAACCACTAGCTCTACTACAAGAACTATTAGATAGACAATCTGATCTACAAGATCATGGAAGATCTTTTCCACAACTTCACCAATTCTAACTTCACACAATCCAGAAACAATATTCCAGATCTACCAAGTGATGATCCAAAAATCCTATCTAGTCCCTTCCTAAACAACTACCCAAACACCCCTTTAAATACTAATCATCAGCCACAAGTTGGCTGAATGACAACATTAACTCTCCCTAACAAATATTAAATGCAATACAACTCAGCTCCAAATTGCCTTATAAATAATTAAATCCAACATGTTGACCTAAAACAACATCTACCAACATTAAATGCACTAAGTTAGCCCAACAAATCACATAGAACTCCAGTCAATAAACTAGGATAACTGAGCAACAATGAAATAACCAAGCATGCCAAACATCACCAAGCACCAATATTGACCAAGCACCATAGGCATTGCCAAGTAACACTTTCACCGAGCACCACAAATTATCGAGTTCCTTCAGTGACCAAGCTTCCTTCAATGATCGAGGCCATTGGTCAAAGCTACAATAGAGCAAAATAGGCCAAAATAAGAAACATCCATGCAGATTCACCGAGGACCAAGAATGCCCCTACATCACCCAAGAATTCCCCTGCATCACACATCTTTAGACAAATTATTAAGTATTATAAATTTAGCTCTCATATCAATTCATACTTATTCTTTTAATTAGGATCTATAGGTAAAGTATTAGGAACATTACAAGTATTTTCAACTAAAGCCCAAACCTCAATATTAATATACAACAAGTATGTTTGCACCATAACTTCCCAAAAAGCATATTCTGGTCAATCAAAAATAGAAACCTTTGAGGAACTATCATGAGCCATTGTAGTTAAGTATTCCACTCAATGAATTTTACATCAATGAATTTCACCAAAGAATACAAGCCTTCTTAAAATGAGTATATCATATTATAAAAAGTATAATAAGACTTAAAACAACATATTTGAATGCAAGAACCTGACTTTGTACACACTAAAGTAGTGCACTTCTATGAATCCTTACAATCAAGAACACTCAAGAATGAGGTCTCAAAAATTGATCCATAGCTCTTTATGTATGGAGTTGCAAGATTTAAAATTGCTCTCAGCTAGAGCTAATAGGCTTAATGACGTTGCTAGTCAACCACACAATGAGAGATTCAAATGAAGACAAGGGCAAGAATGCCAATATCCCTAAGAATCAAATGAAATGCAATGCAAGTAAGCTAAGAATGAGGATGCAAATATGTAAGCTATACTATGAAAATGAAAGTACAATTTAAACTATGAAAGGAAAGTACAAGCTAGACTATGAAAGGAAAGTACAAGGATTACAACCTTCCTAATGAAACTATGTGAGATTAATCTATAGCATAAAAGAAATCTAAACTATGAATGTCACGATTATGAAACTATGAAAACAAACTAAATGAGATGCAACAACAATGTATTCAAAGCTTGGATGCAAGGATGTTTTCAAAGAGCTCCAAATAACCTAAAAAACTTGCAGCATAACATTGACATAAAACATGAATAATATCTATATGCAAATGAGGAAGAGAGCTCTCTTTTTATAGGAAATGAAAAGGAATGGACCATGGAGATTAAGAGGCAAAAGACTTAATCAATGATGGAGCATCAAAGAAGAGCAATCCATGTGCACAAGTATCCTCCAATAGGAAAATAAGAGTTGACTTTTGTGTCCATATGAGACAAAAAGTGTTTTTTCCCTTTTTATAAAATAAGAATAATGCTTTATTTGTGCAACTTAGGATAAGAGGAAAAGTGGGAGCTTTTTATTTATTAAAAAGGGAGAAAATATTCATTTTAATCAAATAAAGACTTAGGATAAAATGGTTAGCCTAAGGAAAATAATTGAATATGATAAAAAGAATTTGATCAAGCAAATTGATATAATTGAAAAATATTGATTCAGAGATTTGACAAATTGCTAAATGGGGGCCCAAAGTCTAGGCGACCATTTTAAGGTGCATAAATTTGCCCCTCTTTGACTAATGTGTGATCATTTTGGGAACACAAGTGGTCAAAGAAGAATTGAAATGTGAGTTCATTTT
The DNA here is from genome assembly GCA_027943335.1 of Chamaecyparis obtusa. Lineage (NCBI taxonomy): Eukaryota > Viridiplantae > Streptophyta > Pinopsida > Cupressales > Cupressaceae > Chamaecyparis > Chamaecyparis obtusa. Next base: position 1,695,813 of record BSBK01008474.1, on the reverse strand, counting down.
GGGATCACAAAACAACTCAGACGTGTGTTCATTTTGGGAACACACCTGGACAAAAATAAACAAAAAATTTTGGACATGAGTTCATTTTGGGATCACATCCAAAATAAGAGATAAAAATCTCAAGCTGAGCGAAAGCTCATAAAAAGATAGCTGAATCAAGAAAATCAAGGATTAAATCCAATAGGTACTGCCCCCTCGGAATCGAAATTGAAATTAGGTAGAGGAGAATAGCAGATTGATAAAAGATGATCAAATCATAATGAAATCATAATCAAAGATAAAGGATAATAGGATAACCATTAGGCAGTGAAAACATGCCCCGGTGATGAATGAGAAGAAAAGAAATGAGGTGAATGGAAGACTAGAAGTGTGAAAGACATGAAAAGGAAGAAATTCCATCAAGGATTGAAGAATTATGCCTCAAAAAATTAGTCAACTGCACAGAAGAAAGATAAAAATTTTAAATGTGATTTTGACTATCAAGATGACCTCGGATTTCAATTTCAAGTCCAAAAATGGATCCTAGATGTTGAAATTAGCCAGGGATGCAATTCTCACGCAATTCTAAGGTGTTTTGAAAATTGATCAAAAAGTCAAAATGCTAGGAATAGAAAAGGATGTGATGTAAAAGATAAGGAGCGAAAGACATAAAGAAATAGAAGGTGAGCGCAGTTGACCAACTAGTCCATGAAAGATAAAAGGAGAGCTCTCTCCTCATGCAAGGTGCAAAACTAATCTAATCATGACCCTAAAAATGCAAGCTACTATGAAAAGTGGTTGACTTGCAAGGTCACAACGCTTATAGAGATCTAATTATCATCATCGAGCTTTATTGGTAGCATCATAAGATCATACAATACACACTAGTATGACTATGGGTATATGAATATGATCTATATCGGATTGAATGTGGGTATCTCACCCAGGTATCAAAGACATATAGGTCAAGATGACTAGTGCAGTGAGATTACCTAAGTTTGATATGACAAGATTATACTCACATCGAAACACAAGGAAAGTCAAGATGACTATAAGTATGCACTTGCAAAAACAATCAAGGATGATACCTTTTAAGTCTTTAGTGTCAAGTGGATCAAGATTGAATGCTAATGACAAAAAGAATGAACAAGATACACCCACAAGAAAAAAAAGCAATAAAACATGTTCTTATGCCCCAATCTTCTAGCTCAGGATCATTGAAAACTATTAGGGATAGAACACTCAGCAAAGAAATCATCATAGATGACACACAAAGAAATAAAGTCAAACAAGTCTTAGTGAGCCAAATGTTTAAGTGCGTGTGTGTAGGTCATAGAATCAAAATTTGAGTATCAAATTTGCTAATGAGCGATATCGCATCATACTTAGACTGGTGGGTAAGACATCGGATAAGTGTTGAGAAACACTCGACGCTAGGGTAGTGTTGAAAAACACTTTTTGTGAAATGCCCCAAGAGACAAATGCACCTAAAGGACCTATGCTAAAAGTTATGCCCCCTAGACAAAAACAAAGACCAATTCTAAACCAAGGCAACAAGGTCAAGGCATGATGGAGAAAGGCTAAGTGTCAAGGATGCATGTTAAAAGACAAGGGTGCAAAGGCCCCAAGTAGTGCCTATTTCTAGGTTTTCACCACTTTGATTTATTGCAATTTTTTTCTCTTTTTTCATTTTTTTGAATTTTTGCTACCAAGGCGCATGTTTCTAGGTTTTCACCAAGGCACTTTTTAATTTTTATTTTATTTTTTAATTTTTTTTTTTTTAGGACTTTATATACTGTTTAGAATTTTTTCAGCATCATATATGAATTTTTTTTAGAATTTTTTCAAGATCAATAAATATATACAAAGGATGCCCCCAGACAGAATGGGCATCAAACTCATGAGTAAGATCACATCATGTAGTCCCAATGTCTAGCAAGGTGGGGAACGAGAGGGAGTAGCAAGCTGGTGGAAGAGATGTAAGACAAGATAATGAAGGAGAATGGAGGGAAGAAATCCTCAAAGGCAAACTCCTCAAGAGTACCCAAGCTAGGGAAAGATTGTCATGTAAAACACATTTGGACAAGCAATGAAAGGGCAGCATAGGATAAGTCACAAAAGCATAATACAAAAGAAAGAAAGGATGCAGTCCAAAGGAGTAGACATGTCAAGAGGCTTCATAGCATTGTGTTTTACTCTTTTTTTATTAGATCAAGACCAAAAGGGAAAAGGATAGTGAAAGGCTAGAATGAATGGAGCAAAATAAATATGAAGGCTAAATATGAATGGAATGAAATCAAGATAATCATAAGATAGCTCAAAAGATAGCCAAATGTTTGTGTAAAGACCAGCATTGCCAAGATCAAAGAGAGAAGATGGAATGGATGAAACATTGTAGAAGAACTACGCATGATGTCTGATTGCCAGGTTTTCATCACGGTACTTATTCAAGGTGCCACAAAGGAGTGGTTTTCACCAAAGGATGAATTTATTTCTCTTTACTTTTGCTACCAAGGCGCCTGTTCCCAGGTTTCCACCAAGGCACATTTTCAAAATTTTCAAATTTTTTTTTTGAATTTTTTCTTTTTTTTTGAATTTTTTCTATTTTTAAATTTTTTTTTTAAAATTTTGGAAGAAGGAAAGCTTTTCAGATAATGATCCTTGAAAGGATAAACCATGATATGCCAAGGGTTCAAAATGATATGCTCAAAGATGATGATAGGGAAAGGGAGATGAAAAGGAAAGTAAGATCAACATCGACACACACCTTGAAGGGTGGTGAGAGGATGGAGGAAATGTCAATGAAGGAATATGAGAAGGAATATGGTGAATGTTTAGTAGAGGTTGTGGTTTAGGTGCATGGAATGGAATAATATTTTTGGAAGAAGATAAAGTGGAAGCCTTTGGAAGCTTGAATGTCAATTTCACTTTTTGTTCAATTTTAGACTCTTTCAAGAGAGACTTTGGAATCCATATAGCCTTAGGTTTTTTATTTCCTTTCGATGATTTAGAGAGAATATCTTCAATGATGGATTTTGGAACCCATACTTGTCTTGTAGTTTTCTTCTTAGATATCTCTTTTGATTTTATGCCTCCATGTCGATTAGAGGAGACATGGTGATCTTCTTTTTTGATGGATTATTGTATTGTTTATTTTTCTTGTATTGAACATTCAAGTTACTTCCAAAAGAATTGGGACTTGTGGAAGAAGAAGGAGGATATGACTGGTTTAGATGGGTGAGTGGATGAAAAGAATTCAAGGGTATGCATCTATGTTGATCTTGAGGAAAGATAGGAGATGGAGGGACGTAAGGACCCAAGATGGATGACGAATTAAGAGAGTTAGGAGGGGAAAGTGAAGGGAAATAAGGGCCCAAGATGGAAGGAAGACGTGAAGACCTTAGTATTGGTGGAGGAGTTCCAAGGATGGACTTGGAAGATGCAAAAGGATAATTAATAAGTTCATCAACATCTATATGAACATCAACATCTTTAGAGTGAGCATTAGGATTTGCAATAGGATCATGAACATCTTGAATAGGAGTAGCTTCTTTGATAGGTTTGTTCGGAGCTTGCAAAGACTTAGGAAGAGTAGAAAGTGGAAGCAAACATGGAATGGTAGAATAAGAAGATGGAAGGCTTTGATCTTGACAAGTTTCTTTGGATAGCATAAGTGCATCATTTTTTTCTTGATTTTCAATAGGCTTAACATTGGAAGGAACAACACCATTTTCAATAACCTTAATGGAAGTAAGGCCATCTTGATTGTCGTTAAGCTCAATGGTGTGAGTCGTAGCTTGATCTTGCTTAGAAGATGGTGGAATGAATGATGAAGGGTGTAGAGGATCAAAAGAACCATGAAACGGGTGAGAGATGTTATGAACAGGATTGGATGACATGGAGGGTTCTTGATCTTGATCTTTTTTTATATTCTTTTTTTTATCATTTTTAAAGTCCTCTTGACATGGAGCCACTTCTAAGGACAAGGAGGCATGTTGGAATTGCATGGAAGATTTTGGAATAGATGGTGAAGGACTAGCTAAAGTAGGCATTATAGTGGCTAAAAGCTTAAGTTCTTTAGGTTTAGCATTATTGGAAGTATTGGCAGCCAAGTGGAGGTGAGCTTGAGTTTCTTTAAGAGGTAGCCCTTGAGGATAACTATAGGGAACTGCATGAAAAGTATTAGGATCTTTGTTGGATGAAGGATTTTTAAAAGATTTGGAAGACTCGGAAGCTTTAGGAAATGTATGGGTATTGGAGGAAGTAGGGGATGGAATGGAACCATCACAAGATAAAGGTTCATCATTAACATGATCTTGCTTGAGATTGTCATCTTTATGTTCAACATGAATGTCCTTAGAGGAGAAATACTCATAGTATCTATGTTTATAATCAGCATGGAAAGCTTTCTCTTCCTCAATAGAAGTAGATGTATCATATTGTTCACAACAAATATCATAATTTCTCTCAAAATCAAAGTCATATGGATCATCGTCATGATCTTTCCAATATGAGGACCCATTTCCAGTAAGCACAAGAACACGACTAGGAGGACTCTTAGGAATAGAGGTGCCATAAGTATTACTACATTGTCCATCATCATAGTCATCATAGTCATCAAAGGTAGGTGTGTCACTCTTTGTGGAAGAGACATCACAAGGACTATCACGTTGCTCTTTATGGTATGTCTTCTGAAGAGAAGTAAGACTCTTGGGAGAAGTAGAAGAGGAACGAGATCTTGAAGAAGAAGAAAATGAAGACCTAGTGGAAGAAGAAGACTTGGATAATGAGGAATTTGAATAATGTTTAGAAGAGTCATGATAAGATTTGGAAGATGAAGAATGTGAGTAATGTTTATAAGAGTCATGATAAGACTTAGAATGTGAGGAATGATGAGAAGATTTAGAAGATGAAGAATATTTGGATGAGATCATGAGTATGATTCTAGCAAAGGCATGTGATTTTCTCACTTTCTCTTGTATTTTTGCCATAAATTTGTCACTCATGAGAATTTTGGAGGAATAACACTTCGAATATATCAATGAACTCAAGATCATCTATTCTTAATGAAGGTTCCATAACCAGATATTTGAGATTCATGGTTCTTGAAGAGGAATCAAGCGTAGAAATGATAGAAGAGGGGAATAGAAAAATATAGTCTAGATAATAAGAGGAAAAGGAATCAAGAAGAAGAAGAATTTCCCATGGGAATAGAAGAATTTTTAGAAGAACATGGGATACCATGACGTTCATTGAAATGTTGAGCAACATGATAGCACCTAGGATCTAAGATCTAGACTGACCAAGGAAGACTGAGAATTGAAGACCCTTGGTGATAAGATGACCTCACAAAATGTCAGTACCAAACTAGGATAATTAAAATTCTCTAATGTCCAAAAAAAGATGGTAAGATAGAAATTGCAAAAGGCATTACCAACACTGTCAAAGAGGTGCTTAAATCAAAGGATTCCAATATCCTTGCACATTTGAACCAGAAGGATGGACTTAGCCAAATTATATAATTGAAATTGAATTTTGATGGAAATGATTTGGACAAAAAGAGGACTAAAATTCTCCAAGAATGCTACTAACAATTCTAGAGATGTATTTTCTCAACAAGAATAATCTTCTAACTTGGCAATTCTTCCCAAGGTGACTTTGTAAACCAAATGATACTAACCCTAGAGGGCTAAAAATAGAAATTCAAAGTATAGACAAGCTTCCAATAGTAGGATAAGTTACCTACCTAAAGACCTAGCCAACTAAAAGTAACTATGAAACAACTGAAACTAGGTATACAGTAGAAAATTTTCAAGTGACACTTTCTAGGCTAACCAGGCACCACTTTAAGACCAGGCGACACTTTGCGCTACATAGGGTGACAGTTTCCAGGCTAGCGGCATGACACTTTCTAGGCAAGTGGGGCAATGGTTATTTAGGGATGAACTATCGCGTGACACTTCTCAGAATAGGGTGCGACACTATTCTAGGGTCATACGACTCTATGACTAGTGAAGTGCAAAATCTCAGTTTTAAGGCCTTTTTGTTCAAAATTTTTAGTTTGAGGGTTGATTTTTTTATTTTAATCACAATGATAGCAGTAAATTGATAGATTTGCAAATAGTATGGGATCAAACGTGTCTTCAAGTACTTGAAACAAGGGCAAAAGAAACCTTGCCAAGACAAACAATTATGATATCAAAATTGAAAACCTTATGAATTCTACCGATTGTTTGAATGTTCAAGAACGTTAACACTGGTATTACACAATCGAAGACACTTCAAGCAATATCTATCCTAGAAAGTCAAGGCTCATTACTTATCAACTTTTCCTACAACTTAATGTTCCCTTGCCTCACACAAAGTGGTTACCCACAATAGATGTTGGCTTTGTCATGGAGGTGTCAAAGACACAACCAAAGGAACACATATGGTGAGTATCTTGAGGTGATTCAGGTTATTCCACTTGGATCAATCCTTGCACCAAGAAGCTAAGTGGCTAAAATAAGGTGGCTTATAACTATGGTTCTTAATAAGTGCTTTCGTTCACAACACCCCTCTTTCTCCCCAAAGGGGCTCCTTACCTTGCGGCAAGTAACGGACCTTGTAGCCTTACGAGTACCTTAAGCATTCTTGCTCAATGCTTTCCCCATGGTCGCAATCCCATGAGCTACTCACATCAAGCGAAGACAAGTGTTATGTCTACTAAAGTTTTGTGTCCTTGATAGCCTTGAGTTTATAGTGGGTTGGAAGAGCTGACAAAAGGCTTGTCCCCACTTGGGTCGTTCCTCTTGATTGCTCAAGAGTAGGCCCTCTAAAAGATCCTAAGAGCTAAACAAAAAATGGATCAACTCTTGAGGTTCAAGGTTTTTGGTTCACCACAAGGGTGAAGAGCATACTCCCCTATCTCAAGAATTTCTCCCAAACACACCAAGCAAAGATTTAATTACCCCCTTGCTTTCAAAATCCCAAGATGGGTCAAGATTTTTGTTTCAACACAAGGGTGAAGAACATACTCTCCTACCACCTCAAAATTCCTACAACAAAGTATTAAGTGCCTATGAAATAAAATAAGTAGTATATGCCGCATTCAATAAAGAAAGCAATTAAACAAGCACTTGATTTGGTTTTTATGCTTAGGGCAGCCCTGCAAAAACCATTAGTAGCCCTCTTTGACATGCATACTTTTGAAAAATTTCAAGCAATGAGAGCACCTACAAGCACAACTTGTTAGCCCCACAATGATTAGCACATCAAAAAATTAGATAATCTGCAAGTAAAATAGCTAATCAAATGGTAAAATCTGAGGATGAAACTAGCATGGTTGGATTAGGCTTGGAAAGACCTTTCCAACAATATATCACACTTAAACTTTTGATACCGTTTGTAAAAATTTCTAAAAAAATGGGTGCCTGTTTTCTAGAGTGGCACAGATTTGAAAATGCTGAAATTTTCAAAAATTTTCAAAAAGATAGCAAAGAACCCAAAACTTGAAAGATAAATAAAATAGCTCAAAAATAGCTCACTGTCAGGTACAGGTGACACTTTAATTAGCAGAATTGTCATGCAACACTTCTCTGCATAATTGTGCAACAGTTTAGCCTGGGGTGATAGTGCACCTTATATGTAGGCGACATAACTCATAACACAGTGCGACACTTTCTATCAAATGGGGTGACACTTTTAATTGGTAAAGTATCACGCCACTATATAAAGAACTGTCGCACGACACTGGTAAAATGTCGCGTGACACTCTAAGACAAAAAAACCAAAGACCGAGATTTAAGCTAAAAAATTGATGAAAAATTAACAGAAATGCAGAATATGAATGACAAAATGCTAATGTTCTGCCCCACGGTGGGTGCCAAAAATGTACACACAAAAGTAGTGCACTTCTATGAATCCTTACAATCAAGAACACTCAAGAATGAGGTCTCAAAAATCGATCGATAGGTCTCTATGTATGGAGTTGCAAGATTTAAAATAGCTCTCAGCTAGAGCTAATAGGCTTAATGACCTTGCTAGTCAACCACACAATGAGAGATTCAAATGAAGACAAGGGCAAGAATGCCAATATCCCTAAGAATCAAATGCAATGCAATGCAAGTAAGCTAAGAATGAGGATGCAAATATACAAGCTATACTATGAAAATGAAAGTCCAATCTAAACTATGAAAGGAAAGTACAAGCTAGACTATGAAAGGAAAGTACAAGGATTACAACCTTCCTAATTAAACTATGTGAGATTAATCTATAGCATAAAGGAAATCTAAACTATGAATTTCATGATTATGCAACTATGAAAGAAAACTAAATGAGATCCAACAACAATGTCTTCAAAGCTTGGATGGAAGGATGTCTTCAAAGAGCTCCAAATAACCTAAAAAATCTGTAGCATAACATTAGCATAAAACATGAATGATATCTATATGCAAATGAGGAAGAGAGCTCTCCTTTTATAGGAAATGAAAAGGAATGGACCATGGAGATTAAGAGGCAAAAGACTTAATCAACGGTGGAGCATCAAAGAAGAGCAATCCATGTGCACAAGTATCCTCCAATAGGAAAATAAGAGTTGACTTTTGTGTCCATATGAGACAAAAAGTGTTTTTTCCATTTTTATAAAATAAGAATAATGCTTTATTTGTGCAGCTTAGGATAAGAGGAAAAGCGGGGGCTTTTTATTTATTAAAAGGGGAGGAAATATTCCTTTTAATCAAATAAAGACTTAGGATAAAATGGTTAGCCCAAGGCAAATAATCGAATATGATAAAAAGGATTTGATCAAGCAAATTGATATAATTGAAAAATATTGATTTTTGAAAATATTGATTCAGAGATTTGACAAATTGCTAAATGGGGGCCCAAAGTCTAGGTGACCATTTCAGGGTGCATACAGACTTGAGTTAATGTCTTTCAAACTATCAACTTTTTTGAAATGATAAGCCCTTGTTTCTCTTCAAAACATCAAGTACCCAAATATGTTTTATTTTTCCATTAAAAGATCTAATCAAATACTAATATGAATGACTCAAAAATTAATATATATCCCTTCTTCTATCTTGGATAAACTTCTACAATGAAAATAAATTCACAAGTGACATAATAGAAACATAATAGTCTCTTTTATCATTTATTAAATGATAGTCAAGAAGAAAATTGTAAAAGGTTGATGGCATGGACATTGTTAGATGTGAAAGATACATGTTTGATTCTAGTGTTGAGAAAATATTCATGGAGATAGACATAGATGAGGCTTACTGCAAGCTAATGAAATATAGTGATATGTATGAAGAGGTAGAATTGACAAGGCCTATTTACGTTATTTGATAATAAGGTTAGCTTTCTAGGTGACTTGATTCCCAAATGACTGTTAACAGTTTATTATTATATAATTATTATAGCTTTGTCTTTTCAATAATGGATGTTATGATACCGAAGTCCTAAACTTTGAAGTATTTCAAGTATTGCAGTTGTTAGTAGTTAACATCATACAGTATCGATTTATTAGTTTTTGTTCACTAGGTGGGTTATATTATTTTACTTTTTTTAGAGGTGGGGGTATATTAATTTGTTAGAAATTTGTACAAGTGTATAGGTATCTTATGAAATCTCTTCACCATGTTTGCACTTGTCACAAATCCTCTATTTCCTTTTCTCTCATGCAATCTTAAGGATAGACATGGAAAGATCTTAAAAGTCATATATTTTATCACTTAGATAGTACAATACTCCATATAGAACATTAACTCCATATAAATGCATGCAAACATTAACTCCATATTTAGTTTCAATTTCTAATATTGAATTACTCGTGGCCACTCTCTTTTTAAAATTTTTTGATTCTTAGTTTAAGTTCAAATTTCACAACGGTATAATATGTAGACATCATCTAAAATATAGGTAGATGTCTCCCGTATTACTATCTCCATATGTAACGTGAAAAAATAAATAATTATTATTTTGGATAATAAAAACTCGTTTCATTTTATTTTAATTCTATGCAAATGTTTGTATTAGACTAATATTTTTTATACATAAACATGTAAACATGATGTCTACTAATATGCTATAAAAAGAAAAAAAGAATTATGTTTCCACTACTGATACTAAAAGGCTCATCATACTTCACTTATTGTGGTCGCTCTCTTTTTCCCTGTGTGTGATTCCCATTTTCATAATTCTTCCTAGCAGCCTAGGTAGTGGATGTTTGCATTGGATTATTCCTTTTTAGCATAACATGTAGTGAACGTGATATCTGCTGATATATTATAAAATAATTAGATTCATTATATAAAAGGATAGGAAATTCAGAGATTGTTGTGAACATGACTTTTTATTAGTCCACAAGAATATTTTTCATCGTATATGGGGGGCTCTTCTGAACATGACATCTTATACAATTGTTTTCAAATTTGTCACTAAAAAAAGAAATATTCATTTTATTTTATTTTTATAAAAGGTGGTGAGGAAATACACTCTCGACAATTGCACTCGACCAAGAAATATGCCCTACACAATGGTACTCATGCTTGAGCTTCTGATTGAAATCTTAACTTCAATCCATCTCATTAATCCTTCTCCCACACTTAGGAGGTTGTGTCCCATTCCTCCCTATAACATTCATTCTTGTCCATTTCCGTTCATAAAATAAGAAACCCTAACATATGAATTTGAACAGTGTTCCTACGTGTTTGATTGCATAGGAAATAATGAATGAAAGAGTAAACTCTCCTCTACCTTGCAGCTGCCATGGAACACCTCGTCGCTGAGATATATTCATGAGCTTTCCTTCTTTATTCTGCCATCAGAAGACATGGGCATTCTCACAATGCAATCAATGCAACAAACAAATATCCATAACGAACATTTTTAATTGTAAATCTACTTTCTTCTTGTGCCAAAATGAAAACTTTTCAATAGGGCATACGAACCCATTAAATCGGGACGTAAGGGCATCCATTATCAAATGCTAAAATTGGAAATGCTCTATTTGACATATTCGCAAAATGTGGAAGTATAGATGAGGAACATGAATTGTTCTGATGTATGCCTCAAAAAAATGAGGTCTCATGAAATGCTATGGGTGAAGGACATGCACATAATGTCTTAGTTTAAAATGATTTAGAAACTTGCAACCAAACGTGGTTGGTAGGTATAAATCTAGACTCTACAACCTTTTCCAACTTGTGGGAAAATGAGCACTTTTGCAAAAAATATATTGAAGTTACTGATTATTAATATCATATTTAAATAAATTATTTTACTGGTGAAATAAATAACTTACAAAAAATATTGAAAAATAACACAACCATAATTTCACTACTAAAATCATAAGAACAAAAAAAAATTCTATAATAATAAATAGAATATTTTTGGACAAATTATTCCTAGAAAAATACTAAAGGGAAACCCACTTTAGCAAGAGAGAAATATTATAAACTCAAAAAATCAAGAGATACATTAATTTATTTCCTCTTTCACTTCTAGAAATTTTTCCCTCAATTTCTATTGCAACAATTCCTCTCTATTATTGTACCCTATGCTCTCTCTGCACATTTTCTATCACTGCAAATACGTTTACAAAATTTTATTTTCCAAATGTCCTTTGATCCCCTTTTATAACCTTCTTATTGTGGAACTAATTGCGACAATGGATAATGTTATCTAGACTCTAATTTCACTGCTGAAATAATTAACTTATAGAAAATACCAAAAAATAACATAGCCACAATTTAACTACTAAAATCATAGGAACAAAAAAGAAAATATCAAAAATAATACACACAATATTTTTGGACAAATTGTCCCTGGAAAAACCTAAAGGGTGTTATCTCTATTGAGCATTAAAGGTTGTCATTAGTATCAAAGGTTATCAAAGAGATTGGTCAGTTACTTATATTTTGCTAGTCGGTAACTAGAAGCAAAATGGATCAGTCGGTTAACCTTGTACACTGAGCATCAGACAGTTAACCGAGCACCAACAGACACCGACACCGAGCGATAGTAAACACCGAGAAAAGTATATACTGAGCAATTCACACAGTGTTTACTGAGGATCATAGGAAATGGCATAGTATTTAGGAATGACACATTCTTCTATGCAAATGGTTACAACAGATCAAAAAACATTTTACCAAGATCGAGGAATATTTATTGTCAAAATATTTATTAAATGTAATAAAGATCTTATGTAATTTTCAATCTAGACTATTTTTGTACATCGTAGATCTTAGGGTTTTATCTAAGACTTGTAACCTAATTTTGTTAAGCAACATAATGCAGTATGCTATATAATTGTATGTTTGCATCATTTTTTGGTGTGAACTGATGTATGTATCGAGGAGCACTTGAAGCACTTTCCTAACTTCAAGATTATCAGTTGACAAAGTAGAACAGTATACAGAGGATATCAGATTAAGCAGAATCAAATCAGGCTAACTAAGCAGTTTAGAGAAAAGATACATCAGAGTAAAGATGAAAGATATTCAATACTTATTGATCTGTATCAGACAATTAAGTTGTCAATTAGCAGATAATTTCCTATTTCTTTCTAACAATTGCAATAGATTTTTTGGATAAATCTCTTAACAAAGTAGACTTGACAGTCTTATGTAAATCTCTTAACTGAGTGCACACTTCATTAGTGTTGTTAAAATCCTATAACTAGGTAGATCTAGCTGATCTGATATGTTACTCCTAATAGGGTAAGATCACCAGGAGTGATCAAAACTTGTAGTCCTAATAGGAAAACCTTTTCTATCTATAGTAGTGAAGAATTTGTGGGTGTCATCCCCACCGTAGTTTTTACCTTCTAACAAGGGTTTCTGCATTACCAAAATACTTGTGTTATGTGATTGTCATATTGTTGATTTCATGTTGTTTACTTTCATAAAGTTACTGAATGAATTATACATGCAAATTGATACAAGCTATTTTTCAAGGTTATCATTGTTTACTGTATTAGATCTGAAAGGTTTACAAGTAAATTTTTTTGAAGCCACTGATTCACCCCTCCCCTCTTAGTAGCATATCTCTCCTAATCCTAACAATTGGTATCCAAGCACAGTTCTCTTATTGGACAGTTTAACCGCTGAAGGGTAAAGATCTAAGCCATGGAGAGATATAAGCTAGATAAGATTATTGAGAATTAGAAGATACAGATGCAAATATTTATTGAACAATATAGGCAAACCAAGGAAGGACTGAAGAAATTATTGATTGAAAGGAAGAACCTAGCTATTCTACAAAATGAAGTCAATTATCATGAAGAAGTAATTGATGATATATTTGATCATATTGGATCTAGTTCTGGAAGCATTTCTGATGGATCTGAAAGTATAATCTCTAATTTTTCTGAAAAGAATCAACACCTATCTCAACAAGTGAAAGCACTTCAAATCAGTCAAGAATCTCAGATGGTGAGAATGGTAGAGATAATGAACAATGCTAGACAAGCTGAACAAGAAAGGAATCTAGCTATTGAAGACTGAAGACAAATGACTGAACAACTTCAACCTAAAGAAAGTGAAATATAAAGACTTACTGATCGTCACTTTCAAGTATCTAATCAGATGATGACTGTGAATCAAGAGGTCAACTAAGTGAATGGAGAATTATCAAGAAGACTTGAAGATGTTGCAATACTTGGAGAAGATAATGGAAAACTGAGAAATGAAATAAAGATATAGAAACATCATAATGAAATGATGAAATTGACTAAGAACAATTATAAGAAGATTGATGACTTTTTGGATAATCAAAGAAGATTTGGAAGCAAAGCTAGAATAGGCTATACTGACGAAGGAGAATCATCACAACAAGCTGAACAGGTCAACAACAATCTAAACCAAAGGCCTAAAATGCTGACATGTTATCATTGTGGCAAAATAGATCACACTTCCAATGTTTGTAGAAGCAGAGCACAAGGTAAACCTCCTGTTATTTCCAAACTCAATGGATATTGCTATTATTGTGGAAAGTATGGTCATCAAGCTTATGAATGTAGAGCTAAGCTAAATTCTAACAATCCTGCTATGGAGAAATTATGTTACACCTGTAATAAGCATGGACACACTACACAAGAATGCAAGGCAAAATTGAAGCAAGTATGGACTCCTGAGTAGCAGACACAATGCAAGCCCTATCAACTAAAGAGACAAGGTAACTCTTATGTTTGGGATTATAACACATGGGCTAACTATGTTGCATGTGGTAGATATGGGTACATTGTTGAAAATTGTAACAGGAAAAGATGGGCTAGACAATCAAGAAGCTGGACAAGCACTGGAATGGCGTGTTTGCATTGTCACAAGGTCAGTCATTTAAGCAAGGACTATAGAGATCAAGAACCAAAAGAAAATCATCTATTTGAGAGTGGAAACACTATTACAGATATCATGTGAATTAGGAACACTATGTGGAGAAAGGCATCTAATGAGAATGCTGAATCAAGTAATGCTATCAGTGAAACTGTGTCCACTAGATTAGGTGACATTGATACCTCCACCTAAGGCAATATAGGTATGTATGGGACTGGTATCTCAAAATGATCAAATCTTACATACAGTTCCTTATATATGATGGACACATACCAAATCTACATGAATTAAGATGCATTATGGTTTATATGTTAAGAGCTAACAAAGTTACATAGTCGATAAAAGCTAGACTGAGAGTTGGTTACCTGTCGGTAATCACTATTCAAGGTTAACCAAGCACATGTATCAACCGATGAAGAAATTATGTGTTAACTGAGCTGTTAATATCCTATAGTCTTTACCAAGCTGACAACTATTATGAAATAAAAGTAGGTCAAGCATTTAATGCACACAAGTTTGAGCGGGAATATCAAAAAGTCTATAAATACACAAGAAACAAAGTTCATTTTTACATTGCGATTTCAAAGAGCGAAGATTTAACAGAGAAGAGTTCAAGCTAAAGTTTTTTAGAAGGATTCAAGGCTACTATAGATCGAACCAACAACACTCTTCGATGATTCTGAGTAAGTTTATTTTCTACTGAACACTTTATTAACCTACTGCTTGCCGAAACCCTAAACCAATTTATGGCATCTACATCATCTGCAAGCAAATCACACAATATTGAGAAAGAAGTAGAACTAATAGTTAGAGCTAATTTCATTGAACTGAAGTACAAACCACACCCCGAAGTTGCATCACAAATGGATTCAATGGGCACTTTCTCAAGCATCTCAGCTAGGGTTTTGTTAACAGAAGATGCACAGTCTTTCATTCATTGCAAGATTGGAGAAGTAGGAGACTTCAAAACTATGGTTGCATATGAGCAATTGCGTCGCACCGATGGAAAAATGAAACCAAAATACAACCTAATTGAGAAATCAAGATTATCGTGTGGCATACTCTTTCCACAAAAGTTTAAAACTGAATGGATAAGAATTGTATTGAGTCGATATCATGATGAGAAATTTTGGCTGGATAAACTAGTAGAGATCACAAAGAAAATGCTAAGTAGGGTTACTAGCTACCCTACAACTGACAAGGCTAAGGCTTTCTGAAGCTCTTCCCAAGTTGATGTTGAGAAGAACACTAGAGCTACATGGGATGGTTGAGCATTAAAGATTTCAACAATCAAAGACCCAGTAGTAAAATTTGCATCATGTGTGATCGAGTAAAAGATATTTTAGTCAAGAAGATTAAATAGTGTACCTTGTAGTGTTGTAGACATGGCATATAAAATTGTGAAGAAAGATCACCAGATTGATCTTGCAGAAATTTTGATGACACAGTTGAAGGAGAATATGAAGACAATAAGGTCTCAAAAGACAAACACATGTAAGTTTGGTTCACTCCTTGTTTGTTTGTTTTTCTATCTACAAAAGTATTTCCCTAGCATTGGTAAATTGGACAACAGACAAACCTATCACTGTACAGATTACCGATATGATGAGAAAGTTAGGAGATGATATGAATAAAGTTATTGATGAGTACTTTGAAGAATTTAAGGCCAAAATGAGTCAAAGAAGCAAAATTCCAAGGGAATTAGTTAAGAAATTTGAGATAGATATATGTTTTCTAGTAAACACCGATCATACCATGATACAAGCAGTTGAACCTAAGACAAAATGGCTAGCACCTATGGGCTATGAAATGAACTATGATTTCTCTTTGAAATCAATTAAGGCATTGCTAGAATTACCAAAAGACATGAAGACAAAAAGGTTCAGAACCTTTGAAGAAGCCAAGTCAAGAATCAAAATTGGTCATGTTATCAGTAAAATAACTAAGAAGGCATAGAAGATGAAAGATCTTACTGCTAGATTTGGAGATGTCTCTGACTCATCTAAGGAGTCACTAGTTAAAGAAACAACCAAAGGTCAGTTATTGTTGGCTGAAAAACCTTATAACAGTGAGGAAACTAAGTCTAAAAAAGAGAAAGACCCTACTTCAGTTCCTCCCACCAAAACTCAAAAGAAGAAGCAGTTGCCAGTGCAAATAGGTACATGGACAAGATCATCAACTGTAGCCTCACCTCCACCAAAGAAAGGAGTAGTAAAAATCACAAGACTGAGGGAAGCTACACTAAAAAAGACCTATATAAAGAGAAATGCCAAGGTTGTAGCTAAGACACTGAGAAGAAAATGAGAGAAAGATCTCTAGTTCAGGCCATGCCACATTTAAGCCTAGCAAAACTTGATGAACACATGGCTAATTATCAAGCAAGATTCACTATGAAAAACTAAGCTATGTTGATATTGGATGAGAACACAGAAGATGTAGATGAAACTGGCAATTTCCTATGGAAATCAATTCTTAAGGCTAGAGAACAAGCTGAGCAGAGTGCATTCTTAAATCTATCTAAAAGGAGACAACTTTCTAAAGGGAAAGGTATCTACATTGGTGATACTAGAGATGAGAAGAAAAAGGACACTGGCCTTTGAGTTACTGAGGTAATTGATAGTACTAAACAAAATGAAGAAATAAGTATTTCACAGGATACACTAGATCCAGTAGAGATCCAAATGAAGAAGAAAACCGATGATGATGTACTCATTAAGGACATCGCAAATGGTGATCCTGATGACAAAGATGATGAGGATGTAAATATTGCACCGGCACATACTCAAGATGAAGCACAAATCACTGAATGTGCATTTACATCACTATCAAGTGAGCTTCCTATACTAGCAGAAGCAGTAGAAATCCTTTCACATGAGCAACCCAATGGCTCAGACCCCAAGCAACATAAAGACACAATAGGGGAACAAGACACTGAAACACCTGCCAAGCCAAATAAGCCTGAAGGAAAAAAGGCACAAGATGAGCCTAAGGCAATAGAGGTGACCCCACTTGACACCACATCTAAGGCTCCCACTTGTTCAATTGGTACACAGGCTATCAAGGAGTAGTAGAAGGAAGATCACCGATCAAGTCACAGGGTTACAAATAGAACTCCTTCCATACCTGAATATTTTTGAGAAACATATTGTCAAAGCGGAACAACTTGTTGCAACACCAAAAAAATTTGTGTTGGATAACATATTTGACATGCATGCACAAGTCGGTCTTGAGCACATTGCTCTCACCAACTTCAAAGAGGAATGGGAAAACCTCTTGGAATCTATGAAGAAAAACCATCAACATATTTTTGACAAGATGTGAGTATACAGTTTATTTTTTTTTGCATTTGGCATTAATATCAAAAAGGGGGAAATCAATGTATATGTCAAACATGTACTTAGATGCTACGTATACTACATATTACCAGGAGCATGGACCGAGGGGGAGTTATAGAGTAGTAGAGTCACATAATGTACATAGAAATTTTTTTGATAAGGATATATGTATATGGTGGAGATATAAGTTTTGAGACATAAAGTCTACTTATATACATTCAAGTTTTGATACTAATGCCAAAGGGGGAGATTGTTATCTCTATTGAGCATTAAAGGTTGTCATTAGTATCAAAGGTTATCAAAGATATCAGTTGATTACTTATATTGAGCTAGTTGATAACTAGAAGCAAAACATACCAGTTGGTTAAGCTTGTACCCGAGCATCAGATAGTTTATTGAGCACCAATAGACACCAACACCGAGTGACAGTAAACACTGAGAAAAGTATATACCGAGTAGTTTACACTCTATTTACCGAGGAGCACAAGAAATAACATAGTATTCAGGAATGGCACATTCTTCTATGCAAACAGTTACAATAGATCAGAAAACATTTTACCAAGATCAAGGAATATTTATTGTCAAGATATTTATTAAATTTAATAAAGATCTTATGTAATTTTTGATCTAGACTATTTTTGTACACCGCAGATCTTAGGGTTTTGTCTA
The DNA here is from genome assembly GCA_027943335.1 of Chamaecyparis obtusa. Taxonomy (NCBI): domain Eukaryota; kingdom Viridiplantae; phylum Streptophyta; class Pinopsida; order Cupressales; family Cupressaceae; genus Chamaecyparis; species Chamaecyparis obtusa. The sequence continues at coordinate 1,677,509 of BSBK01008474.1, read as the reverse complement.
AGACTTGTAACCTACTTTTGTTAAGCGGCATAATGCAGTATGCTATATAATTATACGTTTGCATCATTTTTTGGTGTGAACTGATGTATGTATCAAGGAGCACTTGAAGCACTTTCCTAACTTCAAGATTATCAGTTGACAAAGCAGAAAAATATACAAAGGAGATCAGATTAAGCAGACTCAGATCAGGCTAACCAAGTAGTTCAAAGCATAGATACATCATAGTAAAGGTGAAAGATATTCAGTACTTATTGATCTGTATCAAACAATTAAGTTGTTAATTAGCAGATAATTTCTTATTGCTTTCTAACAATTGTAATAGAGTTTTTGGATAAATCTCTTAAAAGAGTAGACTTGACAGTCTTATGTAAATCTCTTAACCAAGTGCACACTTCATTAGTGTTGTTAAAATCCTATAACTAGGTAGATCTAGCTGATCTAATATGTTCCTCCTAACAGGGTAAGATCACTAAAAGTGATCAAAACTTATAACCGTAACAGGAAAACCTTTTCTATCTGCAGTAGTGAAGAATTTGTGGGTGTCATCCCCACCGTAGTTTTTACCTTCTAACAAGGGTTTCTACATTACCAAAATACTTGTGTTATGTGATTGTCATATTATTGATTTCATGTTGTTTACTTTCATAAAGTTAATGAATGAATGATACATGCAATTTGATACAATTTATTTTTCAAGGTTATCATTGTTTACTATATTAGATCTGAAAGGTTTACAAGTAAAAATTTTTGAAGCCACTGATTCACCCCTCCCCTATCAGTAGCATACCTCTCCTAATCCCAACAAAGGGAACACCAATTCAACAAGAGAGAAATGTTATTAAACTCAAAGAATCAAGCGATAGATTAATCTATTGCCTTGTACTAGAAGAGCTCCAAAAATATTTTCATTTATAGAAATTCTTCCTTCAATTTCTACGACTGTAATTTCTCTCCTCTATTGTTCTGTCCTATGCTCTCTATGTGTCTTTTCTATCACTACAACTATGTTTTCTATCAATACAAATATGTTTACAAAATTGTCTTTTACTCTAATTAAGAAACTTCCAAAAGTCTCTAATTAATGAATTTCCAGAAATTTCTAATTAACAACTTTCTAGAAATTTGTAATTAACAATTTTCTAGAAATTTTGATTTAACAACTTTCTAAAAATTCCAAGAACTTTATAGAATTCACTAGGGAAATCCTAATAATTCTAATTCTGGGAATGAAAATACTTGTTCGAGCTACCCAATCTAACACTCCCTCTCGGTGAGGAAGGTATTTTGTAGAACACCGAACTTATCTATGAAGAAGATGAATTTCACCTTCCCTAATCCCATTGTCAGAATGGCTGCTACTTTTTGATTTGTAGGTATATATTGTAGTTGAACAATTCTTCATTGTACACAATCCCTGATGAAGTGATACCTAAAATGTATATTCTTAGACCTATCATGAAACAACAGACTCTCAAAAAGTTTGATGTAATTTTGATTATCACAATATATCATTGTAGTCTCAACCTTCTAACTAAATAATCCTAGCAAAAACTTTTAAATCCAAATAGCCTCAGAAGTCATCATGCTAGCTCCTATTTACATTATTATTCTATAGAAATCAGAGCCACAAACTTCTATTACTTTCTATACCAAGATACAACTCCTAATCCCAAGATGAAGCAACACGCTAAAGTGTTTTTTTAATCTTTTTTTTATTTGTCAAATATACATCGGTATAGCCTATCAACCTGACATGATAAATTTGAACATATCTAATTGTATTCTTAATTGTACCATGTAAATACCATAGCACATGCTTTTCAACTATTCAATGCACTCTCTTTGGCTCAACCATAAATTGACTAAGAGATTTTACAACAAAAGATATATGTGGCTCGATGTTAACCAAATACATGAGAGATCCAATCAACTACCAATTTAATGTGGAGTCTACATCCTTCTCCTTGGATGAGTCTACCTTCTTCCAATTCGTAATCATAGATATGCACATGGCTCTACAGTTCTTCATCTCAAACCTCTTCAAGATTTCAATGTAGTATTTCCCTTGTCTAAGGAAAATCTCTTCATTTTTCTATCACACATCCATGCATAAAAAGTAGTGTATTTGTACCAAATCCTTCATCTTAAAATTTTCTACAAGGTCCCTTTTGCACTCCTTTATGATCCCTAGTGAACCTGTTAGAGAAAAGTCATCTACATATTAAAAAAGAATGAGAACCTCATCCTCGAACCACTGAGTAGTAGAGGTTAGCATTGACATCACTCTTCATGAATGTCATTCCCTAAAAGTAACTATCAATGTGCTCATACCACGCCTTGGGAGCCTCCTTGAGTCCACACAAATATATTTTCAATTTGCGCACGTGGGTATCATTGATTTGTGCTACAAATCCTTTTTCTTGTTCTATGTATGCCTCCTCTTTCAACTCATCATTAAAAAATTCTATCTTCACATCCATTTTATGGATCCTCCATCCTATCTATGGATTAGCCCACAAAAGTGGTTCCCACTTTTGTCCATGAAGAAAATTCAGCAATCATTTTTTTCTTTATTTTTTACCACTTTGAACAAACTGGGGTCTTTGTTCAAAGGTCCCCAAGTGGTTCATTTAAAAACATCTATGTGGAATGTTTGAACTCCCCCCTTTGTTCGAACATATCCATGTACCATGTTCGAATGAATGGGGGAGTTTGTTTGAACAACTCCTGGATAGAATTTTAAATAAATTACGACAACAAGGTTATTTTCACCATTGTTCTTTTTAAATTTGTGGATCCCCAGGTGTTAGATCAAAGCAGTAAAATCCCACCATGACATCAGCATCTTGTGAGCATTTTCAACCTCTTCAAACCATTTTTCATATTAGGTACACATTATTCTTCCTTTATTTGTTTTTTTAATTATAAATTAGTATTTTTTCATATATCTTAGTTATTTTTGTGTTTTTAATTTTTTATTTGTATTCTAATAGATAATTTTACAAATAAATTGTTAGAAAATATTAAAGAACCTATTTAGAAAATTTTGGAAAAATGTAGTTAGAAAAACCAAGCTATAAAACCATCGTTAGAGAAATCCCTGGATAGAAAACCCTAGTTAAAAATGTTTCTTAAATGTTTGTTTTTAATCTTTTTAGTTAGATATATCTAATAATTTTAGTTCATAAAGATATAGAAAATCTTATGTACACATGTAAAGTTAGATATCTAAATGTTTGAAGTTCATTTTTATATACTAATGTTTTAAATTCCTAGTTAGAAAATATTATAGACTCTTATTTAGAAAACCCTAGTTAGAAAATGTTATAAAATATTATTTAGAAAACACTAGTTAGAAAACTTTAGCTAGAAAACTCAATTTAGACAACCCTAGTTAGAAAATGTTATTTTAATAAGTATGTAGAAAATATTTATTTTGAAAAATGTCAAAAAAAATTTATGTTGAAATGTTATGTATATGTTCTAGATGTTTCCATTTTACTTGTAAAATTTTTATACATTGTATAGTTAGACATGTTAATGTATTATCTTAGGACCCCTTAAGTATGTATCCTAAAACTATATAAGACACTTCCAGCCCCTTAAGACACCTCCCCTTAGTAGGATCTTTTACTCAACATTATATAAGGTTCCTTAACAACCTCTAGATTATGACATAAAACCATTTATGAACCCATAAAAAGATTTATTATTGACATAAAAGGATACAATATCCCTTACTTGATGAAATATAATAATGTAAGAATCACTATGACATTACAAAACCATTTAAGAACCCCTACTAAGACCTGTTATGACATAAGACCAACTATGACATAAAATGATCTTTAAGAACCCTTAATAGACCCTCTTAAAACACATATGACAACTTAGACACTTTGATGTATCTTAGGATCCATTAATCTAAAAAGGACGCATTATCACATTCAAGACCCCTTAAGACAAACTAGGATTTGTTAATGTAACCTAGGATTCTGTAGGACCACTTATGACACCTATGACCCCTTAAGATATTCTAGGAACCTTATCCATCCCTTAAGACATCTTAAGATACATAGGACACCTTAGTTTTGAAAACTACAATTTAAATAATTTTTATATTGTCATTGATGTCAAACCTTAACCAGTAAGACAGTTGTTGTCTAGGAGAGTACCATATCTTTTGATTGATGAAGAGGATTTCAAAAGATGAGATAACAAGAGGACCTAAGGAAAGGTTGAGATGTGTGATACTTCAATGGGTACTTGATTAGTTGGCACATTGACAAGATAATGAGTTCTTTATCTTTAACACCAAGTGAAGAAGAAAGATTGGAAACATAGGCTTAACCAAGAAATAGTGAAGAAATGTAGTTTAAGTCGAGTGATGTTAGTGTCAACCGAGCACCAATATATGCTAAGAAAATCTAGTGTTGACCGAACCTCAGTAATTGTTGAGTGACAGATAATTATTGAGAAAGAAATTGTTAGTGATGACCGATATACATAGTAATGAGCAAGGAGATGAACACAATATTGACTAAGTGTCATTAATTTACATTTTGAGAAAGAATTGAGAATCCTAGCCGACATAGTTGAATTCTTGGGATATATAAAATGTGTTGACATTATTAATGAATGGTATGAAGCATTTAATGGATGGTAAATCATTTTCTTATGATTTCAAAGAGAATTTTGAAGAGGTATCTAGAAGGAAAAGAAGGAGAACATAATGATGGAAGGATTCGATGAATTTGACCTAAACCTAAGATCTATAGAAGAGATTAAGAAAGAAATGATTAATCTACCTAATCAAGGAGGTATAAGGATAACCTAATTATGAGGTTACAAAATAGAAAAGAGGCTGATGATATTGACCGATAATTCTAAGAAGGATGAAGGTGAAGTTGTAAAGAGATGAATAGAATTGTGGTGATTTCTTGAAGAGAATTCCAAGCATATCAGAGGTGGAGATGGAAATCAAGGTTAGTCAGTAAATGATAATATGTGCGAAGTGGATCTATATTTGTAAAATGAGTTGTATATTTTTAGATCAAAGCCTACTGTTACTTTCTAACCACTGTATTAGTCTAAATCCTTTATTCAAGGTTGACCTAACAATCATTTTGTATAAATCCTTTAATCAAGGTGATATTCTGATTGAATGTTCTTAAGCCCTCTAACAAGGCCACCTTTAATAGGGTGATTAAATCCTTTAACCAGGACACACCTAACAGTTTGTACTGTAAACATTTAACAGGGTTGGCTTCTCACAAAGCTCACCTCAGAAGAGTGAAAATTAGTAGCATCATACAAGTGGTTTTTCTCAAATTGGGTTTCCACTATAAATCCTGGTGTTATACTAGTGTGAATATTATTTTGATGTTAATGATGTTGAAATTTTTAATTTCTACAAGTTAATTACTTTAGGAAAATGGACTGCAAGTTTTATGTTATTGGTATATTCTATAGAGACCGAGTTCAATTTCTACTACTTTAATTTCTCTCCTCTATTGTTTTGTCCTATGCTCTCTATGTGCCTTTTCTATCACTAAAACTACATTTTCTATCAATACAAATATGTTTACAAAATTGTGTTTTCCAAATTCCCTTTGAGCTCCTATTATATCATTCTTTTTGTGCAACCAATGGTCACAATAGCTAAGATTATCTAGACTCTAATTAAGAAACTTCTAAAAGTCTCTAATTAATGAATTTCAAGAAATTTGTAATTAACAATTTTTTAGAAATTTTGATTTAACAACTTTCTAAAAATTCTAATTAAGAACATTTTAGAAGTCACTAGGGAAATCCAAATAATTCTAATTAGGGGAATGGAAATACTTGGTCGAGCTACCCAATCTAACACTCCCTCTAGGTGAGGAAGGTGTTTTGTGGAACACCCAACTTATCTATGAAGAAGATGAATTTCACCTTCCCTAATCCCATTGTCAGAATGGCTGCTACTTGCTAATTTGTAGGTATATATTTTAGTTGAACAATTCTTCACTATACACAATCCCTGATGAAGTGATACCTAAATGTATATTCTTAGACCTATCATGAAACAATAGACTCTCAAAAATTTTGATGTAATTCTGATTGTCACAATATATCATTGTAGTCTCAACCTTCTAACCAAATAATCCTAGCAACAAATTTCAAATCCAAATAGCCTCACAAATCAACATTCTAGCTACTATGTACATTATTATTCTATAGAAATTAGAGCCACAAAATTCTACTTCTTGCTATACCAAGATACAACTCTTGATCCCAAGCTGAAGCAACACGCTAAAATGTTTTTTTTGTCTTTTTTGTTATCTGTCCAATCTACATCGGTATAGCCTATCAACCTAACATGATCACTTTGAACATATCTAATTGTATTCTTAATTGTACCACATAAATAACATAGCACATACTTTTCCACTATTTAATGCACTCTCTTTGGCTCAACCATAAATTGACTAAGAGAGTTTACAAAAAAAGATATATGTGTCTAAATGTTAATCAGATACATGAGAGAGCCAATCAACTACCAATATAATGTCGAGTCTACATCCTTCTCCTTGGATGAGTCTACCTTCTTCCAATTCATAATCATAGGTATGGACATGGCTCTATAATTCTTCATCTCAAACCTCTTCAAGATTTCAATGTAGTATTTCCCTTATCTAAGGACAATATCTTCATTTTTCTATCACACATCCATGCATAAAAAGTAGTGCATCAGTACCAAATCCTTCATCTTAAAATTTTCTACAAGGTCCCTTTTGCACTCCTTTATGATCCCTAGTGAACCTGTTAGAAAAAAGTCATCTACATATTAAAAAAGAATGAGAACCTCATCCTCCAACCACCGAGTAGTAGAGGTTAGCATCACCATCACTCTTCACGAATCCCATTCCCTAAAAGTAACTATCAATGTGCTCATACCATGCCTTGAGAGCCTCCTTGAGTGCACACAAATATCTTTTCAATCTACGCACGTGGGTATCATTGATTTGTGCTACAAATCCTTTTTCTTGTTTTATGATTAGCCCAAAAAAGTGGTTCCCACTTTTGTCCATGAAGAAAATTCAGCAATCAATTTTTTCTTTATTTTTTACCACTTTGAACGAACTGGGGTCTTTGTTCGAAGGTCCCCAAGGGGTTCATTTAAAAACATCTATGTGGAATGTTTGAACCCCCCCCCTTTGTTTGAACATATCCATGTAGCATGTTCAAATGAATGGAAGAGTTTGTTTGAACACCTCCTGGATAGATTTTTAAATAAATTACATCAATGGGGTCATTTTCACCATTGTTCTTTTTAAATTTTTGGTTCCCCAAGTGTTAGATCAAACCCAGTGAAATCCCACTATGACATCAGCATCTTGTGAGAATTTTTGGCCTCTTCAAACCATTTTTCATATTAGGTACACATTATTCTTCCTTTATTTGTTTTTTAATTATAAATTAGTATTTTTTCATATATCTTAGTTATTTTTGTGTTTTTAGTTTTCTATTTGTATTCTAATAGATAATTTTACAAATAAATTGTTAGAAAACATTAAAGAACCTATTTAGAAAATTTTAGAAAAATGTAGTTATAAAAACCAAGCTAGAAAACCCTAGTTAGAAAAACCAAGCTATAAAACCATCATTAGAAAGCCCTGGATAGAAAACCCTAGCTAGAAAACATTTTAAAAATATTTCTTAAATGTTTGTTTTTAATCTTTTTAGTTAGATATATTTGAGAATTTTAGTTTATAAAGATGTAGAAAATCTTATGTACACATGTATAGTTAGATATTTAAATGTTTGAAGTTCATTTTTATATATTAATGTTTTAAATTCCTAATTAGAAAATTTTATAAAATCTTATTTAGAAAACCCTAGTTAGAAAATGTTATAAAATATTATTTAGAAAACCCTAGTTAGAAAACTTTAGCTAGAAAACCTAATTTAGACAACCCTAGTTAGAAAATGTTAGTTTAATAAGTATATAGAAAAAGTTTATTTTGAAAAATGTAGAAAAACTTTTATGTTGAAATATTATGTATATTTTCTAGATGTTTCCATTTCACTTGTAAAATTTTTATACATTGTATAGTTAGACATGTTAATGTATTATCTTAGGACCCCTTGAGTATGTATCCTAAAACTGTATAAGACACTTCGGGCCCCTTAAGACACCTCCCCTTAGTAGGATCTTTTACTCAACATTATATAAGGTTCCTTAACAACCTCTAGATTATGACATAAAACCATTTATGAACCCATAGCAAGATTTATTATTGACATACAAGGACACAATATCCCTTACTTGATGAAATATAATAATGTAAGAATCATTATGAAATCACAAAACCATTTAAGAACCCTTACGAAGACCTGTTATGACATAAGACCAATTGTGACATAAAATGATCTTTAAGAACCCTTAATAGAACCTCTTAAAACACATATGACCACTTAGAACCATTAATGTATCTTAGGATCCATTAATCTAAAAAGGACCCATTATCACATTCAAGACCCCTTAAGACAAACTAGGATCTGTTAATGTAACCTAGGATTCTATAGGACCACTTATGACACCTACGACCCCTTAAGATATTCTAGGAACCTTATCCATCCCTTACGACATCTTAAGACACATAGGACACCTTAGTTTTGAAAACTACAATTTAAATAATTTTTATATTGTCATTGATGTCAAGCCTTAACCGGTAAGAGAGTTGCTATCTATGAGAGTACCATAACTTTTGATTGATGAAGAGGAGTTGAAAAGAGAAGATAGCAAGAGGACATAAGGAAAGGTTGAGATGTGTGATACTTCAATGGGTACTTGATTAGTTGGGACATTGACAAGATAATGTGTTGTTTATCTTTAACACCAAGTGAACAAGAAAGTCTGGAAACTTAGGCTTAAACGAGAAAAGTGAAGAAATCTAGTTTAAGCTGAGTGATGTTAGTGTCGACTGAGCACCAATATATGCCAAGCAAATCTAGTGTTGACTGAAAATTAGTAATTATTGAGTGATAGATAATTGTCAAGAAGGAAACTGTTAGTGATGACTGATATACACAGTAATGAGCGAGGAGATGAACACAGTATTGACAAAGTTTTATTAGTTTACATTTTGAGAAAGAATTGAGAATCCTATCTGGCATAGTTGAATTCTTGGGATATATAAAATGTGTTGACATTATTAATGAATGGTATGAAGCATTTAAGGGATGGTAAATCATTTTCTTATGATTTCAAAGAGAATTTTGAAGATGTATCTCGAAGGAAAAGAAAGAGAACTTAATGATGCAAGGATTCGATGAATCTGACCTAAACCTAAGATCTAGAGAAGAGATTAAGAAACAAAAGATTAATCTACCTCATCAAGGAGGTATAAGGATAACCTAATTGTGAGGTTACAAAATAGAGAAGAGGTTGATGTTATTGACTGATAATTCTAAGAATGATGAAGGTGAATCTGTGAAGAGATGAACAAAATTGTGGTGATTTCTTGAAGATAATTCCAAGCAGATCAGAGATGGAGATTGAAATGAAGGTCAGTCAGTAAATCAACATATGTGTGAAGTAGATCTATATTTGCAAAATGAGTTGTATATTTTCAGATCAAAACCTACTGTTACTTTCTAACCACTGTATCAGTCTAAATCCTTTAATCAAGGTTGACCTAACAATCATTTTGTATAAATCTTTTAATCAAGGGGACATTCTGATGGAATGTTCTTAAGCCCCATAAAAAGGCCACTCTTAACAAGGTGATTAAATCCTTTAACCAGGTCACACCTAACAGTTTGTATTGTAAACATTTAACCAGGTTGGCTTCTCACAAAGCTCGCCTTAGAAGAGTGAAAATCAGTAGCATGTTACAAGTGGTTTTTCTCAAATTGGGTTTCCACTATAAATCCTGGTGTTATACTAGTGTCAATTTTATTTTGATGTTAATGATGTTGAAAGTTTTAATTTCTACAAGTTAATTACTTTAGGACAATGGACTGCAAGTTTTATGTTATTGGTATATTCTATAGAGACTAAGTTGAAAGCTGATTAGATCTAAGATTTCTTAAGAGATAGAAAGTTGAATTGGTAGATCTAAACCTAAGGATAATGTATTCACTCCCCTCTTAGTTATTCTAAAATCATTCTAACAATCGGTATCAGAGAAGTTGGTTCTTGTAGAGAAAAAGTTTAAAGGTACTTGAAGCTAATAATGAAGATGTACAAAAAGGAGGTACTGAAGTTGAACAAGGAGAACTTCCTTGCATGGAAGAGTTTGATGAAATTGCATCTAGTTGGGATTGTTGATTCAGTGAAATACTATGTGGAAAATGAGTATGTAGTGTGTATTGCACCTTTGACTACCGAGGAGATGAAAGCAAAACAAGAACACAATCAGATAATGTTGGAGATTGCATATTCCTTAAGATATCTTGAATTTGAGGACATCAAGGACTGTACTAATGCAAAGAAAATGTCGAATACTCTAATAACTATCTATTGTGGGGAGACAAACATAATAAAAGCCAAATCTAAAAGCTTGAGAGGTAAGTTTGATGAAATGAAAATGCAAGATGGTGAAAATATTTCTCAATATTGTGGTAGAATTAAGGAGGTAGCAAATGCTATTAGAGGAGCCAATGGAAATATTGATGATGAGACTATTATCAGTAAAGCATTAAGAACCTTTCTTCCTATCTATGCCATTAGATTTTTTGCAATATAAAAATCAAGATGTAACCCTGGTAATGTTCTAGTTTTGGAAAGTCGTGTTGACAAGCTTACTACTTTTGAGCTGTCTAATTATGATAATTTCATTGTTCATAATATTGAATGTGCATTCAAGTCTCAAATTGGTCTTCAAAAGCCTAAGAAGGGAAAAGAAAGATGTGAAAGAAGTGACAGCAACAACAAAAATGATAGTGACACTTGTGATGATGATCTAGATGATCTCGAGGCACTTATTGCTAGAAGGCTAAAGAGAGGAAAAGGGACTGATGATGATGATGAGAATCTCAAATGTTAGGATTGGATTACATCTACTCATTGTTGCAGAAATTTTTTTTACCAAAGACTGTGGGGAATTATCGAGAGGCATTATGTGGCTTCGATGGTCTGGCTTTGAGCATAGATGTATTCCATCTTGGGTCTCACTGGAGAATATTAGAGTTCTAGAGATTATTTATCCTTTGGATTTGGATGCATTATGGGAGGATGCACATGTAAGAAATTTTCTTAGCTATTTTTCAGTTAAAATGAATGCTTCCATCTTTTGAAGTGCTTCTGAATTTTAATTCAATAGAATTGAAAATTGATTGTGCGTAGCCTCCTTTGGAATTGAGAGAGATGTGGATTCATGATGTCTATAATCTCCAAAGTCTTCCCAGGTCAATAGGCTAGCTGAAGCATTTCAAAAGACTATCCTTGGTTTAGGAATAATTTGGGGCGATGCGACAATCGAGCCTTCCATAAGAGTTTTGTGGTCTTCACTCACTGGAGCATCTTGCCATAGACTACAACGAACTGCAAAGTCTACCTAAAATTTTGGGGGGATTTGGTAATATTCCATTTATTTCCTCATGATTTCCATTTCAAATAGTTCCTTTTTCTTGATCAAATTATCAACTTCAAAATTGTGGGGTAGTTTAACTCCTTGAGAGGCCAAGTGCAAGAAGTACTGATCTTTTTTTGAATTAGAGTCAACTTCATAAGCCTTTGTAAGAATTTATCTTTTTGAAACTGAAAGATATCATCCTTAATTATTTCATTATCTAGACAATCTAGCCTTCCCTTAATCATCACAACTATTCATATGCCCCATTTCACTATTTCTCTATCTTTGCATACCTTCATATGACTGTATCTTACTGATATCAATACCAAAATTCATGTGACCTTAAGTGAAGCTTGTATATATCCCAAATTGTCTTCCTCTAAGTTCTCAAGCCATAATATACCATATATCACCTTGGCCGACCAAAATAGTACTGTAGTACACAACAACTCTAATTCTTTACTGCCATTTTCATGAATATGTCTCCAACACTTGCACTCACCTCATTCCATCACTATAACATAATTTTTTCCATAAATGATAACCCTTAAGTGATCCATAGTGCTCTCAAAACATCACTTTCCAAAAATCTATCCCTTTGGCATTGATGGCAACACTTAGCGAAAAATGGTTAAGTGTTAGAACACTGTCTTCCTTCTACTACTCTATATACATATCCTCCCCACCCCCCCTCTCTCTCTCTCTTATTATTTAATTATTTTTCCTCCTCTCATTTTTCTCTTCTCTTCCTCTCCCTTTGACATCAATGGAAAAGGTACTTAAAAAACTTCAAAATTTTAACCATACAAGACTTAGTGCTTACTCACCATATTTAGAATGTCTTGGAAGGAGTCTTCCAAGGTCTTCATTTCATCATTCCATGACTTGATCATCAGTTCACTGACATGGATTAGTCCATTCAATGCATAAGATGCAGTTTTTTCTACCTTCATCTTAGTGGGTATAGAGTTTTTCATTGATCCTTCTATCTTCTCCATCTATGTGAGATGAGCTTAAATAATTGATAGCTTGGGAATGATTAAAATCTTGATCAAACCAAATATTTCCACTAATATCCCTTTCTTTGTATTCAAAGCACATATCTTATCCAAAATCTTGGATGTCTTCTTATCCATTTCCAACACAGTTTGTGAAGAGGTTTCACAACTGTCCATTATGTTGTCTAATGTAGCCTTTTCCTTGGCTATAATATCATCAACATTCTTAACATGTCTGATAGGATTTATGTAGTAGCTATATACCTTTCTTCCTTGTGCCATACAGATTTTGGCTTTGATTGTAGTTTCTTTTAGAATGTCCAAGTCCCATGAGATGGACTGGAAAACTTCCATCAACTTATTTTCAAGGTACCTTTTCTCAGCCTTATCCTTTGTGATCTTCAATAGTGACTCAAAATGTCTTTCAAAACTGTCTAGTGCCATGTTCAAGTTCTTTGCATCATCCTTTCCTTGAAATGTGAGAGTTGTAGGGAGTATTTTATTCAAAGTTTCTACTACCCTAGCAATCACCTTGACCTTCTTATCTTGCTTTTGTTCTGACCTTTCCTTTGCCTTAGCAAATGCCATGAAGGATATTCTCATGATTTCATCTTCATCCATAAATTCTACATCACTGGTCAATGGTTTAGCCATACTTTCCAACAATAAGGTGGAGGAGGTGTCCAGTTCTTGTTTTTTCTCAACTCTTACCTCAGCTTCTTTTTCTTCTCTTGTCTCTTCTTCATGCCTTTCTTGTTGTTGTTTCTCCTTCTCTTGTTCTTTCTCTTCCTGATTTTCCTTTGTTTTTTCTTTCTCTTTCTATCCTTCTTCTTCTACTATCATCACACTATCCATATTTCCTTGAAATGGATCATTTATATCAAGTGAGTTGTTAAGGGTTACATGAACACTAGAAATAAAGAAGTCCAATTGCATGTCAACTTCACTTGCTTTATTATCCTCAATAGTTCTAGAGCTTTCTCCCATACCCAAGGATGTAGGCTTGGTGGTTTTGGGGGTGAAGACCTTTTAGGCATATCTCTCATAAGAATTTGATCTAGTGCCTTCTTTGTGTCTTCTATTATCTTTGTGTCTTCTATTACCTCATCATACTTCCTTGCCATTATCTTTACTAGTCTAGCCTTTGTTCTCAATAGAGGTTTTTGTTCCTTAATGATTCTCTCCCTTTGCTCTATGGAGACTACATGAAACATGTCTTCTTGTTAGCCTTATTTCTTATTGTTTCATATTTTGAATGTGCTAATTGTTTACTTATTTCCAACTTTCTATACAAGTCCTCAAGAATACTGGCTTCAATTCCTAACAAATTTTTCTTATAAACTAGCAAGTTCTCAATTGCTAAATCGTCAATTATAGATTGATTATCTAAATCATACCTCTCATAGTATCTATTCAGTGTCTACAAATTTTCATATGTGATTATCCTCTTCTGGGTATGTGCAGGATCATGGTATGCTAAAAAGTGGTGATGTAAAATAGAAGTCCTAATTGATAGACTCTTTGAAAAACAACTATAACTTTCAAACAATATAACATTTTTGAAACCTTAAATATACATCACATTTTATGCTTCACCTAATAAAATAATAATGATTTTTTTTTTTCCATTTGATGAAGTTTAGACTAAGTTAAGGTGGTCAGACATGAGATTTTTTATAATCAAGAAATTTTTTAGTAGAAAAATCATAATTAATTATTTACTTGGAAAAAAAATACAAAAAAATATGCATCACATCTAGACATGAGTCTAATATTTTTATCTAGAATCTTGTAAAAAAAAATTATTATTTGATTTTGTTTAATGTGGTCAGACATACACCTACTTCTTATCTTTCTAGTCCTAATTGATAGACTTATTCAAAAATAGTTATAACTTTCAAACTGTATAAAATTTTTGAAATCCAAAATATGTGTCACATTCTATGATTTTTCTACTACAAGAAAAATTTAAAAAAAAATCAATTTGATAAAGTTTAGACTAACTTAATGTGCTCACACGTGAGAGTTTTTGTATTTTGGAAAAGTTGTAGAAGAAAAATCATAATTAATTATTTACTTGGAAAAAAATTACAAAAAAATATGATTCACATCTGGACATGAGTCTAGTACTTATATTTAGAATCTTGTAAAAGAAATTTATCATTTGATTGTCTTTAAGGTGGTCAAACATACACCTACTTATTTTTTCCTAAATTTTTTGTACTACCACATTTAAATTTTAAATTTTCAACATATAGAATAATTATTTTTCAAAAAAGGCCTGGTATCTTAGAAACTAAATTCAATTTTCTATAGATTCTCTTCTTACAAATTCTTGATATAATATTTATAACTTGTTCAAATTTTTATGTCAACTTACATAAACCTGATTTTTTGAATTTTCATTGCCACTTAAGGGTGTATCTTGGCATACCATGATCCTACACATACCCTTCTTCAATATCTTAATATTTGGTTTCCACAAATTCTCTGTCCTCTTCTGGTCTACTTTTTCTTCTCTCTTCTCTGTTATCTTATCATCTTTATTCTTTACTTATACTTCTACCTTTTTCTTCTTTGGGCTGCTTGGTTTGTTAGATCTTTTAGATCTCCTAGGTGTGCTCACAAATGCATCTACTCGTGCAATCTTCTCAAGAGTGACTGATAAATCTCTCATACTAGGAGTAGAAATTACTATCTTTTTTTCTTCAGAAGGAGGAGGTTCCTCAATTTCCATGCTAGGGGACCCTTCTGTCATCTTTGTTCTTTCTTCCTT
This sequence comes from Chamaecyparis obtusa, assembly GCA_027943335.1. Taxonomy (NCBI): domain Eukaryota; kingdom Viridiplantae; phylum Streptophyta; class Pinopsida; order Cupressales; family Cupressaceae; genus Chamaecyparis; species Chamaecyparis obtusa. The sequence goes on along the minus strand of BSBK01008474.1, from coordinate 1,662,171 downwards.
TAGTTTCTTCTTAGTAATTCCTGCCTTTGCAACTATGTCATCAACCATTTTCTGTATTTTTCTCTTCCTTGTTCCCTTGTCCTATTCTTCTCTCACCTTTGCTGACTTTTCCTCACAGGTCCCCCATATTTCTTCAAATTTATCTATCTCAGATGCCCATACATTCTCAATTTGCATTATAAGAACTTTTGAACTAACCTCATACCCCATAGGGTAATGCCATTTCACTCTTGGTTCCACTACTTCAAAGAACACACAGTCAATTTCAACCATGAAAGAAATTCTATCCTTGTATCTTTCCACTAGCTCCTTAGGAATCCTATATCTTTCCTTCATTTTCCTTTGAAGGATTTTAATCATTTCAAACAACTCGATTCATATACCCAATCTTTGTTTTGTCTCCTAAAGCTCTTTGATATCTATATTCTAGTAAATATATTTTCCTTCCATGCTCTAGGGCGCATTCCAAGAAATTTTTGCTCAATATGGATGTACATGTGGATCAAAAGTGAACCAAACTTGGAAGTTTTTGAGTTATCTTTCTTGATAATCCTCACATTTTCCAAGAACTAATCTGCTAGGATCTCGCATAGGTTGTATTTTGTGTTTTTCTTAACCATTATGTAGGCCATCATGATTACCCCTGCTAACACAATGATGTAGGGGCATTCTTGGTCCTCGGTGAAAATTGCATGGGTGGTTTGTTATTTGGCCGGTGTTACTCAGTTGGAGACTTGACCGACGGTCTGGGTCATTGAAGGAAGCTTGGTCTCTAAAGGAACTTGGTAATCTCTAGTGCTCAGGGAAAGTGTTACTTAGTGATGCCTGTGGTGCTCGGTCAACACTGGTGCTTAGTGATGCTTGGCATGCTCAGTTGTTCTAGTTTACTGACTGGAGGTTTGTGTGATTTATTGAGCTGACTTGGTTTATTTATTGTTGGTAGCCATTGTTTCAGGCTGACAAGTTGAATTTAATATTTGTAAGGCATTTTGGAGCCGACTTGTATCACATTTAATATTTGTTAGGAGTTAATGGTTTCATCTACCTAACTTGTGGCTAATGATTAGTATTTATAGGATGGTTGGTTAGTTGTTTAGGCAACAAATTAGGAAGATTTGAGATTAGTTTAGAGGGGTGGATCTGGATGATCAGATAAGGGACTCTAATGGGAGATTTGAGAGGTGAAGTTGTGGAAAAGATCTTGCATTATCTTGCAGATCAAATTGATTTTAGATAGTTGTTTGTAGTAGAGCTAGTGGTTGAGGCTTGGAACCAAGGAGATTGCTTGGAGGCTTGTGAGCTCAAGTTTAGATCTACCGTAGGGTTTTCATTAGTTGGTGATTTCTTTTAGAATTGAACTAGTTTAGATTGTATTGGATCTATGTGGATCTTTTAAAATTACTTATAATTGTAATTGGCCTTAACCTGAAAAGCCTTATAGCCGGGCATGTTAATGAAAATATGTTTTGAAACATCTTGTTGTTGTGTATTTCCATTGTGTAATTCTAAAGCTGCAAGGTTGGACTATCCTTAATTGGATCCTCCTTCCCTACTCTACATCATGTGGTATTAGAGCCAGGTTTGATCTTGTTGAAGCAAAGGTTGACCTAGCAAGGCTGATCTTGCGTAGTTGATCTTATTGGCAAAGAGATCGTATGATCTAGATTGAAAATCCATGGCATTGAACTTGTGAAGTCTTGCCCCATTTGTTTGTGCAAGGTAGCAGGTTGAGATCTGACTTGCATACAACTTGGAGATTGCCACAAGGTGATCCATGTAGGGTTTTTTGCAGAGGGTTTTTCTTATCTTTAAGGATTCCTCTGAGAAGATTTGACCCTAGAGTAATTGTTGACCTCTATGATACAGTGGAATCTAGGATTACAGAGGAGGTGAAATTAGATTTTAGATCTAAGATGGAATTGATGAAGAATGATATGGTTTCTGAGATCATGATAGTTGTTACTAGTGTACCCCAGAATGTTGGTACTGAAGATGGTTATGAAGAAGCTATTGAAGACTTTGAAGCTACTAGATCTAGTGGTGATGACCAGAGGGATAGATCTGGTGAAGATAGAACTACTTGGTTGCCTAGATCTGGAGCTCAATTAAGTAACAGTTACTGAATGGAAGTTTCTACTTTCTTTGGTACCTTGAAAACTGGGAACTTGATTGATTGGATTGGCGAACTTGAATATTTCTTTGAGCTGGAAGAAATTGAAGATCCTCTTTGGGTGAGATTGGCAAAGACTAGGTTGAAAGGACATGCTTCTCTTTGGTGGAAAGAATTACAAAGAGATAGAGAAGATGAAGGTGAAATGAAGATGAATTGGTGGAGGTTGATAGGGACGAAATTGAAAGCTAAGTTCATACTGGTTGACTATAAGCTTGACTTGTTTAAGAAGTTGTATAATCTAAAATAGAAGGATTTGTCCATTGAAGATTATACTGAGGAGTTCTACAGACTTACTATTCAGTCTGGACACTGAGAGATTGGTAAGGAAAATGTATCTTGGTATGTGAATGGTTTGAGATTCAATATTCAGGATGAGCTTGGTATGCTAAAGATTGATTCTATTGAAGATGCTTATCAGTATGCTCTGAAGGTAGAAGACAAGATGAAGAGGAGACAACATAGTAACTCCCAAGGAAAGGAGAAGATTGATCACTTGGTGAAGGATAAACCAACCGATGCAGAAGATGAATAGAAACCTATGGAATCATTCAAAAGAAGATAGGCAGAGTTATCTTTAAGGATACTTTCTATAACTATGGTGAGGAAGGACACCATTCTTTTGAGTGCACACAGAAAAATCTTGGTGACTGACGAGCTGCTATGGTAAATGAAAATGTTGAGAATGAACCTGAATTTGAGAACTTGCTAGTTCGGTGAACATTGCTTGGTAAAAAGGTGGATCCTTGTCAGAGAAGTAACTTGTTCAAGACTCAATGCAAGTCTGGAGGTAATCTCTATGATGTTATTGTTGATAGTGGTAGTACTGATAACCTTGTTGCTGAGGACATGGTTTAGAAACTTGGTTTGAAAAGAATGAAGCATCCTTGTCCTTATAGGATTGGCTGGTTGCAAGATGTTTATGCTCTAGAAGTAAGAGAACTATGCTTTATTGGTGTTCATATGGACAATATAAGGATCTTGTGTTATGTGATATTGTGATGATGTATAGTTGTGATATATTGCTTGGTAGACCTTGGCAATATGATTGCAGAGCTATGTATGATTGTGTCAGAAATGTTTTTACTATTGAGAAGGATGATAAGAAGTTTTCCCTAATGCCTTTGCTGGATACAACGCTCGGTAGGAGAATCCTGAGTATTGGTAGTCGAGTTGAGTTGGTAGATCCTAAAGGTGTGGTTGATTAATGTGAAGGAAAGACCTATGTATTGTCTAGGGAAGACTTGAAGAGATAGAGGAAGCTGAAGTGGAAGAGTATGCAAAGTGAAAAGGTGGAGGACTTGTATGTGAAGAACCAGTTTAGGGTTTATGTGCTAGATCCTGGAAGATGTTCTTCTCACATATGAACATCTTTTCAAACTTGGGGTGTCTAATGCAGGGGCATTCTTGGTCCTCGGTAAAAATGCATGGGTCATTTGTTATTTGGCCGATGTTACTCAATTGTAGCCTTGACTGATGGTCTCAGTCATTGAAGGAAGCTCAGTCACTAGAGGAACACGATAATCTCTAGCACTTGGTGAAAGTGTTACTAGGTGATGCCTATGGTGCTCAGTCAACACCGGTGCTCAACGATTCTTGGCATACGTGGTTATTTCACTAATGCTCGGTTGTTCTAGTTTACCGACTAGAGTTTTGTGTGATTTTTTGGGCTGACTTGGTGTATTTATTTTTGGTAGCCATTATTTTAGGCCGACATGTTGAATTTAATGTTTGTAAGGCATTTTGGAGCCAACTTGTATTGCATTTATTAATTTTTAGGAGGAGTTAATGGTTTCATCCAGCTGACTTGTGGCTAATGATTAGTATTTATAGGATGGTTGGGTAGTTGTTTAGGTAGTAGATTAGGAAGATCTGAGATCAATTTAGAGGGGTAGATCTAGATGATCAGATAAGGGCTTCTAATGGGAGATTTGAGAGGTGAAGTTGTGGAAAAGATCTTGCATGGTCTTGTAGATCAGATTGATTTCTGATAGTTGTTTGTAGTAGAGCTAGTGGTTGAGGCTTGGAACCAAGGAGATTGCTTGGAGGCTTGCAAGCTCAAGTTTATATCTGCCTTAGGGTTTTCATCAATTACTGATTTCTTTCAGAACTGAACTAGTTGAGATTGTATTGGATTTGTGTGGATCTTGCAGAATTACTTCTGATTGTAATTGGCCCTAACTTGGAAGACCTTATAGTTGGGCATGTTAATGAAAATATGTTTTGAAACATCTTGTTGTTATGTATTTCCACTATGTAATTCTGAAGCTGCAAGGTTGGACTGCCCTTGATTGGATCCTCATGCCCTGCTTTGCGTCACATAGAATTACATTTTCTACTGTATTACAACTTATATCCTAGTAGTATTTCTATTAATCTTGCATCTTATTGAAATATGTCATTAATAGTCATTGAACACTTATCCCATTTGGAGTGAGTTAAGTTCTCAACATATTTCTTGGTATTTTTCTCTGCAACTAGAAGGGCTCCAATGTTGTCTAGTCTAGTTATCTCATGAATCAGTTGGCTACATATCTTTATAGGATGCTCTCCTATCCAAATGAAATGATCATGAATTTTACTTATAATGATCTTGAACTATTCAGTCTCGCTGAACTCGGTTAGGAGGGTTAGGTTAATAATGGATTGGTCTTGTAGATGTTTGAACTCCCCTATCATCTTTCCATATAATTTTATCATCCCATCTAATTCCCTATAGATATTAGCATCCATTATGGTCTCATACTTATAGTGAATGTAAGCCCTAATGTCTTCTATGTGAAGGACTCTGTAAGGGCTTTGTAAAAATGCTTCTTCCATATCATCCTCACAAGACTTAAATGGGTGCCTCTTAAACTTTTACCTTGGTCTATCAACAAAATCATAGATAATACGTGCATCCATAGCTTATGATAAAGTAGATGATCCAAATACCTTTGAATACACTAAATTTTGGAACTTCTGCTTGAATCGATCACACAATGTGGTTGCTAGGTGGCTAAAATGCTTCTTCACACTGCTCTCCTTGGTCGCTAATTACCAAATGGCAAGGAAATGATATTCTTTAATGTTTTTTATCCATCGCTAGTTGAGTAAGTGCATTAATAATAATTAGCTCAACTTCACACATTATCTAGTCACATAAATCTCATGATCACAAGATATGAATCCCCAAGTGTTGTGATCATAAACATAAACTCTATAGTATCTATATACACCATATCTAAGCTCACATGAGCTCATTCCACATAACTAGGGACTAGATATAATCTGTTATCTACATCCAATGCTCCCCCTAAGACCATGCTCGGCCTTTTAGGTTGATGTATCAATGTAATCAGCATGCGAAGACATAGTAGCATCTATTGTCTTTCCCTGAATCAATGCCTTATTGAAATATTTTACCTTCCACACTTTACCATCATCTTCATCTTCTGGTTTCTTGAAGTGACTCTTGAATTCATCCATGTATTAACAAGACTTTTACCACTGTCACCAATATTCTTCTTTATAACCACAAGAGGTGGTCCTCTTCTATTGGCCATTTCATTATATCTACAAAAATTTGCTATATGTCCTAAGTGGTTGCATTTTTAACATGTAGGTGGTCTCCTTCTATCATGATTAACCTGTTGATTACAATACCTTGCAGCATGCCCAAGGTTATTGCATTTTAAACATGTGATCTTGGCTGTTGATTCTTCACTGATGTAATCTTGTTTATTTCTTGACTGATCAAGCTTCCTACATTCTTCTCTCTTGTGCCCATATGCATAAAAATTATAACAATAACCAGTAAAGGGTTTGAAAGAGCCTTTACCTCTGCAATCTCTCTTCATGTGTCCAACTTTGTTACATCCAAAGCATCTACCTCTGAAAGGTCTAGTCTAGACTTTAGGTTCTTCAAGATTAGGTATTTCTTCAGTCTTCACTTCATGAGATTCTTCATGAGTCTTAGAACATTCACCTTCACTATATCTAATTCAAAATATCCTTTAGCTTTATGTCTCTCTCTGTTCATCAATCTTATCACTGCTCATATGTAAATTCTCAATATGTAATTTGGCTTGAGTGAGTTCTCCTTAATGATCTAATTGTACTTCTCCAATTCTAGGCATTTGTCCATGTAGTGATCAAGTTCAATCTTCATTTGTTCCATCTGCACATTTTCTTCTTTTAGAGTCTCTTCAACTTTGGATCTTGCATCCTTTTCATGTTGAATTTATTTAATCATCAGAAGATTGATTTGTTCTTTTTCTTGCTCAAGCTTCTTCAACTGGTCTAATGTATCATTGTTTGAATATTCTTTGATCTTATCCATAAGATTTTGTCTCTGACTTCTTGAAAGTTCAAGCTGATCTTTTAGTTTTCTAATAAAACCTTCTGCTCTTCTTAATTTGAATTTCAAATCACCATTCTCATATTTTTATTTATCTAGGTCTTCAAGTGCTTCATCAAAGTTCTCTTGAAAACTTTTTGAATTCATTTTAATCTCCCTTAAGCTGTTAGGATTTCTCTCCAAGGGACAGTAGCTCTGATACCAATTGTTAGGATTAAGTAATACTGAGGAGGGGAGGGGGGGTGTGCATCAGTATTACAAAAATTCAAATTAAACTTAAACCAATTGCATATAAACCATATGAATGCTAAAATGAAAAAAACATAAACACACAACACATAACTCATAACACCATTATTTGTTTTTGAGGAAACCCTGGCCAAGGGAAAACCTTGGTGGGGATGGTACCCACAACTATGTACTAAAATATAGAATCCATGTTAGGAGATCTAGCCCTATTAGGAGCTAAGTATTACATAGTACATTTGCTTGTTAAAAGAATAGAAAATCTTGTTAGGGGTATACAAAAACCCTATTAAAGGTATAGTGAGCTTACAACTCTTACAATCAAAATTCTTCTACAAAAGTTTTCTTCAATAAGTGAACTGCAGAAGCATCTTCTATGCTTTGATAGTTCTAGTTATGATTCAAAATAGCCTTTGTTAATCATTGATCTCACATCTACTATTGAATCTCTTTAATATCCCAAATTTTCATCCATCACATCATCATATCTATCACTCTTATCACTTCCATAAATCACTCTATACTTATATCAATTCTATCTGCCATCCAGTTAGCTCTCAAATACACTACAAAACATAATAATTACTTATGCAAATGATAAACATAGAGTCGGTGATCGTGTATTACCAAAGTGTCGGTAATACACATACTTTATCTGACTTAGCATGTTACCATTCTGTCTAGCCTTCCCTTAATCATTACATCTTTTCATATGCCATGTTTCATTGTTTCTTTGTCTTTGCATACCTTGATATCAATTTATCTTATTGATATCAACACAAAAATGCATGCGACCTTAAATGAAGCTTGTATATATCCCAAACTATCTTCCTTTAAGTTCGCAAGCCACAATATATCACATATGACATTTTCTAACTTAAAGAGTACTGTAGTACATAGATTGAATCTGTACTTAGTCATTTTCATGACTATGTCTCCAACACTTGCACTCACCTCATGCGATCACTATAACATAAGTGTTTCTATAAATGACAACCCTTAAGTGATCCATAGTGATCTCAAAACATCACTTGCCAGCAATGTATTCTTTATTGAATAATCAAGAATTTTTTAATCTTTCTCCATGTTCTCCTGTAGGTGAATTCTCCAAGCTTAGGGTCTAGGGTTTAGCCTTTTGGGTTTAGGTAAGGAAAACACTTGTGCATCATAAGATTCCAAAAACCATAACTCTCTTGTTTATCAAAGGTATGTGGAGAAGAGATAGCTTGAAACCGCTATTGGTTTTAGCCATGTCTATATGCCAAAGAGTAGAACTCTCTTTTCATGTGTGTTTTCCTTATGTTGAAATTAGAACACCTTAAAACCTAGCATTCTTCTCTTCCCAAATTCTAATTTTTAGTTTCTAAAATTCTGAACAGTGTAGAAAGGAAAACCAAAAACCTCAAGAAATCTAATGCTAGCACTACTAAAGTTTTGTCTCCTACTAGACAAGCTACACACCTTCCAGACAATTCAGGTTTCCAACTCTGATACAAAATGTTAGGTTATTCAGGATACAAAACAGGGCATATCAAAGAAACACAAAACTTGATTGATAAACACAAAAATAGAATACACCAATAAATTGCTGCAACACTTGGTTGCTTAATTCACCATTAAATCTAATGCAAATTGTTATTTATGAACAAACAAGAAACTCTTATTAAGAAAAATGGTAGTACCTAAAATAGGGCATTCAACAAACCAAAGATTATGAAAATATATTTGAGGCAATCAACATAGTAGTGGTAATAAAAACATTAAAAGTGGATACCAGTATGTGGTTTTATGAAGCTATGATCATTTACATACACATCTTAAAAATAATTCTTATATCTATTAATATAAAATATACTATATCATACAAAATATCATCCAGTAAGACCAAAAAATCTAGACATTTGCAGTTGATGCATGCATCCTTATTTATTTGAAGGACAAAAGAATAGCTATAAAACATCACTAATGTAATACTATGCATAAATCACATAAAACCTATAAAGAATACCAATTATAATAGACAACTCCTAAAGTAAGAGGAAGTCAAGCTGAAAGACTTATATGCATTCCACAATACAGTCAAGTCCATGTTAGAATATAAAACTAGATAGAGAAGAATGGTGCTCGACAAATACTGATAGTGACCATTACTACTGATAATGGTGGATGACATCTAAATTGACTTCGACAAATACTGATACTGACCATTACTAATGATAATGGTGGATGATATCTAAACTGACTTACATTTTGGCTTCTCACTGGCTGTGGGTGAAATACCTCTTACAAAAGATGTTGATGGAAGTAAAGAGGGACGTTCAAATAAGGGAGACACCACATTTGGAGTTGTAGGGGAAGCATAAGGAGAAGCTTCTATGGTTAATGGTGCACTAGATCTTGCAAGTGTGGCCACTAAATAATGTTACATACATCTCTTTTATAAAATTTATATTCATATCAATTGAAAAAGGTCATAACCCACCTCTCTTTGTATATAAAATTACCCTTTATCTACCAATGCTCATAACATTTAAGTCAAGCCAAAAGGAAATGTAAACACACTTGTAGATGAAGAAGTAGTTGGACCTTGTAGATGTTGATAAACAACAAACACAAAGTATACCAATTACTAGTTGTGTTTTATAATTGAATAGAATAATTAGTTCTTGTCACTGCTTTTGGATTTAATTGTGTAAGTGTTTTGTATCAGTATTTTAGATACATTCTGTAACTTGTCATCAGGATGTTAGAGAGTTCATGAAGTGTTTCAGCAATAACATTTTGGATCATATTATGTGCTCTATATTGATCTAAAATATTAAAGCAAAAAACACCTATTGACCTCTCTAACACCCTAATAATCGATCACAAAGTGTAATCTATAATAATAATGTAAAAACATATATAAAATTAAATCCAAAACTAAATAGATGAATCATTATGAATTGGTAGAAAGATTTCATCAAAATGTACAATGAAGATTTTAGAACTTCAAAATGAATTAAATCCACATATTTTATCAGATCCATAGATATTTAATATTTGTAAACAAGATGATTTAAAAATAATATTAGATACCATTTACACCCATTTTAATATGCACAAACATACAATACACCATACTTTTAGTTTCTATTCGTTAATGTAAAATAAAAGTACAATATTAATACAAAAATCTCCAAGCTCATACTTGTTGCCTTGCAGACAGGGTTTGGAAGAGTTGCTTAAAACATTTAACAACATTGCCTTTCTCTCCAGCTACTAACCACCCACCAAAAGGTTCGCCCAAGTTGTCTGCAGGTGTTATTGATGCAGGACAACCCCATTATTTTTCAAGAAAGGGGGAAACTTCTCTTGAGACCCTCATCACTATCCATTCTTCGAAACTACCATGAAATAGTAGGAAACGATCATAACAATCATCATCATCAGTTACAAATGAAGATCCGGAGGAAGGGGAAAGAAAACATATTATAGCTGCATTGGAAAAATCTGTCTCCGGGCAAATTAAACGCCACTGTCTCATTGGATTCAAATTTGTCTTCTCGTTTGTTGAACTCTCCGAATGGCTAATTGGATAGAAAAATGAGTCAACCACGGCAAGACCATGAAAACTCAACGAATCAAAAATTGACTGAACACCAAGAAAGATCGTTCCACATACTGTCATTTCCCATGGCCACTTCTGCAAATTAGTTCAAAACACTTCAGCTAATTAGTTGCAAAACACTTCAGCTAAAAAAAACAACTTAATTTTTGAGTAACAAATTCATTTTTTTAAGCAACTTGTATTACCTCGATCTCCATACTTTGAATGCAAGCTTTAAAAGTTGATATGTTCTCTGCTTGCAGGTTCACCGTTTTCAATCTCTCTGTGCTCGAAAAACTGTCTATACCATAAGGCATCATGTTTGTCAATACAACCAACTTCTCTAGTGATGTTAAATGCTCTAATCCTTCTATTTTCATTATTTCAGGACAATCACACACACGAAGAGTTTTTAAGGAAAGTAAACTTGCTAGACTCGATATCTCATACAGTTTTTCACAATGGAGAATTGTGAGAATGGAAAAGCTAGAAAAGTTTCCCAAAGAAGTTGGCGACCTCCTCAATAGTGGACAATCATTGATTAGGAGCTCTTCCAAGTTGCTTAGTTGACCAATGCTACCTGGTAATTCCCTTAATCTCTTTATTTATATGAAATCAATATTTCTCAGAGATGCCTGATTTGTGATATTGTGAGGCAATACTTGTAACATCTCGCACATTGAAACATCAAAAACCTTGAGCTTTGTCATCTTGTCAAGAATATACGACTCTAAAATGAGCTTGAAACACAGGTATAGATCAAGATATTCAAGGTATATGAGCTGCTTAAAAGATGGGCAACATCTCTAAATGCTCTTTGCGTCTTAAACTTATATGTCGCAGATGAAACATATGAAATGCTTGGAAAAGGAGAAGGAAAAACCAAGTACATCTTTCTCTCTCGAAGCTATATACTCATTCCATTTTGATAAAGATCTATACATGCCTTTTTTTCCTCGCAAAGTTAAATTTCCTAAATACAAAAATTATGACGGTAGCAAAAATCTTCACAATCACGTTAGGTAATTTTGTGCACTAAGCATAGATTTATTGCATGAACCCACCTATCTTATGAGACTCTTTCATAGGAGTCTTAGTGGTTAAGCTATGGAGTGGTTCACTAAACTATCTCCTCCTCTCAAATCATTTGACCATCTAGTGCAAAGGTTTTTCCAGCAATATTCAACATGTTATCACCATGCTTGATCTTTGCAACATAAAACAACATCAAGGTGAATCCTTTGTGGTCTTTCTTCAACAGTGGAAGAATCTATACTCACGCTATTCTTGACAGATTCTTGAGACCAAAAATATTGACATATTCATCAATGCCTTAGTTCCTAAAATGTATTATGCATTACAAATGCAAACTCATGCTTCATTTGATAAGCCGGTTGAATCATATATTCGCATAGAGGATGTTCTTGTTCATAAGGGAAATATCACTCTTCAATCGAAGGAGAATAAAAACTCTTCTACCATCTAGCATAAAAGGGATAAAAATAAATTCTGGAACAAGACCATAGTTTTTGTCAATGGCAGAATCGTGGTTTCAACTTCAATGTCTACCACTGATAAAGAGCTAGCATTTAATCTATCTACTACAAGGAAAGCTAAAACTAATAAGCCTTGGGCTTGTAAGACTGAGACAAAATTCACTCCTCTTGGAGAATCACTTGATGTAATGCTTTGAAGACTCTCTTGGCTAACAAGATCATTACTTTCCCTAACAACTCAAGACCTTATGAATTGGAGATAAATCCTAAATGGTGGAATGACAACCATTATTGTGATTATCATCACAAGAAAGGCCATAAGACTAATGAATGTATAAAAATTAAAAATATCATTCAGGATCTAATTGATAATGAGACTATTGTGGTTGATTCCCCACAAGTGAACAATGATCATAAGGATTTCAAGGAGCCTTTTCCTAAATTTGAAAAAGAGGAATCTTCCAAGGAAAAGGATAAGAAGGTTACCAACACCTATTTTAATAATGACAAAATGATCAACATGCTTGAATCTTTTGATCATACTAAGACCAAAGCTAAAGTTGAATCACCTAATGTAGAACCTAGCTCTCAAGAAAAGGTCACTCCATCAAGAGAAGGCTCATCTTCCACCTCTTCTCCTAAACAAGGATCAACCTAAACAACTCAACCAACTACCATGTTGACTGCATAGGATCTTTATCTGGTTAACCAACTTTAGCACACTTCATCTTATATCTCGATTCTCAAGCTACTTTAAATCTCTCATGCTCATACAAAGATCCTTGATCAAGCCCTTCTTATGGCTAATGTACCTAAGGACTTAGATGTCATTAAGTTCTAGTCTATGGTTGATTACCTCATGTTAACACCTTACCTTTAAATATTTTTTGGAAAAGATGACACATCTGTTAGTCATCCTCACAATCAAACCCTCTATATTAAATTAGTTACCCATTAGTATATAGTCAAGCACATTTTGATAGATGGAGGCACAAGTTTGAATATTTGTAATTTTAATCTGGCTAGATCTCTTAGTTTTTTAGAGCATGCTATTGATCCCAGATGCAAAATGATGATCAAATCATATAATGATGTCTTGGTAGTCTTTCTTATCTGAGTAGGTCTTCTTTAGTGGGATATAATCTATCAGGTCTTGGATATTCCTTTGGCATCCAACATACTCTTGGGTCATCATTGGATCCATGCAATGCAAGAAGTTCCTTCCACATACTATCGCTGCATTAAATTCCCTCATGACAAAATTGAGATTACTATTCCTATAGATTCATCAAGTGCTTACAACAATCCTAAAAAATCAAATTAGATGGTTCCTCGTAGTAAAGAAGCATCACCTCCTAACACAATAGACACAAAAGGAAAAAAACCTCTATTAGATTGTTGGAAAATAATACTAGTTAGACCTACTGGTATGGGAACCTATCAAATGGACACTTTTCACATCTCTTCAAAGTCTTATGACAAATCATTTGTGTCAGTTGTAACACCTGTTATTCATGAGGGTACTAGAATGATTAAAGCTATAATTCAACTAGAGATGGAAAGGGATGAAAGTGCTACCTCACACTACAAGAGAAAATAAACTGAACAAAAAGACAATCGTGCCTAAATCTCACCTAAAAAATATGGTATGGGCTATCAACTTATGCATAAGATGGGACATGATGAAAAAAGTCCTCTTGGAAAAAGAAAAGGTCTACTTGAACCTTTACATGCTGAATTCTCAAATTCTAAGGACAAAGCTAGTGTTTTCTATTGTGGACATAAGATTAACAAACCTAGTAGCAGCACTCATGCATATGAGGATTTAGATGATGAAGAAGTATAAATCTAGCCTGACTCAAGAAAGGTTCTTGCACATTAAAAATTCTAATCCAAACTATCAAGGAGAGCCTTATCTAGCTTCTCAGGTGCCTCAAGAACAAGACGCTAAACCTCACCAGGAGGATCTTATCCACTCTACTGAGAAAACTCTTATTTCTACTACTAGAACTACTACTATTTATCTTATTGTTGAGAACATCATTGACTCTAATATTGATTAGGGGCAACCTACTTCTATCCCCCATATCTCATATATACCTATTCTAGATTATACTCCTACTACTACATATGGTATCACTACTACCCCTATTACTGAACAAGCTCTTGCCGCTAGAAAAACACCTCCTGTGATAGATGAAAGTGATGACAAAAGCCTACCTCCTACTATGTCTCAAGATCATTACATCAAGCACTATCACAACAGTGAAATAAAATCACATGAGCATAAGTGGGACTCATTGTTAGATGCTACTATGGAAATACTAGTTGATGTTATGGATATGATCCTACTACAAAATTTGAATGAGGAGAAATATCTAACTCTCAAGATCAACAAAATGAGGATGATCCTTTCCATCTTTCTATGGAAATCATTCCTATGGCTCCTAGGCCATCTACTCAAAACAATGCTTTAGCTACTTAAGAAAATCATGGGTATATTAAACCCCATCCTTTCATAGCTTCATGGAACTTATGAAGATCTAGAATTGAGTTGGCTCCTATTCATGTGCTCATGCCACAAGAAGAGGGACTTATTTCTCAGAATCGGCCCTCTCGGTTAGACTCAGATAATACTCCTCTAAACTCCTCACACTCTTCTAGGATAAATTGTGATCGATAACTTTCTATGGAGGATCACTTTCTTGACTTATCTGATTCATTCATGAATGATGAGAATGATATTGGTATCTTTGCACTTGAACCTATCAACCCCTTACCCCTCATCCTTCCTAAGCTAAGTGGTTGTCCCACTTCCCATCCACCTATCCATCTAAACCCGCCATATCAACCTCATTCATCCACAATTCCTGAGTCTTCTAGAAGTAACCTGGATGTGTAACATAAAAATTAGAATCCACTTCTATATATATATATATATATATATATATATATATATATATATATATATATATATATATATATATATATATATATATATATATATATATATATATATATATATATACATATCACCATGTCCTATCTAATTGACATGTTGTCATGCCCCGTAAGGGAACCAGGGAAGAGAACAAAGATTCTCTTTGTAAAAGAAAACCTAAGTAATGATTTATGAAAAAAATTGAATTTTTAAAAGAATTATGTGAACAAAACTTAAACTTAGATTCCTCCCAAGGTTCCCTACTATTTTATGAACAATTCATTTAAGTCCATTAAGTAAACTGACAACAAGATTTACTTCTCAAAACAAACTACATCATATCATTAGAAGATTCTCTATAAAGAAATACAAAGTACTTTCATTTCAATTTTCCATTTAAATCCCTGTCAACATTTGATACATTGTAAACATTAAATTTGTTTTTCAATAGCTTTTCACTTAATCAATAATGAGAAACATACTACTTTACTTGGAATGTTACAAAATCCTTTTCTTTTCCAACATACATCTTATACATAAAGTTCATGCTTTCCCTTTTCCTTTTTCCTAAATCTACCCATTCCAAATACAACATTTTGAAATACATTAATGATTACATTACATTCATCTCCTCTTAGGAGGTAACAATAATTTACATCATAAAAGATAATTACAAGTCTTCATTCTTCAAAACTGGATCACTATGCAAGCATGAATCCATAAGCACTACATTTGCAAAACGTACCTCAATAAAAAGATTTACCACCTAACCACATGGATACCAAAAGGCCCACTCCCTCGTGCTAGAAGATAAACACAAAGGTCCACAAAGAAGGGATAGCTAGGCCATACCTAGGGTTGGGTAACCTTTCCCAAATAGCAAATGAAATGTAGATCAAAGTATAAATCTTTTTCCCAAAGGTTCTAAGGCTTGGTAGAAACTCTAAGCAAAAACCTAAGTGAGTGTCATCACATAGCCCTCACCCCTTGGGTTGTCCTGGTACTAGCCTCTTCGGGCCCCGGGCCCCAAGTAGGCACATGCAAAACCGAATGCCTTTCGTACAGACAAGTGCCATTCAATCATACCTACACATAGGCACCTTCTCCCACTCCCATCCATAGCCTTTACTAGCACTAATGGCATGGGCGAGGCATATATTAATCTTTTTAGTGTTTGAACCCATTTCCATAAGTTTTAATTAAATTATCACTTGTTAAAACAACTCTCAGTCGGCTATCCTGGTACTAGCCACTTAGGGCCCCGGCCCCGCACTAAGAGCCACTCACTTAGTTTCTTAGTTTTCCTACCCTTAACCCACATATCAAAAATACATCATACATGTAACAAAACACATCATAAACACTTACATCAAAGAACAGGAAAGAATAGGGGAGTTTAGGGATGTTTAGGAAAATTAGGAGCGGTTAGGGAGACCTAGGATAGTCTTAAACCTCCAGACAATCCTAAACCCTAACCCTGCTTCCTACACACATCCTAACCCTATTAAAGCATCTAAATGCACCATATAACCCTAAACAAACCAATAATGAACATAATTAAAGTTTACACAAAATTCCATATGCCAAAACACAAAGCTCCCTAAAATCTCCCGTGTCTGAAATTTTAACTAAGTCTAACTTTTTCAAAAATCTAAAATCTAGAAGTTGCATCTTAACTCCTAGGAAGTTGAAACCTATCCCAATCATCTGGAAAGGTACCTAATTCCTTTATACAAGTATAACTTAAAGTATAAGAAATTATACTTGTATAAACAAAAACCTAATTATTATACTTCTTGAACTTCCACCCTAATACAAATGCAGCATCTAAATAGTGCTAACCTCAAGAAAAGGACACGGATAAAAACAATTGACTCGGGAAAATGACAGAGATCAAAACATTTAACTCTATCAAATGACAGAGATCAAAATAATTAACTCGGCCAAATGACAAACATCGAAACAATTAACTCAGCCAAATGACAGAGATCAAAACATTTAACTTCGCCAAATGCCAGAGATCAAAACAATTAACTCAGGATTCTATAAACTGTAATGCAAACACACACAATTCAGAATTATGACAACAAATTACATTATGACAGAAAATTACATTATGACAGCAATAAATAAAAAAACATAGCTAGCATAGCAACTTATAATTCTAAAAATGGCTGACAGAAATAATACAACAATGTGTAAACGTTCAGCAATAATACAATAATATAGAATACAATAATGTATCAATGTTCTATAATAATACAGGATACAATCATGCAATAATGTATAAACTTTCTATAGTAATACACTATTACAATAATGTATAAACTTTCTGCAAACAAAAAACATATATAGAAGCATTCCAACAAATCTAACACTAGCATTCATACAATAAAAGAGATTTATCTCTCAGGATGGATTCGAACCTAGAGTCCTGCAGAGACTAGTTGATGAAGAAGAATCTACTCCTCTCAAACTCTTCTAGCACTCCTTCAAATCCTTCGAAATGTAAACTCCAGCCTCTACCTGAATCAACAAATGCTACTCTCAGAGAATAATGAATTCTCTCCTTACAACTATAATTCCCTACAAATAAAAATGCTCAACTATACAATATCTCTTCTTGAATCCAAATTCATATCCAACCCCCTCTCACATAGGAGATCCCTCTGTCTATAGATTGGGGAGTAGTTGCACAGGTATTCCAGCCGATGCAACTATCCACCAGTTATCTGTTAATAATACAGTTTGTAAAACCATTCCCCTAAAGGGATAAATAAATTTTAAATAGGACTTTAATTTATGTCTCCTAAATTTGAGGATGACAAAATAGATAATAATTATTTTAGGAATAGTTTCACTAACTTACTTACTATGGTAATTTACCAAAGTTATTACCCAAATATATATATATATATATATATATATATATATATATATATATATATATATATATATATATATATATATATATATATATATATAGGCATATGTGTGCACCCATATGCTTATGGTACATATACCATAAGTAAGACACATTATTTTTAACATTACAAGTATTTTAAATATTAGGAATATTATTATTTAAGCCAAATACATTATAATTTAAACCCACTACTATATCCACAATTATAATCATGATCTTCATATATATATATACATACTACTATGATTAAAACATTTATTATTAGTATTGTCTTAGACATTTTGTTATTATGAGTATTATAAAATAATATCATAGAATTCTTTATTATTATTGATATTAAAATCACATGATTTAATCACATACTAACTTGTTCCTAACAAGATATGCTCGTACATAAGTAGCTACTAATAAAGATAATTACTAAATCATACCCTCGTATGAACAGTAATCAACATCAATAGTCTACTAACAAAATTGAACATACCATGAAGACAATTAGAGCTACCATACTCAAAACCTCATTCTCAACAAATGCAAAAGACAAGAAACTAGCTACAAGATCAACAAAACCAATAAACTGAGAGATCACATAATACATCCACACAAGGGACTAACTCAAGAACTCCCCACCTAAGGATAAAAGGATCAGAGGTAGAGTTTCTTCCTGTGGAACCTGGTGATATCTCTATAACAACAACAATGATCAAGGATTTTGAGGGATCGCTCAAACTTGTGAAGCCAGCTGGAGATGATACCTGTTACCTGCACTCATACATCACCAAGAAGAGATACATAGATACATATGGATATACATACAAATTAGATATATGCAAGTAGATGATCAGGATCGATACATCGTGTGGACCTCAACTAAGTGAGTAACTATGACTTCATCTTGAGTCATGAAAACACATCAAACACATATTCATGAAACATAAAACATCATGATAATGGTTAGATTCAAATCCTTGGGTTAGATCCATAAAACATATAAAAATAGATGATTTTCTAATCTCATAAAAATATAAATGATAACCATAAATGAGCATATCAATCATCTGATAAACATATCATCATCCACAAAACATAAATGTAAATGTATAGTTCTAAGCATCATAATAGAATGTCCAAATCAGAAAGTCCAAGTATCATCATAGGAGAGGGTATTACACATGTGACTACAAAGAAAAAATCAATATTCAAAATACCATAAGGGTCCTTGAAGAAAAGAAGAAAATCAAATAAAACATGGATTCCTAAATCCACCATAAAATAATTGCACTTAAAATAATCTCAAAGAAAAGAAAGATCAAAGCCTATGTCAATTCCCAAGCCTCAAACAAAAGACTTGGATATAAAAGAGAAATCAATGTTTCCATTCAAGATTCCATCTCATTCTTATGACTCACTTGACTCCCCACTTCACTCCATCATCATCACCTCTCATATCTCATGCTACTCTCAAATTCATCATAACGTTCCAATAAGTGCATATTGGTATCGACTCATCGCTAATGACTTGTCTGAGAGAAATCTAGATTGTACTCTCCTTAAGCATTTAGAACATGAAGAATTTGACAAAGAGTTAAGAAAATTCCATGAGGATATATGTGGATCTTTCTCAAATGGTCTTTCCTTGGCTATGAAACTCTTGATAGCTAGACACTACTGGTTGGATCCTCCTATCATTACTACTACATCTTGTTTTGAAGTTTCTCAACTGACTACTTCAAATAGCTACATTGTCAAAGAGCCTCCCAACACTCTTCATCTGAAGTGACTCTACAACTAAGAATTCTTCTCCTGTACAATAATCTATGATCCTGAAAAAATTATAAAAAGCATATAAGGTCTTGAAAAAAACATAAAAATGGTAAATTGTCCTGAAAAAATATCATCTTAGTGAGAACCTAGAAAATAGGAACTTTGATGTATCAGTGAAAAAAATCAAATATCAAAAAATACAAAAAAATGAAAAAAATGAAAAGAACAAGAAAAGAGAAAAAGAGAAAAAATCATGCCTTCGTGAAAACTTGGAAACAAGCGCCTTGGTAGAAAAAATAAATTAATCTCCAAGTGGTGAAAACTTTTCAAATAGGCATCACTTGTAATCATCTCTCCATCTATCAATGTGTGGTTGATATCTTGTCTCCCTCCATCCATATCTCTCTTTGTTTCCTTGTGTCGTCATGGGTTGGAACTTGTCTTAGTCTTGTCCTTGGTTCTTATCTTCTATCTAGGGGCAATCATACACCTATCCTAAGATTAACTTGAGTTAGTTTTTAGTTCTTCCCAATTGACACTTTATCACTAACACTACTTGGTATTTTTCAACATCCTAATCCTTCAGTATTTCTTAACACTGCCCATTCGGACATTGATGTGTTTCTTAACACATATCAGATCTTGCACTATCTTTCACTATGCACTTGCACTTTGACACAAGTAGAAAGGTGTTTCCTTAACACCCAACACCAACTACATCCTAGAAAACTAAAAACAACTAAGATATGTTGAACTATTTTCTTGTATGTTATTTTTTATCATTGATTTTTTCTTGCTATGTCTTCTAAGGTCACTCGATGATGTCTACCTGACTAGAGATTCATGACTAGGGCATAACATCTTTTCTTTGATTTCTAAGTATGGTATGATTTCAATGATCCTATGCTTGTCTAATCAAGTGGGTGTTTGTGGTAAGAGCCTCTATCATGATTGGAACGCCACACATACCTTGACCCTCTTTATTCGAGCACTTATGTGAGATTGGAATTATCTCCTTGTTTGTTTCTTGTGTGTAGCACGCAAGACCATACTCATGGTTATATTTACACTCATACTTTGATACTAGTATAATCTTGCAGCATTAACTTGGAAACCATGTTTAGTTCATCTTGATGCTTACATGTGTTTCCTACATCTTATCCAATAGGGTTGTATTCATATTTTTACAGTCTCTATCACACTAGTGAAGGTTGTACTGACCTCCAATGTCCCAAATTCTCAAATGATGAAAACTAATGGCTACAAGATCAATGACTTGACTACTCCAAAAGTCTTAGGCTAAATTCTCATTCTTAGGTTGCATTTCATTCTAGGCTTGAATTTTAATCTTTGAATTCTTGGTTCCCTTAAGCAATTCTTTCTTTTCATCCTTCCTTCCTCTCCATGGAGGTATTCGACTGTAAACTCTTATTTTGATCCTCTTTTCGAGATCAAAATCAAAATCCCAAATCTTGAAACACGTTTGATTGTTGACACTATCACTCCTTGCTCACTTTCACCTTCCTTTTCTAGATCTTTTGAGGCTGATATTTTCCCCTTGCACCTCATTTCTATTTTGATCCTAATGGGGAATGACAATACAAAAAATCTTTTTTTGATCAAATCTCCTAAATCTGCAAATCTAGCAATCAAACCAAATCTTAAATTGCCAAGTCAATCAGGACTTAACATCATTGCTTGGGGTAACTAAGCTTCATTTCTTCATATCAAGTTGAGATTCTCTCCATCTCCTTTCTAAAAGAGTGTTCTCATCGCTTCATATCAGTTCACTTGAACAGACATCTTTTTGATCACTTGGGGCATATCAGGTTCATTACGACCCATATCAATCTAGTATTATCTCTCTAATGATTAGCTATCTCAATCACTTTAGACAAATATTTAGTCTCATTGCTTCATATCAGGCTGGATACTCTCATATTTCTTATCAGTCTTTGTTTAGTCAAGTTCAAAGTCTAATCTCTATCAGTTATCTTGACATCATCATTATTTGACTCAATGTGTTCCCGTATCACTCACACATTAGTCAAAGAGGGGAAAATGTAATCACCTAAAATTGGACTAGTAGAACTTGAGTCCCCCTTTTCGATCAAATTGCCTCAAATTAAATCCTAAATCTCAAATGCATATTTACTAGGCATAATTATGCAAAATAACCCTTAAAAATCCCTTTTGCATAATAAAATCAAAAAACTTAATATCAAGCTTATATTATGGTCTAATTTCTAGAGGTTGCATATTTATTTAATTGCTATAACATTAATTTTAATATAAAGTTTTGACACTTTTATTAAAAGAACACATTCACATGTGTGCAACCACTTAATCTTGATTAATTAGAAATTAAATGGGATTTTTGCTTACAAATGGTATTTTGTCTTATCTTATGTAACATCTATTTTTGTCTCTTAATCATCACAAATCACTTCTACCTAACCTCACATCTCCTTGCATCTCCTTTTTCCTCTTCATCTCAGCCACTCATTCTTTTACCTCTTAATCTCCACCATTCATTCTTGAGGCAATTCCTTTACAAGGAAGCTCTTCCCTTGCTCAAGGATCCTAATATAGAAATATTGCATTCTTAGAATACTCTTTCTAATTTGAACTCTTAGATTTAGCTCTCTCATTTCTTAGCTTAGTTTCATTTCTAGCTTAAATCTCACATTGCTAATCTAGTTTCCTTTCTTGCATTGCTTCATAGAATAGCTCTTGCATTCTCATTCTAGATTACTAGTTTATTGCATATATTCTTAGCTTAATCTCTTATCTTAGCTTGCATTCTTCCATCTTAGCTTCATTCTTGCACTTGAATCTTTAATTTTGGATTAGTCAAGTCAATAATCCTTAATGCCAATTTGATGAGGATCAATAAGAATGATTAAACTCACTTCAACTAGGAAGTTATGAGCTACTTCTTGAGATTTTACTCTTCCATGGATTCTCTCAAGTGTAATGGTTCATATAAGTGTGTCATAATTTTGATCACACACCTATTACTTAATTCAACTAATCCTTTGCCTTCACAAATCACCATTGTTTCAAAATGGGGCTCATGGAACTAAACTGTTATTATTAAATATGTGAGTACAATGGATAAATTTGATTGTTTGCATCTCAATGTCAGAAAGAAACTTTTCTGAATTATTTTTTAGGTAAAGATCATGCCATGAAACCTAATTTATGCACCTTCATTTATAATAAACAATTAGATCTCAATGAGTCTCGTAGCGAAAATGACTCTTTAGATATAGATTTTTTTCATCAGAAAGGGGATCTAAGCACAATGGATAATGATATTTAAATTATTTCATTTCATAATACTTTCTTTGGGTTGTGAAATCATTAAATCCCAACAGGTTCTTGATATCCTTAACTTTATGTATAAACTTTGGATATCTCAAAGGCATAGCGAGCCTGAAGTTTCATGCATGCATCAAATTCCTTTTTGTGAAGGGATGATTTTAGAATAGAAGAATATGCACAAAATAAAAATAAAAATAGTTGAATTTGTAGCTTTATCCCCTCAAACAATGGAGAAAATAGTTCATGATTCATTGCCTCATAATAAACCATTATATCTTCCTATAATCTTTGATAGTTTAAAAGGAGTGAAGCTTTTAGACAAGAAACTTTAGAAAATGGCCTTGAGACTAATGGAATCTCATGCTTCTAATATGTTCAATGAAATTTCAAGGGAAGAAGAACATCAAGTCTTTTCTGTAGATCCTAGCCAAAGTTTGGTAATCAGAACTGTCAAGAATTATAGTATCCCTTTTCACAACTAGGTGCTCCACCAAAAACATCTCTTGAATGATGAGAATCATGATACCCTACACCCTAGACAACTAATTGACCAATCCACTAATATTTTTCATTTGAACCAAATGGATGATATTTTGGATATGGACTTCAATTCCTTCCACCAAATAAAAGACTCAGAATAGGGGAGTTTTAGCAATATGAAAACATCAGAAAAAACACTTACAAGGTCTTCATGCTAAATAGTTGGGATTCATGAGGAATTATTCTGAATTATTGGTGCATAATATTTTCCATCTTAATCAACCTCTACTTTTCCTTCCAGAAAATTTTCCAAAAGTCTCTGGTGATGAAGATTTTATTACGCCCAATGGTATTGTCATAACTATGGATGTAGAAATGATTGATGAGATGGCAATAGAAGAAGGAATTTTACCCAGTCAGATTATTCACAATATGGATTTGCAAGATTGTATGGATATGAATCCTTCTCCAAATCTTCATGACTCAAACATTCAATAGCCTCAATCAAAAGATGAATTTATGGGTGCTATGACAGTAGATATTAAAAAAATTCTTGTTTGACAAAACAATAAAACACCTCCTCAACTAAGTAAAAATTATGTAAAGGATTTTGAAGGAGTTAATGTAATACCTCCTACTTCACCTGAATTTCAAGGCTCCTTACCTTCTACCTTCCACCACATTTTGATAGGCAAAATTGAACATGAGTCTTGTTCAAATTTAAAGGAAACTAGAGAAGCTGAAATTTCTAGTAAAGTCCCTGATGGTGGGATCCTTGATGCTAAAGGTGCTCAGAATCTATTTATGTTTACTCATTGCATCTCTCTATTTCACAAACACATGTTTCTCTCCAATCAGAGAAAAAGACTCTTAAAACTAAAGGTCAAAATCCCAAGAGTGTTAAAACTAAGGAAGAAATCCAAGTAGGCACTCAATCCACTTTGGAAGATAAATTCAATTCTTATAAAAGATTGATGAGGAGGACCAAAGGTTCTCCTTGGCATCAATCAAGACTCTAACATGTAATTTCATAGGCTTGAATACATCTAACAAGTGAAATAGAATCAATTCTTTACTTGATTCTTCGTAGGAAGACATTGTCCTAATTCGAGAAACAAAATTACCCTCTTAGAAATATGTGAAAACATTAGCTAAAAGGCCTTTATGGAACTCCCTTCATATTTAAGGTATGGGATATTTTGGAGGATTATCTATTTTATGGAAAGAGAAGTCAGCAAATATTTAGCTCGCTATTGAGAACTTTGATCTTTATTTTAATTTGTTAAATGTTTATGGTCCATCACAAACATAAGACAAGTTGTACCTTTGGACTTCACTTACAGATGCCATTCAACTTTATGCATAAGTTAATACTATTGTGGCAAGTGATTGTAATGCCATATCTTTCCCAGAGGATAATAAAGGTGGTATTTCCCACCGTTATGAACCATGCAAAATTTCAATCAATTCATATAGGATAATAATTTGTTTAACATTATTCTAGAGAATGGAATTTTTACTTGGATAAATCGCAGATCTAGTTTCCTTAAAATTATTATCAAACCTAATCATTTCTTTCTTTCACAATGTTGGAAACTTAATAATTTTTAGATTTCATCTGAAGTCATTCCTTTTTCAGGATCAGATCATTTTCTTGTTAAATTGCAGTTAAATGATAATTTAGTAGCTAAAGGGATCCAAAAAAATTCTTCATTTAAGTTTGATTCCATGTGGTTCATGAATCCACATTTTCTCCTCTTACTTCAGAAATGGTGGATAGTTGCACCCCTAGAAGAAGGCACTAAGATGTATCAATTTTGCATGAAAATGAAATCTCTAAAAAAATAGATTAAATTATGGAACAAACATGTCTTCAAAAATATATTTAAACAGAAATAGTTTCTAGAAAAAGATCTGCAAAAGTAAATGAAATCATTATCTATAATGGATTTGAATCTTCTTCTTTTTTGAAACAAAAATATTTGCAGCTTAAGTGGGAATAACTTTGCAGATGTGAGGAAGAGTACTAGAGACAAACACATAGAGACCTCTAGATAAAACAAGGAGATAAGAATACAAAATTCTTCCACATGTCCACTAAACATAAAAGAGCAGCCAACATCATTTTCTCAATCAAGGACTCCTCTTCAAGTAAAATTGTAATGGATGCTCAAGGAATTAGGGATGAGAGTGTTAAGTATTTTTCAAATATGTTGGCCCCCCAGTCACCTGTTTAGTCATGTCTTCTAATGAGACCATTTTCCAAGATTCTATCCCAAAAATTATTTATGATCAGGACAATAAATCCTTGTTGGCACCTTTCTCATCATTTTAACTCCATAAAGTTATCTTTTCCATGCAGTCGGACAAGGCCCCTGGCCTCAATGGGTTCACTGACCTTTTCTTTCAAAAATGTTGAATTTCATTTGTTCTAATCTAATTGATGTAGTTGAGGAATCTCATATAATTGTTTTCATGATTAAAAACTTCAATGATACCAATAATGAGCTATTATTCCCAAAAAGAAGGATCATCAATATTTTTCTGAATTCTGTCCTATTTGAATTTGCAACATTATCTACAAAATCATCACTAAATCTATTTATTTTAGATTGCAACATCTAATCCCAAAGATTATTTCATCAGAATAAGGGGGTTTTGTTCCAGGAAGGGAAACAATAGAGGGTGTTTTTATAGTGCATGAAACTCTTCACTCAATTAATTCCCATCAGCTTTCAGCCTTTGTGATAAAGCTTGACATGATGAAGGCATATGACAGATTGGAGTGGTCTTTTTTTAAAGAAGTTCTTAAATGGTTTAGATTATCCATTAAATGGTGTAAATGGGTTCTTTCTTGCATCTCTAGAGAAAAATCCTTAATTCTTATTAATGAATCACTAGTTGGTTTGTTTTCTTCCACCCAAGGGGTTCATCAAGGAGACCCACTTTCTCCTTTTCTTTTATTGTCATGGTTAAGGCATTGAGAAGAACTATTAATTCTTTCCATGATAAAGGGCTTTGGTCTAGATTTCATCTGGTAGGAAATTCCATGTCTACTACACATTCCCTCTTTGCAGATGAAATAGTTATATTTGGTAGCTCCAATATTCAAGAGGCTAAACACATTAATTTAGTTCTCAACATGTACTGTGAAGCTTGAGGTCAGAAAATTAATGTAGAAAATCCAAAGATTTATGTTTTCAATACTAATGAGGACATTGCATCTAAAATAGTTAATTTATTGGGCTTCCAACAAGAAACTTTTCTTTCCTCTTACCTGAGATTCCCCTTTTTCATGAGTCTAAATAAGACCTTATATTGGCAATCGGTGACTAATAGAATTAAAAATAGAATTTATGCTTGTAAATTTAGATAGTTGTTTCTTTCAGGTAGAATTCTTCTCATCAAAATGGTCTTGTTAGCAATTCCAAATTACTTCATGCCAGTTTTACAAGCGCCAAAGTCACTAATAAATCAAATTGAGGATTTTGTAACATAGATCTTGTGTAAAATTAATATGAATGGGGAGAAGAAATTTCCATTAATATATCTCAAAGATATGGCAGCGAGACCAGACCAAGGAGGTCCAGGTTTTTTTATATGACCTCTCAAAATAAATCCTTTGGTGCCAAGTTGATTTGGAGAATGTACTCTTCTCCTCAAAGTAAATGGTGCAAACTTTTACAGGAAAAGTATTTAGATTATTCTAACCTTGAAAGAATTCTTACAGCCCTTGATCTTCCTCAGGGGCTTATAATTTGGAATTTCAATAATGCCTCCCAAGATGTTATTCTGAGATATGTCTCCTAGCAAGTCAATAATGGTGAGGAAGTTAATTTTTGGATGGATTCTTGGAATGGTTTTCCCCCCTTGCTGCAAGATGGCCAATTATCTGAAGTTAGTTAGATATTTATTGATAATTGGGGCTCAAAATTAATTTATTAGGTTCTTGAAATAGACGTTCATTAAGGTAATGCATTTTAGAAGGATCCTTTTTCTTTTCCTATTTCCATTAGCATGCTTATTATTTCATCAAAGTTTTGCAAGATAGAGCTGTGTTTATTTATGATAGTAAACTCCGGCTAAAGATGGAAAATATTTTGTGAAAGAGGGATATAAAGTAGTTAGAGACCTTACATCCTTTTCTTTAAAACAAAGATATTTCTCCTTCTGTTGGAATTCTTCAATTCTTCCCAAAGTTGGGTGTTTCTCATGGTTGGCCCTTATAAAGAGGATCATTTCTGTGTATGTGAATTTTGTACCTAGCTATGGACACAACACTTCAGTAAAACATTAGATGTTAGCAAAAACCAAAATCTGCAATGAAATGGAAACTAAACTAACCAGGTGATTTACTACCTTCTAGTAGGTGCGAGTATGGTTTTCTCAGATTGGCCTGAGATCAGTGACAATGCAACACCTAAATGAAGGATTTGAATGGAAAAAAATGAAACTGTATGAGATGCAATTAATCTATTCTTTTGTATTTTTTGTATGCAATAGTATGAAAAACTATATGAAATTAATCTAAACTTGCAAAATTGAAATTGATATGATATGCAGATTTAATCTAAGAATGATATGAATAGATATGAAAATCTATGCAAATTATGAAAAACTATGAATTGATCTCACAAATTCACCTATCGCAAAAGCTTGATTCTTCGTATGTAATTTCACCAAAGTAATTATGCAAATTTGAGAGATGATGAGATGAAGAGCTAAGCCTTGTTTTTAGAGAAATTTGGGGCTTTGAGGATGCATGAGAAAAGCCATAAATCACTCTTGATAAACTCAGGTTGATTTTTGAGTTAACAAGAAATTAAGAATATTTAAATCATAAAATCATGCAAAAGTAGTTTTTATCTCAAAATAGAGCTTTAGTTCTCTTTTCCAACTCATCATCAGATGTTGAGTTTTAGAAAGTTTACAAATTGAAATTAGCAATTGTTTTAAAGTTGACTGGGTTTGTGATTCTGCATGATTTAATAAGAATTAATTTAATAAATAAAGTGATTTATTTTCCAGTTAACTGATTTTGAATTAAAACAATTGATTTATGGGTTAATCAACTATTAAAGCAAACTTTATTCCAATTAAATCATTAAATTTGATAACTTTGATTTTAAATCAATTAAACAAATATCCAATTGAATTTTTGTAGGAATTTTGATTTATTGTCAAAATAAAAATAATATTAATTAGGAATAAATGCAATTAAATTTAATTAAATAATTAAGTGGCAGAATTAAATTAATTAATTAAATATTCATCATATTCAATTAATCAACTTTCGGATAAATAATAACATTTATTGCCAAATAATATTTAATTAAAGATAATTAGATAAATTAGGAATATTTAGGAAATATTCCCTGATGTAGAATTAAGATAAAATCAATTAGGATTTTGATGTGAAGATGTGCCTTAGGTTAGGACTTTTGTATCAATTTCATTCGATGTGTCGATATAAGAGGTTAATGAACCTATAGCCCATTTTTGGGGTATTACATTTTGCCCATTTTTGAATCACTGTGCAAAGCGTAGTGGTTCAAAGAATAATCTATGTATGATAAAGATGCGGACTCAGTTATGTGGTGGAGAAAATGATCCTGAGAGACTAACTGATTCTGAAACAAAAACCGATTGAAAGATTTGAAGATGTTGTGATTCAGGTCCTGGTTGACCAAAGAGTCAAGATGATGCTAGCTATATCAACAATGAACCGGTGATTACGAAGAAGTGTCAAAATGCCTAATTCTGAACCTTATGATTATGAAGAAGTGAGTGACCTAACCCAGGTCTAGGATGACAAGGAATCAATATTGGCATCACATCTAAATCCTTCAGTTACGAAGAACCAAGGAAATAACACAACTGAATCGATGGTTATGAAAAAGCTAATACAGTTTACAAGATTAAGGATTTGGATACCAGATTGATATGGATCTCGATGAATCTGATATGCCCCAAGAAATGAAATATTTTCCCCAAGCGACAAGACTTTTGATGAATCAGTAACTAGATGTGGTTGTTGTCTTGATCACTAAGAGAAAGATATTGATTTACAGATTTGATTGATGTGCAATACCATGCCCCCTTTAGGATGAAAATCAAAATCTGACAAGAAAAGTCAACTTTGAATAGTTTAGAAGCATGTTAATTGATTTAAGAAGTGGTTGTACACGTCTGAGAATGTGTTCTATGTCATTTTAGAGGTCTAGAAGACCAAGTTTGACTAGGTTTGACCATGAGTTGACCATGGTTGACCAAGTTGAAATTTTGATAGTTTGATGTAAGATAGTCAATTAAGTTGAATTTTGGATTTCTGTGATGATTGAAGGTTGATTGTGCAAGTAGTTGACAATATAAATGATCTCAGATTTTGATTTTGATCTCAAAAAAGGATTCTACTTGCTATTTCGTTGGATGGACCTTTGTGTAAGATTCAGCTCTTCATGTCAAGTTAAGCTTTAGGTTTTTAAAAGAATTGTTTAAGCATTTTAGTGCAATTATCAATTTGTGAGATCAAGAAAACATGCAAAGTGCAAAGTGAAATGCAAACCTAAGACCTAGGACCTAGTCACTGATCATGTGTCAAGCATTCTCATCATTGAAATTTTTAGGTATCTGGATAAATTGATACAATGCCCACTAGTTATAAAACCATAGACATATGAATATCAATTTGTATGCTCAAGAATCAATACAACACCCACTGGCCAAACAACCATGGACATATGAATATTGATTTTATTTTGGAATGTCGAAGTAGATATAAGCACCAAGGCACAAATGCCAGGATGACCTGAATATTATGTCCATTTTATATTGCAATTTGTATAAGCATCATAACATCAATGTCATGATGACCAGAATATGCCTTGCATGACAAACACATCAAATATTCAAGAGATCATTCTAAGTCCAGTGTGAATTACCCGTAGTGACCCTTTATCGTTCACATCCTTAGGTAAGATCGTGTTTCACAGTAGGAGAAAGAATTCACTCAAAAAGAAAATAGTGAGATCAAACTTCATTGAATTTTCTGGGTATCAATGGTCAAGGTACTCATGGCCATCCAATTTGAGATAGAGGCTCTTATAGATGGACACCATTTCAATCCAGAATTTTCAAAGTTAGATTTTCACATACAAGCAAAAAATAAAGAAAAGATTTTTTTCTCCTAGTCACCACTCTCTAAATCCTTTAAAGAACATCATCAAAGAGATCGTGGGAACAAAATATGCAAAAATCTCAATGTGAATCAGTAAGCATACAAGGAGATAAAAGTATGAAGCACAGATTGTTTTCATTTTGTGTTGATGTTTGATTGTGTTGTTGTAGATGCAAAATCCCTTTCTAGAGAGGAGACTGACTGACTGACTTGGATGAAGCTTAAAAGGACTCTGACTAGACATGACTCATCTGAGGTATACTGGAGACCATAGGATATGACATTGATTGCCCCCAAGTGTTCGGCATTGATAGGATACAAACACTTGAGCCAATTGGTGTACCAACCGACTTATAGAAAATAGGAATGCGGGAACAAACCAAAAGATATGTACAAACTAAAGCAAGACTGAAAGCTAGGAAAGACCAAGATTGCACTGATAGATGGATCATTTTGAACACGTGGCACCTATTTGATGGGTTTTCACCATCTTGGTAGAGATTCTATTTTTGCTACCAAGGTGCCTGTTTCCAGGTTTTCACCAAGGCACTTTTTCTTTTTCTCATTTTTTTGTATTTTTCATCTTTTCAATTTTTTTGTACTTTTCCATTTTTTGATTTTTTTGCAAATCATCAAGGTGCCTATTGCTAGGTTTTCACCAAGATATTCATTTTTTTAGGAATTTTTCATATTTGTATAAATTTTTCAGGATATTTTACCATAGACTGAATGCCTTAGGGATAGAATTTCTTCAGAGGGAGAACATTGATTGGTTCTCAGAGTTGTTCTCCTTTAGTCATTAAGAGTTGATAGGCTCCAAAGCCAAAAGTAGAAGTGATAACAAAGGGTCCCAGCCAGTTGGGTTCAAACTTCCCCTTGCGCTCTCTATGTGATTAATTTTTAGGATTCTCTCTCAAGACTAGATCACCAACCTGAAATTCTCTGTGTCTGACTTTCTTCTTGTAGCCTCTAGACATTCTTTTCTGATATACTCTAAGATGATCATATGTTTCTTGTCTACACTCATCTAGTAGTTCAAGTTCTTGAAATTTAGATACTCTGTAGTCATCATCATTTACTAGACCATGCATTCTGATTCTTAGTGATGGGATTTCAACCTCAATAGGTAGTACCACTTCAGACCCATAAACTAAAGTGAAAGGTGTAGCCCTAGTAGGCATTCTGATACTTGTTTTGTAGGTCTAGAGAGCTGGATTGATCATGAGATGCCAGTCTCTTCCTATTTTTTTAACTGTACGGTGTAATATTTTCAATAGATTCTTGTTGGAAGCCTCTGCTTCTCCATTCCCTTGAGGATAGTAAATAGATGACCAATGTTGTGTAATCTTGAATTTGGCACATAAATCATCCAAGTCTTTGTTTTTGAATTGTCCACCATTATCTGTGACTATAGAGTGTGGAATACCATATATACAAATAATGTAGTTCAAAATGAACATAGAAATTTGTTTTCCAATTGCTTGAGTCAAGGGAACCGCTTCTACCCATTTTGTAAAATAATTTGTAGCTGTGATTATAAAGGTATGTCTGTTAGAAGAATGAGGATGTATGGATCCTATAAGATCAAATGCCCATTGGTGAAAAGGCCATTGTGTAGTGAAGGGAATTAGATCTCTCCCTGGAGCATGAATCAAGTTACCATGTATCTGACACTTTTGACAATTCTTAGCAAATTTGATTGCCTCTTTTCCATCTCAGGCCAATAGTTCCCGACCCTAATAAGTTTTCAAGCTAGTGTTAAACCATTAGAATGTGATCCACATATACCATCATGGACTTCCTCTAATGCACGTTGAGACTCTTCGCATTCTAAACACCTAAGAAGTGTACCATCTAGACCTCATTTATATAGATCGTTACCAATTATGACATACTGGGATGCATTGCAGATAAGGTAACATTTTTCATGGCAGTTGAAGGAATCAGGAATGATTTTGTCTTGGAGATAGGAGAAAAGGTTTTTTGTATCGGGATGAATCATGACCAACAATAGTGCAAATCATGTGGGTTTTAGGGGAATCATATGTAGGATAAGATAGTACTTCCACCATGAACTCATAGCGTAGCTCATGTTCGGGTTGTTGTAGTAAAGATGATAAAGTTGCCATAGCATCAGCAACCTTATTCTCCATTCTAGGAATTTTCTCAAATGTGATATATATGAAATATTTCTTTAGATCATCTGCCATTCTCTTGTATGGGATCAGCTTTCCATCTTTTGTTTGATACACATTATTGACTTGATGTATTACAAGTTGTGAGTCTCCATGAATGTGTAATTTTGTAACTCTCCACTCAATTGCTATCTTCATTCCATTGAGAAGGGCTTCATATTCAACAATATTATTGGTGCAAGGAAACTTGATTCTAAATGCCTTAGGTATGGAGTATCCTTGAGGTGTGATAAACAATATGCCTGCTCCAAATCCATTCTGTGTATAGGAGCCATCAAAGAATAACTTCCATGATCTAGAAGACAAGTTCATGATAGAGGAATCTGGAAATTCCATTTGCATTGGTGTATCATCGAACAATGGCGCATCAGCCAACTAATCAAAAATGACTTGTCCTTTGATAGATTTTATTTCAACATATTCAATATCAAATTAACTTAGAAGCATGACCCATTTAGCCAATCTACCTATGAGGGAAGCTTTTCTTAGTAGGTACTTTAGTAGATCAATATTAGCTACCAGATTTGCGGTATGAGCTAACATATAATGTCTCAATTTTTGTGATGCAAAGATCACAACTAGACAAGATTTTTCAATCATTGAATAGTTCTTTTCATACACCACCAATGTTTTGCTTATGTAATAAATGGCTCTTTCCTTGTTGTCCTCATCATGTTGTGCGAGCAATGCCCCCACTGATGTATCTGTGGTAGAGACATAAGATCAATGGCTTCCCTTGAATAGGAGGCATCAAAATAGGAGGATTTGAGAGATATTTCTTGATATCATTAAAATTCTTTTCACACTCCTCATTCCATGCAAAAGTCACACCTTTATGTAATGTTTTTGTAAAAGGTTGTGATATGTCTACCAACTGAGATATGAAGCACCTAATAGATTGCACTCTTCCTTGTAATGTCCTCATTTGACTAATATTCTTTGGTGGTTGCATTTCCATGATAGCTTTAACCTTAGCAGGATCAACTTCAATTCCTTTCTTTGAGACAATGTAGCCTAAGAGCTTCCTAGAAGTGACACCAAAAGCACACTTTTTAGGGTTGAGCCTTAGACTAAACTTTTCCATTCTATCCAAAAATTTTCTTAAGTCATTTAGATGTTCAGATCTTGTCATAGATTTTTCTAAGGTATCATCAACATAATCCTCCATAGTCCTATGCATCATGCCATGAAAAATAGAAGTCATAGCTCTCTGATATGTAGCACCAGCATTTTTAAGCCCAAATGGCATGACATTCCAACAAAAGGTACCCCATGCACATGTAAAAGAATTTTTCTCTTGATCCTCTAGAGAAATTTTTATTTGATTGTAGCCAAAAAAACCATCCATTAAATAATACATCTCAAAGCCTGCAGTCATGTCCACTATCATGTCAATGTTAGGTAGTGGAAAATCATCCTTAGGGCATGCCTTGTTAACATCTCTAAAATCTGTGCACACACTTATTGATTTGTCTAGTTTTGAAATAGGTACAATATTAGAAATCCATTCTACATAATCAATAACTCAAATAAATCTGGCTTTTAGGAGCTTCTCTAATTCATCTTTTACCAAGAATGCAACATGAGGATGCATATTTCTTAACTTTGTTTAACAGGTTTTACTCTAGGAGCAATAGATAAATAATGCATTATGAGATCAGGATCAAGTCCAGGCATATCCAAATGTTTCCATGAAAATTTGATCTTCTTTTCTATCAAGAATGTTGTGAATGCTTTCTTCTCTTCTTCTAATAAAGATTGTGCAACATGAATCAATTGTGGTTCCTCTTTTGTACCCAAGTTGATAGGTTGAGTGGGCTCAATTAGAACTGGAGATCTATCCTATAAATGACTCAGAAGGACATCAAATATCTCATCCTTAGGTGCCTCAGAGAGGTTTTCACCTTTGGATACATCTTTTTTCTTTACTATTTTAGGTTCTGAGACTGCCACAAAGTGGTTTTCACCCTTAGAACTCCTTTTCTTTTTATTTTTATTCTTATTCTTTTAACTGAGATATGTGATATTTGACTCCATCATGCTAACGCTCAATTCATTGATGGAAGTCCTCATAGGCTCAACTTCATTTAGGTAGCAAGCAAGGGCATAGTCATTGGGAAAATTATAGATATCTTGGTTTGGATTCGTGGAAGTTTGGTCAAGAAGTTCAGGATGTTGGATAGTCTAAGTTGGGAGGGATTGGGAAATAGTGTTTACGGATATAGAAATGTCATCATTGGTCCTAACCTGACTATCAAGATCGAAGGTGATACTACAAGTCAAGATGTTCAATTTGCGAATAGGCTCAATGTCATCGTAGGATTCCATTTCAGCCATAGGTGGATCAGACTCATTAAGTTCAACATTTCATTCTAGACTTACATTGGGTTTAGATGCATATTGGTGAATAACATCAATATGTTTTTCTATAATAAGTTCATCTGGTTCTGGAATGACTCCCCATTCATAGTCATTTGATTCTTCATCTATGCCTCTAGGAAACCTAAGAATATGTGTGAAGTGGATTCCCCAAGAAGGGTTTCCTTCAAATTAAAATTTGAATTTGTACTCATGAGAGTCTATCTCAGAATCACTAGAATGCTCCAAGTGCTTAGCTATAGTGATAGTCTTACCTTCCTCTTTGTTTGTTTGATTATCTTTGAGATTAGTTGGTTCTTGTGGTGCAACTATCTCTTTTTCTATAGTAGGTTCTTGTGTGTCTACTACATTGACTCTTTTGATTGGATTAGCTTTAGCTTCAAGGAGGTCTTTGATTTCTTTAGGCAAGTGTTCATAAGGCATAAGCTCACTAGTAGTGTCTGAATCACTGTCACTAGAATGAACATCTTCTTCTTCATTGTTAGTTCTGGTTCTATTTGTTCTATCACATGGGAAGAACTTCCTTTGAGATAAAAGGGCTTCTTACGATAACCTAGACCTATTCTATCATTTTTGGTTTGACCCTTGTGGTCAAGAGGGGAGATGAGACCTCTCCCTTGTAGTCCTAGAGGTCCTTTTCCAATATATCCCATCTTAGCCATCAATTTATCCCCTGGTCCATATGATTTTGAAGGAACTTTCAGAATCTTGGAGTCACATTTCTAGACTGACTGGGATTGAGATTTATCTTTATATAACCATGCTAATACAACTTCATCTTCCTCAAACTCTTGTTTAGATATTTTCTCTAGGACAAAGATTCCATTGAATATGACTTGAGATTCTTTAGCATTAGGCTTCACTTTGTCTAAGGGTTGTCCATAAGACTTGGGTGATAAAGGGAGAGATGTGAGAGATAAGACTGGTTCTATTGTGTATTCTCCCATACCACTCTCCTTGATTTTAACCTCTTTAGCAATGTCTTCTATCTTATATGTAGAAGGCTTGTTGAATTTTTTATTGGAAGATTCTCTATTGTTAGGAACAAGTTTATCAGCACTTTCTTTCAATGCATTGCAAGTTGTAGAAAAGTTAGCTGGAATTGTCACCTCTACTCCTTCATAAGGAAATTTAACACATTGTTGATATGTGGGAGGAATAGCTCTCATTTCATGTATCCAAGGTCTCCCTAGAAGAATATTGTAAGCCAAAGGTATATCAAGAACATGACATGTAGTATCCCTGATGACTGGACTTGTTCTGATAGGCAAGACAATCGTTCCTCTAGAAGATCATTCTTCTTCATCATAAGCCTTGATAGTGATTTTCTTTTTAGGATCAATGGAAGCTTAAGATAAGCCCAATTGTGTAACCAAGTTGTAAGAACAAATGTTGAGACCAGCACCTCCATCTATCAACACATGTTTGACACAATGGTTTTGGATAAAGACTTCAATATGCAAGGGCTGCTTATGCAGATGACTCAAGGATTTATCATCTTCCTCTGAAAAGGAGATATATTGCGAAGATGTCAGATGATAAACCATAGTCTGGAATCGATCTAAATCAAGGTTCTCAGGAACATTGGATCCGAGAAAAGCTTTTTCTAGAATAGCTCTATGAGCTGGAGATATCCGAAGCAACTCAAACATGGAGATTTTAGCATTTGTATGCTGGAGTTGTTGGACTATGTTGTATGATGTAGGCCTCATATCTTTAGGATTTGACTTTGTGGTAGCCCTCTATTTAGAAGTAGATGAAAGATTAAAAGGAATCTTAGGGACATTAGATGAATCAAAATTTTGTCCTTGAAGATGTTTCTAAGCTTGTGATTGGGTAACTACATTCACTGATTGATTATCTCTATCTCTTCGCCCAATAGTGATGACATTGCAATGTTTAGATAGACATGGTTCAACCATATTGGTAACAACATTATTTCTAGAATAAGCATAATTGACCTTAGCACCCATATTAGGCTAAGAAGATGAATCCACTTGACCCTGTTTTGGGAATGGTTCCTTGAATGTTGTATGATCATTATTTCTCTTATGATTATCAATTGTGATTTCTCCATTATCAATTTTGTCTTGTATGATGTGTTTCAAGAGGACACAATTATTAGTCTTATGACCCTTATTATGATGGAAGTCACAGAAATCCTTCTCTCTCCACCATTTCAGTTTACATTTAGGATAAAAGACTTTTATCTCAGGTAAGTAAATGATATTATTAGCCAACAAAGTTTTCATGGCGAATTCCAAGGATTCTCCAAGAGGAGTGAATTTGCGATTAGGATTTTTAGCCCAAGGTTTGTAATCAGATGACTTCTTGTTTGATTCATTGGCTTTCACCTCTGAGGCTTTGATGGCTTGGGTACCAATAGTAAGATTGAAAGTGGGTGCCTTATATGGGGCACGAATAGTATCAACAACACCGTCTGAGACAATGCCCTTATTCTTGTTCTAGTTTTTGCCTTTGTCTTTAGAACTAGATTCAGATTCATACACTTCTTTTTGAAGAGATATGTCTCCCTTTTGAACAAGTACTTTCTCAATTTTGATAGAATTCTCCACCATTTTATCAAAGGATATATGATTTTGCATTTGCAAATGGTAGTTGATTCTAGAACAAGATTATTGATGAAGATTTCCAGCTTCTCAATTTGTGGAATAGCTCTAGCGTATAGAGAAAATTTCTTCCTCCATCTCTTGAGGAAAGTCAGGAATGGTTCTCCTGGATATTGTTTCAGATTATAGATGTCAATCATGGTGATTGGATGATGGATGTTATAGGAGTATTGTTGATAGAACAATTTGATCAACTCCTCAAAATTTTTGATAGTTGGAGGCATTTTTGAAAACCAATGAATGGCTACTCCTCCCAGAGATCATGGAAAAAGATGCATTAAGTAGGTTGGTTCATGCATGAACTCCATAGATTGAGTACAAAATTCCCTGACATGATCTTGAGGATCAAAGTTGCCATCATACTTGTCATACTTAGGTATCTCCACTCTTTTAGGAAATGGTGGCATGTACAAGTCTTTGTCAAATGGAAAAGGGCATAGAGCTTCCATGGAGAACTCCTTAGGTTCCTTTTCTTTTTCAATTTTGTTAAGTTTGACTTGCATGGTGTGCATTTGTTTCATCATAGCCCTGAGTGGAGTTTCTTCCTCATGCATAATGATATCTTCAACATTGAAGTTAGGAGGAATTTTAGCTCCTTGATGAGCTAACTGTAAGAAGTATGTTTCTCTATCTTCTTTCAAGAAATGCCTCATCATTTTCTTAAAGTCATCATCATTTTGGTATTGAGCAATTTTAGAAGGCATGGGTTCTTGATCCATGCCATGTTGAGAATGATGTCCTTGGGATCCTTCTTGAGACATGTTGAGATTTTTATGATTCTCTGGGATAGATTGATGCAGAGTAGACTAATTACCTCCACGAGTTGATGGAGGAGGGGGGATATAACTAGTTTTTAATCGCAGATTGTCGAGACCATCATCTTCATAAAGACTTGAATTGTAGAGTTTTTCAAAAGTTGGACCCACTTGAGAAGATAAAGGTATAGTGTTAGATGCCTCTCTAGGTTTCTTGTGTGAGGAAGCTTGAGTTTCCACCATTAACCTTAAGTGAAGCAAAAGAGTGAGATGGAGACAACTGAAGAATGACCTAATTCAAGAAGACCAAATGACGCAACCTTCTCAAGATTAGATTGATTAAAAGTTAGATCAGACGTAAATGAAGGCTACTATGGCATAGTAGTGTGGGTAGATGCCCAACACATGGCGGGCATGAGCTCGTAACACTTAGCTGTGAAGATAGAGATTGAATTGAAGATAAATTTTGACAAGGTTTTGACACAAGATGAAAAAGACTCAAATCGATAAATGAGAGGGCCAAATCAAACTCAAGAGACCACTTTAGGAAAATGAATGAATTCATTCTAACTTTTTTTGCTCTATTCCTAACACAGTGATTTGTTTGACAGAATCTAGAAATACACCGTAAAAATTAGATTTCTAGCAATTTTGGCAAGTTTCTTACAACTTTGACTTTAGCTTTGATACGAGTTTTTAAATTTCAAGATGACTTTTGACACCAGAAAGGATTTTTGCTTCAAATTTTGCAATTTTTAGGTTTTTCAGTTTTAGATTGTTGGCAAAGTTTTCTGTCCAGGTTTGAAGATCTGTGCTATATTTCATCTCAAGTAACCAAGTAGATATCAAGCACACAAAACAACAAGAAAGGGAAGCAAGAAATCATTTGAAAACAATGAGCAAGGGAAAAAGCAACCTTGCGCATGAACAAGCAATAGTGATTTATTGAGCTAATCCCTAGAAATGCTACTTGTGTATGTTCTCAAAAAAAATTTCAATAATGCACATAGTCCTAGAAAATGAAAAATTTGGCCTCACTAGGGTTTTTAGTAATGGTCTGACTCTACAAATTTTGTGATCTCAAGAGGGTGAACTCCAATCCAAGCGTACTGGGGTTTTGACATGGTCTAAGAATTTAATACATCAAGAGCTGCTAGGGAGATCTGACAGCCCAACAAGAGATCACACCTGTGAAGATTTCCTCCACAAGGACATTTATATAGTGGTTGTTGCTACCACAATGAAAATGGCTATTACCACTTGAGGTTTCATCTATGTGGTTGACCCAATTAAGGGAATGTCCACTATGGCTAACCCTCTCTAAAGGTGACTCACAAAAGATACCACAGGGGGACTATATTAGATTCAAGGATTTGGGTTTTTGGTACTATCCAAAAAGGAAGTAGAGCATAATCCCCTAGCCTCTTCACCTCACCAAAACAAAGTAGATAGATTAATCTAACACACTAAGATTGAAACTATCTCACCAAGGTTCATGATGTCAATAACTCATGATCTATCAACCTCTCCAGAGAGAGAATGTATCAATCAAAAGTCAAGGACTACAAACCCAGTAGAACACAAAACAATCTCAATAT
This sequence comes from Chamaecyparis obtusa, assembly GCA_027943335.1. Lineage (NCBI taxonomy): Eukaryota > Viridiplantae > Streptophyta > Pinopsida > Cupressales > Cupressaceae > Chamaecyparis > Chamaecyparis obtusa. Next base: position 1,622,159 of record BSBK01008474.1, on the reverse strand, counting down.
CCTCCCTACCTACAAGGGGATCCTTCATCAAGAAGAGCTTCGCATGGGTGAACAAGTGAAAGAAGCCCACTCTCTCAAGATCATCCACAAATAGTGTTCATAGGGCCTAATTACTATGTGTAACAGATATGCAAAAAGAAAATCTATGTTCGTTTTAGAGCCCAAAACTGAAGTGTGAATTAAAGACACTCAAGCTTGACACAAAAGAGTTTTTTTTATGCCCCAAAATGAAGTTTTATCAGATGTAATAGAATACCTAAGTTTCTCGCAACACGCTTAGTAGATTTTACCTGTTTTAGCAATTTTTGAGCATTTGTCTTCTATCTTTTTGTACCCACAGGATGTACCTGCACCTGCACCTACAAACCACTATTATGAAAAACTTACCTATTCTTGTACATGAAACCCAATGTTATAAAAATACATCAAAAAAAAGAAACACAACTTTTCAAGCCCACGTGGTAGAAAATCAGGTTAGTCAAAGATAATATGTCATTTGATAATCAAAAAACCTGTTGTCATAAAAAATTAGATTCTAACCAATCTGCACTAAATTGAAATCATAACTTTTTCAAATTATGACAAAATTAATTAAAACCAATGAAAAATGAAAGATAACTCAAATTCCTTTCCAAAAATATAAATTTTGGATTTTTATCATGTCATATGTGCATGCACCAATAAAAACATCATTCAGATTTCATAAAATTAGGTTCTGACCAGTCTTCACTAAAATGATCATAACTCTTGAAAATAAAAAAAAAATTAATCCAAACCAATGGAAAATGAAATTTAACTCAAATACCTATCCAAAAATATAAATTTAGGATCTGTATCATGTCATATGTGCATGTATCAATAAAAATATCATTCGGATTTCATACAATCAGGTTCAGACCAGTCTTCACTAAAATGATCATAACTTTTGCAAATAAAAATGAAATTAATCTAAACCAATGGAAAATGAAAGATAACTCAAATACCTTTTCAGAAATATAAATTTTGGATCTGTATCATGTCATATGTGTATGTAACAATAAAAACATCGGTCAAATTTTTGGAAAAACAGCCCAAAAATTTATCACAAAACTCACAAAAAATAACCTTGTGGTCGTGGGTTCGAGAAAAATGATACAAATTTGATAGAATAGAATGAAAACCTATTTTAGGGCCCCATGGTGGGTGCTAGAAATGTGTGTGTGAATTTTTTACCTAGTTGTTGACACAATACTTCAGTAAAACATTAGAGGTTAGCAAAAACCAAAATCTGCAATGAAATGGAAACTAAACTAACTAGGTGATTTACTACCTTCTAGTAGGTGTGAGTATGGTTTTCTCATATTGGCCTGAGATCAGTGACAATGCAACACCTAAATGAAGGATTTGAATGCAAAAAAATGAAACTGTATGAGATGCAATTAATCTATTTTTTCATATTTTTTGTATGCAATAGTAAGAAAAACTGTATGAAATTAATCTAGACTTGGAAAATTGAAATTGATATGATATGCAGATTTAATCTAAGAATGATATGAATTGATATGAAAATCTATGCAAATTATGAAAAACTATGAATTGATCTCACAAATTCGCCTATCACAAAAGCTTGATTCTTCGTATGTAATTTCACCAGAGTAATTGTGCAAATTCAAGAGATGATGAGATGAAGAGCTAAGCCTTGTTTTTATAGAAATTTGGGGCTTTGAGGATGCATGAGAAAAGCCATAAATCACTCTTGATAAACTCAGGTTGATTTTTGAGTTAACAAGAAATTAAGAATATTTAATTCATAAAATCATGCAAAAGTAGTTTTTATCTCAAAATAGAGCTTTAGTTCTCTTTTTCAACTCATCATCAGATGTTGAGTTTTAGAAAGTTTACAAATTGAAATTAGCAATTGTTTAAAGTTGATTGCTTTTGTGATTGTGCATGATTTAATATGAATTAATTTAATAAATAAAGTGATTTATTTTCCACTTAACTGATTTTGAATTAAAATAATTGATTTATGGGTTAATCAATTATTAAATCAAACTATATTCCAATTAAATCATTAAATTTGACAACTTTGATTTTAAATCAATTAAATAAATATCCAATTGATTGTTTGTAGGAATTTTGATTTATTGTCAAAATAAAAACAATATTAATTAGGAATAAATGCAATTAAATCTAATTAAATAATTAAGTGACAGAATTAAATTAATTAATTAAATATTCATCATATTCAATTAATCAACTTTGGGATAAATAATAACATTTATCACCAAATAATATTTAATTAAAGATAATTAGATAAATTAGGAATATTTAGGAAATATTCCCTGATGCAGAATTAAGATAAAATCAATTAGGATTTTGATGTGAGGATGTGCCTTAGGTTAGGACTTTTGTATCAATTTCATTCAATGTGTCGATATAGGAGGTTAATGAACCTATAGCCCATTTTTGGGGTATTACAATTTCTAGTGATATACTACAACAGCTTAATATTGCTCAACCATTTCAATGTGTTCACTGTAATGACCATCTTGAAACTTTCAACCACCTCCTCCTTCAATGTCCCTTTGCTGAAGCATGTTGATTTAGTGTCATGGGAAACTCAATTTATCGTTGCATTTTTCTTCTAACATTTGGGACTTATTTCAATCCTAGCCTACTCCTTATAACAACTCAACATTTTTTGTCATTTTGAAATGTTCTCCTTCAATGATCTGGACTTTATGGTGGGAGATAAATAAGTGTATATTTCACTAGCAATCCTCTTCCTTTCCAATTACTCTTTACAATTTGAATAAGTATATCACAAAAATAGTTAATGCACATGTTCAAAGCGTCAAAGGTAAATAGATCTTTTCTTCATGAGATAATAAATTTATCTCCAAATGGGAGGGACTTAAGTTTCACATTCTCCCTGAAATCCTGTCTATCATCCTAGTGTAGCTTCAATTAGGGATTTAGTTAAGTCGCTTCCACCTTACCCTGGTCAGGTAAAACTAAATTTTGATGGTGCCTCTAAAGGTAATCCGGGTAAGTCAGCTATTGGAATTTCTCTACAAATTATCAAGGTATTGTATTGGCCATCAAATCTGCTAGCATTTGGAATGGAATAAATAATATGGTGAAATCTTCGACACTTCTTCATGGATTAACTATGGAAAAAAAATTGGGCCTTGACAAGAATCACATCGAAGGAGACTTTGTTGTCATTAGTAATGCTTGTATTACTTGCAAATCCTACTCTTGGAAATTGGAATGTGTCCTTAAACAAATTTGGGGTATTTTGCATTCACTAGGTGAATGCTATATTTCACACTCTTAAAAGGAAGTTAATAGACTGGTAGATATGTTTGCAAATATGGGGATTGTAGGTTTTCATTTAAACTTGCTTGTCTTTTATAATGACTAGAATGCTTGTCCGGACTTAAAATCTCTCATAGATTTTGAGAAAATCATTTAACATAAAATAACTATTATCATTGGTAATTTCTCTTTGCTACCAACTTCATTATCAAACTTCCCACTTGTATTATTAATTATTATGCATTGATTAAAGAGACCAAGTTTATGATTTGAAGTGACTTCCACATGAGTTGAACCCTCTGCAATTGCAAGTTTTCATGATTTTATTCTCTCACAAACTACATTGTCGAGACATGATTAATTTCTAGTATTTTTGGCTAGTTCACATTAAGTATACGACTCCTACTTTTCTTATTAATAATTTTGAGGCTTTTTGCACTCTGAATAGTTTTATTTCCTTCTTCATTTTTTAAAATTCGGCTTGGTGTTGGTAGTGATGGAAGATTATCAGCCAAGAAAAAACAAGGTTCAACTCCCAATTGAAGAGTGGGAAATGCCATTTGAAGGAAGTGTTTCATTTTCCCATCTAGAAGGTACGTTCAAATTCCACTGGCATCTATATCATGATGCAGTAGTTTTCATTATCGACATAAAATGAATCTCTCCTCAAGAAGCTTAGGTTATGTTCCCATCCCAAATTATCTCTTCATTTCTGGCAAATACTTGTGATCTTTTTTAGTCATGAGAATGAATAAATTTGTTGACATAAATTTTTGTCATGCCAAATTTTTGTTCAAACAACAAAATTGGGACAACTTTAAAGCATTATTATTTTTGGTCTAGTAAAGCTTTAAATGGTAACATTTTTCCAAGAAAATCATTGTAATTTGATGAGAATCTTGTTTCCTTGTTCAATGGCATCAAAAAATGTTTGTCTTTTTTTGACATTTCTCATCTTCAACAGATTTTAGTCATTTCCCATTTGGAATCTATAGTTAAGGATAATGCCCTAGCTATGCAACAAGCCATTTTACATCTTTTAGGGCATCTTTTTGAATTTTCAGTTCATCCACAAGTAGTCTTTGAAAATGCTCAAGAGCTCCACTTCCAACAAAGTTTCCAAGGTAATTCCTCTGCAGCTCGAGATGGCTGGACTGCTACTTCCATCGCGAACCACAATGAAAATTGGGAGGCCTCTTCACATGACAACATGCATTCACTTCATGACGCTTGGGCTGAGAATGACATTTTGGTTGGGGTGTTATTCGGATGGAATCAATTGTAGCTTCTGACCCAACGTGTTCTCAACTAGAAAAAAATGTAGAATTAAATTCACCTACCATGGCACATCCGGTTGAAGTCCATGACTATGGTCTTCGAGTATAGTCAATTATTGAAGATAAATCACAACTTCCAATGCCCATGGAATTCGATTAGGCACTTGCAGGGTTCAACTTGAGAATCAGTTTTGTAGGGAAGGAATTGGCCCAGTTTTTGTTATCAAGTTTTCAGTTGCATCTCATGGCTCTCATTTAAGTCTGTCGGCTACAATGATCAATTTTCCCGTGTTTTAAAATCCACAACTAGCAAGGATAATTTTGTACCAAGTTGATGGATGCATAATTTCTCTACCTCGAAGGGCCAATTATCTAATGGTGTAAGCATGACTATGATGGGCAACGCAACATTCCTCCATCTTTTCTCACTTATTTGGGGATTATTTTATATGTATTCAAAGGTAGTTTATTGTATTTTGTATATTTTTAGTACATTAAAAATGGTGTAATTTTGATCTTATTCTGCACGTTTTGGCTTAAGGTTAGATTATCATTTTCTTGGGTATTAGTAGATTCTGTTTGTATATTCTTCTTTTGTAATTGAGCTGAGAATCAGAGTTTTCTTACTAGTTCTTTCCCTTAGGGGCTCTTGAACTAGTTTATTTTATTAATATATATTGGTGGCCCCATCCACTTTTGTCAAAAAAAAAATCATATAATGTCTTCCACATTGTGTCACGACTACTACTAGGTTATTAGTTATAAAATACATTGAGAGATATCTTTCTTGAGATGTAGCTATTTTCATCAAATTGTAAGGCGCAATAGCTTCCTTGAGAAGCATATCTCTCAGCATATTTTATATATAATAAGTATATATAAGCTAGTTTAATATAAATATGAAATTATTATAATTAATAACTAATATATTTTTTTCCAAGTCTACCTACTTACCATAAAAAAAATTAACTTAGAGTTTTAAATTAATTTTAATCATAAAATATATAAACATTAGATATATGTATAGATAGTTATTAATTGTATATTTATAATTTATAATTTATTATTTTATATAAGAGTTTATAATAAATATATTATATAAATAATAAATTATATATTTATTTTTATAAAATTTTAATTTAATATTGAAAAATTATGTATGTCAATAATAATAAGTTTTATATAGTTATTTATAAATTTTAATAAATTTTGGAAAATTAATTTTCCATATATTTTGAAATCGCAACTAATTATTAAAAAAAAAAAAATTAAAAGAATCATTAAAAAAATCAAAATAGAAGAAAGATATAAATTATTATATATTTATATAAAAGAAAATTAAGAATACATTTATGTATATTTATTTTATGAATTATTAGTTTTATTAATAATTGAATTTAAATATATTTATTTTTGTACTTAATGAATTTATATTAATTTTTTTATTTATGTTTCTTATTTTTTATTATTTGTACCATCATAAAAATCTATAAAAAAAATATTACGAAAAATAATAAAAATGAATTCAAAAGAAGATAATTAGAAGGGAGATATAAATTATTATATATTTATTAAAAAAATTAGGAATACACGTGTGTGATCTAATATAACACATGTATTATATGTCATGCACTATGATTATTAAATTTAATATAATGATTATCATATAAATATAATTAGCAAAATATAACAAATTAAAATATCAAAATAGTTGAATAATTGTATATTTATTACTAAATTAAAATTTGTATAGAACATTTGATATGTAAATAAATAATATTATAAATATTAATTAAATATCTAATAAATGAAATATGTAAAAAATAATAAAATTGTGTAAAATTTGAACTTGTGTCCTTTGTTTGAAGAGCACAAATTCTTCACTACAACACCAACTCAAGTATTGTTTAATTTTTTAGTATTATTATTTGTCATTTGTTCCTCTATTCACACTTCCTCTTTTGGTGGAAACAAAAGCACAAATTTCTTATTAGAAATTTTTTGCATCCACTTCACACTTTAAGCAAGGATTAGTATATGTTTAAAAATAAAATAAAATATTTAATTAAAAATATATTGAAGACATGATGGTTAATTTTCTAATTAAACTATTAAATATAATTTAATTAATATTTTAGATTATTTAAAATATTTGATTAATAAATGTTCAAAATTAGTTAAATTTTTTTTAAGAATTTGATAAGGAAATATTGGTTAAGTTATCAATTCTTTAAAATTTTAAGATAAACTTTTTTAATAAGTAATTTTAAATTTATTATATATTGGACTAATTTTTTCAATTATAAAATTAACTTTTTCATTGTAAATTTGAATCTATTTATACATATCGTATTATAATGTTAAAGTAAGCATTAACAAATGTTCAAATGTGATCTAAAATAAAAAATTTTAAATAAGAAAAAGTATAAATCAACAAAATAATACATTATGCCAATTTTTTTTGAGGGAACCCACCTATCTCTTTGTACACATATGTATGTATGTATATCTCTCTCATTATTGCAAACATTGTACAAGAGGACGAAATGTTTCTCCTTGTTTGTTCAATGTGGGAGATGTTTGAGCAGGGTGGGAAGCCTGTACAATTGGTCGGTACTTCATTCCTGGGAAGATACAAAGATGGTAGCATACAAGAAAACTAGTCCTAGGTACAATTGGTGGGTACCTTGAATAAATTCTAACAACTTGAGGGAGATACAAATATGGTAGCATACAAGAAGGATAGTCCTAGGTTTGTGTTAGTTTCCAAAATTGCACCCTTGTCAAGCTACAAAAAAAACATGACATTCTGGAATAACATGAGAACTTTCCTACACAATCGATCACCTAAACTTGAAAAGATCCTCTAGAAAAGACCAGCTTCCTCTTTGATACTTCACCTAAAGGACTTACTAAAACTACTTTCTTAATGAAAAAAAAGGTAGAAAGATTACATAAACTTAAACTCAAAACTAAAACTAATGTTGGTGATGCACGAAAATGATGTTTGGACATGAAACCATAGACTTGCACACACTTGTCCACCATGACACAAACAAACTTGCACGAATTATTACAACATGCTCCCTGCATCAATATTTCACTAAGAGGACTAAGTACATTTGACCCACAAATGAAAGACAACTTTACAATTGGAAACCACCTGCACTTTCATGACACGCTCAATAACCTGCATAAATATACTAATTGAAGACAAGGTTCAATAAGATCGAGACAAAAACTTCAAGGAAAATAAAACATTTCACAAGAAACTTGATCAATTTGATAACACACATAACAACGCAAGAATAAAATGGAAAATACTTAGTCAAAAATCGCATCCAAGGTATAATCTGTATTTCTATATCTATGGTGAGTTACATAAACATATGCAGAAAATTGGAAATGAAAATAGTGCAGCGGACCTCATAAGAAAAGATTACATAAGCTCTTTATTCTAAATGATGCAAGACTTCGCTATGGAGGCCATAAAAATCATTAACGACTTGCAGATGATCTCAAATAACAAGATATGCTAACTTTTATGAGACATTTAATCATGTAAGAAGTGTGATAATTTATCATGAGTGTAACTGGTGTTAGTCTCAGTAGTTTTTATAATGGGACTTTTTACATTATTATTTATTTTCTCTACAAGTTACTATTTCTTATGGCTTCAATTTTTGGTTCTAGTTCCAAAGGAGGTATTATATTATTGGTGAAGTGTGTGGTAGGCATTATCTGATGTGTGCACACAAAAGAAGAATTTTTGGTGAGGATGACATGGTCAACTTCATGATGTATCTTGGTAGTGAAATCAAAGACGTGACACTAAGGAACTAGGTGGTTCATATGATCTGAGAGCTATAAAAAAGGATGGACAAATATCCTAGTGTACATGCATTTTTGAAGTGGTGGGTAGGCTATTATTGGACTCGCGGTATATTAATAGGGTGGTGGAATATTTCAAATTTCGCTTGATCTTTTCATGTGATACTATTATTTCCACTACTACTAGTTCCTCTCTCCATGAGGAAGTGGAAAATGTTATACAAAAAGGTTGGTTTTATTTTTCAGTAGTTGGACCATTTCCATACTATAATTAAGATACATATTTATCTCTAGATTTTGGTGGAGACTTTGGAAACAAGTTGTGGGTATCTCTTCTAGAGGAAGTCGTTCTTCTATTATTTAGTATTGTGATTTGGAGGATGAAGATGTTCAAGGGAAGGTGACATAGGCTATAAATACAAACGTTAAATGCTCTAACTAGAACTATGAATACATTAGGATATTAGAGAGGGTCATGTGTGATTCCCCCTTTCCCTTATTTATATCTATTACATTATATACATCTAAGATGTTATTTTAGGTAGGGCTTGAAACTGCTATGAATTTAGTCATTTAGTATGGACATGCTATGTATGTTTATAAACTTATATTAAAAAGAACTGAGGTGTCCCCCAATTTTTTTTGTTCCAAGACCTAAACTAGATTTTATATTAAAAATAGTACATAAAGGGAAAATTGATAAAATTTATAATTTATAATTTTTTTTCTAGTTACATTGAAGAAGAAATTACAATTGTAAAATAATAAAAATGTAGTTTGAGTACTAAGTGAGGTTATTTTTTTCATGAGTTTTTAGTCTTTTCTTCTAAGATTGTATGTTTCCCATTTTTACTTGTCCGAGGAAATATTTTCAAATGCATTGTACATAAATGTAAATGTAAAAATTTTGTACTTTCAATTATTTTTCAAATAAGCTATATATTTAATAATATTAAATTACAATAGTTTTTATCTGTATTATTTTTTCTTTTGTCTCTTTAAAATAGACTATGAGTTTATTTTTAATGATAATTTCAACTAAATCATTTTCTATAATGCCTAACTTTATTAAATTTGAGTTATTTTTATTTTATCCACCAGATCATCATTGTCGCATATCCGAATCCCAACAAAAGAATCAACGTATGAGATTCCCTTTGAAGTTAAGAGACTAGAAACATGCAATATCATATAATCTGAAGGGCAAATTATTTTGTAAATAGTTTATTCTAAAACCAAGCCATTAATAATTTGATGGCGACACAGTTTTCTTTTCTTGGAATCAAGTAATGCCAACACCAGCATTAACTATATTAAATTCTAGCTATAATTATTTTTATTGACATGATTACTAGGATCCACAGAAGAATCAAGTATCTCAGTTTATTAAATAGTTATTGGTCATTTATCCAATTATTTATTTATTTATTTTTATTTTTTTATGAATAGTGCCTTTTCTATTAGTAAAATATTAAAGTTACATATTCACAAAAAAGGGGCTAGGGGACATAGAAATCACCCCACAGAGTTCACACGGCAAAGTTGGAAACAACTAACAACTATTCATAAAAAATAAAAAAAAGGCATAATATCTTTTAAGCAGCAAGAGTGGTGCCAGAAGGAGGAGGATCTTTATCGTCAAAACCCCACACATCATTGGGATTAACAAGAGGGTTGGGAAGAGACCAACCATCATCTTCAACTTCTTTTTTCTCTTTCTCTTCCGCCCAGGGTGAAGAAATGGCTAGAGCCAGGTGGGGAAACCTGGAGGAGGTGGCAGGATGCCAATCAGAGCCACGGTGGGAACCAGGAGCATCAGGAGGGGCAGACTGAGTTGGAGCTGGAGATCACCCAAAAGTACAGTGAGGCAAAGAAGCTGAGTGGTGCCACCAACCATCGTTGCCACCTCTAGGAGAGTGGTGGCAGGGAGCCTATGACCGTGGGGTCCGGGAGTGATGAGCAGAAGAGTTGCACCCACGGTGGTGGCCTCTAGGAGGTGTACCTTCAATAAAAATGGCATTAGGAGGAACCTTGGCAACAGTGTAGAGAGCATTGCCCCAGTGATTGAGTAGCTCTTGTAGGTGAGCCACTTCTAGAGCCACTTTATTAGCTTGAACCTAAATCTGCATCATTAAATTATTACATATACAAGCCTTGTTATACAGAGAAACATTTGTATCAAGAAAGCTGTGAGAAAAAATAATAGCATTCCTATCCTTCCACAAAGTGAACAAAATCTCTTCCCTAAAGTATGCCAAATTTGGGTAAACTTGGAAGGAAGTCTAGGAGAATCTCCTAAGACAATCATATGCCAGGAGAGAGGCTCGGGCCTAAAAGGTTTGGAAAAATCATGAATCCATTGCCAATACTATTGAGCTCTCCTAGAGAACTGGAAGATGTGCAAAAAAGTCTCAGGGTGACCACAGAAAGGACATCGAGGGTCATGAACACCCAGATGTTTGCTCGCCTAGGTCCAACTGGAAGCCCTTGGAAAAGTAAACACCAAGCAAAGAGAGCCATCTTGGGCTCCGTAATGGCAGCCCAGATAGTCTGAAAGTGAGAGCTCCAATGATAAGTGGAAGAATGAAGATGCCATCTCAGATTAAGAGTATCCACCATCGGAAGATGGGGAGATAACCACCTGTAGCCCAGCCTTGGCTTGTAATTGTTGAAAGGAGTGGCAAGATACCATTTCCAATCCTTCCACTAGGGCCGAACAACTTGAACACCAATCTTATGAAGCAAATTATCAAGAATTGCAAAAACCAGCATATCAAAAGTCTGACGATCTGTGCGAGCCAAATGGTACCGCACTTGCATATCTTCCCAGGAATGGAGACCCATAGTGGCTTTAGAGAAGAGGTCCTTGGGACTTTGAATGCCACGTTTGAAAAAATATAGAGCATTGGCCCCTTGATTCTTGGCCAAGGGGATGCCTTGAATAGAAAACAATGGGGACCACCAGAGGTTCTATTGATAGAAAGAAATCCCATTGCGAAAGGCATCACCATCCCAACAAAGCCAAGGCTTAATAGCTTACTAGGCTTTCCAAATGCTCTTGATGATGAAAATACCCTGAATTTGAATAGGTTCTTTCATAGTGAGAAAGGTCTATAGACCAATGCCCTTCCAAGCTGGCCTATGAATAGGGAAACCTAAAGAGATGCAGTGCCTGACAATAATCTTCCAGGCCTCATCACTAGTAAGAGAACAAATAATCCACTTAGCACAAAGAGCATGACCTTGCTCCTGAGTGGAGAGAAGTCCAAGGCCTCCAGAATCATGAGGAAGGTAGCAGTACTCCCAAGCAACCCCGTGGAACACATGGCTGTCAGCTCCAAAGGCCCAAAGAAAGTCTCTGAGCAGGAGTTCTAGCTTGAGATACAAGGCTTTAGAAGGAGCCCAACAAGAAGAGTAGTAGACATGAGTAGCAGCCAACACTTTGGAGAAAATCTAAAATTTCTCAGCCAGGGAGAGAGGCTTGCAAATCCAATATTACAACTTTTTCTCAATCTTGGCAATCACAGCATTCCATAAGTCCATAGAGGATCCATGGAAAGCAAAGGGAATGCCTAGGAAGAGAAAAACTTCCCCATGTTGAACCCATTTCCAGTCAAACTTAGCAAGCCAGGGAGGGGCTGGAAGGAAAGACTGTCTGAAATAGAGAGTCTTATGCCATTGGATAGCATATCCTGAGGCTTGACAAAAGGTGTCTAGGCACTATAAGGCATTAGAGATGTTCTTCTCATCCTCAACAAGAGTGAGAAAGGAGTCATCAACAAAGTGACCATTAACAAGCTGGGAAGATGACTCGGGAAGGGAAATGCCTTGAACCAAACCATAGGAAATAGAATTGGAAAGCAATTACCCAAAGCCTTCAGTAGCAAGCACATATAAAGAAGGAGCCAATGGAAAACCTTGCCGAATGGATCTAAAAAGACCAAAAGTATCAGATTGAGACCCATTGATAGTAATGCATGCAGAGGCATCACCAAAAAACATTTCCACACCCTATAAGAAATGAGGACCGAACTAATGAGCTTGGAGCATGGAAAGAATAAAAGGTCATTCAATGTGGTCATAGGCTTTAGCAAAATCAATTTTAAGGAATAAAGTGGCCTGCTTAGATTGGCGAGCCCATTCCATCCCTTCCCAGACTACAATAATGTTGTCAAGGATATACCTGGATTTAATAAAACTAGTTTGCTTAGGGTGAACAATAAGAGGAAGGAGATGTTTGATCTTGAGAGCTAAAGCTTTAGCAATTATCTTGTAGGAGACGTTCGACAAGGTGATGGGCCTCCAATTGCAAATATCCTTAGGATGGCCAAATTTAGGTATGAATTTGATATTCCCTTTATTAATTAAAGCACCCAAACTTTTATTATGAAAGGCCTCAAGGTAAACTTTATGTAGGTTAGGACCTATAGCATCCCATAAGTGCTTGTAGAATTCACAGGGGAAGCCATTACATCCTGGAGATTTATCAATGGCCATAGAAAAAGCTACTTCCTTGAGATCACTGATGGTAAGCAATTGCTCACAAAAGGCCGATTGCTCACCCGCTACATAGTTTGGAGTAACAGTAATACAAGCCTTAAGAGCCTTCTCCCGCGCAACAGAATTACCCTATGAAGAAAACACTTTTTCATAGTGTTGAACAAAAGCTTGAAGAATGGCTGGGAGCTCAGTAAGGGTTTCAGATCCTTCTCTAATTTTTTGAATACCAACATTGGTATGCTGAGCTTTGAGAGCATGAAAAAACTCCTTAGAGGCTTTATTGCCCACCTCCAACCAGTGGAGGCAAGCTTTGATTTGAGCTCCATGAGCAGCATAAGCATCTGTAATTTGTTTTTCATGTCAAAGCTGGGCTAGCTTAAGCTAAAGATCAGAATCAAAGGGGTTCAATGCAAGCGCATCAGTAGCATTGCAAAGAGCCTTAGTGTTAGCTTCATAAGCATGCTTCCTGTAGCAGGCTAACTAATGACCGTAAATGCAAAGAAATCTTGCAGTACAGGTGATGGCATCATTCCACCATTGAATCCAACCAAGATAACTATGGGACCAAGGCTCTAAATTCCAGACTTGAAGAATGTGAGCAATAGTGGAAGTATGTGTCAGTACTGACGTGTTGACATAAAATTGCATATGAGTAGCCCACCTAGCAGAAGAATGCAAAGTGATTGAAAAATAAATGGGGAAGTGATCTAACAAGATCACATCTATCATAGGAATGATAGGTAGGCCTTGATCTTCAGAGAAAGAAAAAAAAATTGAGCCATTATCATAGCACAATCTAATCTCTTAAATATGCGGTCAAAACTAGTTCTGAAATTAGACCAAGTATGCCAAACCCCACCCTGCTAGCGGCGGTTAGCGTTGGGATCAAAGAGGTCCAATTTATTGCGTATATGGTACCAAGCTTCTCTCTCCCCAACTATCCATCGAAAAGGAAAAATCCCTTCCTTGTTAGAGGCCAGCTCAACCATATTAAATTCCCTACACATAACCCAAGTAGCAGGAGGCAAATTATCTACCAGCCAGCACCATAGCTAAGATATTTCCATAGCATCATTGGAAGCATAAACATTAATGATGTCAAAAGAATGGTTTTGACAAGATAGAAAAATCCAAGTGACACACTGCATCGGATCAGATCCATGAGCAACAACAGAAGTATGAAGGTGAGGTGATAGAATAGTAATGACACCACCTTTACCAACTTCATGCTGAGAAGAAAAACAATGTCATCCGAGCAAATGACACAACAGGCAAAATTAAGTAGGAAACCTAAAATTTTCATTTCCTGTAAACATAAAACATCTAGACTATGAAGTCTACAGTGGGTATCATGAACATAGTACTTTCTGGGGAGGTCAGTTAGACCTTGCACATTTCAAGACAAAAAATTCATAAAAAATCTTGCATGGTTTCCTCATCCCCAAGAGAGGAGAAGCTATTCTATAAGAAAGCTGGTATGGAGCCAAAGCTGGGAAGTAAATCTCCAAAAGAGATAAACCGCCTTTTTTTTGGGTCATCTGTGCATCCATCAGGACTATGAGACTGATGCAAAGACTAGGAGGAAACCAAAGAAACTGCTGGCAGCATGAGCACCACCTCAGAAGTGTAAGACCTCGCAGCTAAATTTTTCCCCTGAATACCAAGGTGTGAAACAAGCAGCACAACTGGTGGCACTTCGACAGAAGGAGGAAGTTCTCCAACCGAAAGTTCCAGAGGTGACACAGCTGCAGAAGTAGTGTGTGCCATTTTAGAGCCTGAGGCATTCCTGCCTTTTTGCTAAATTGTAGTCCATTCTTCTTTCTTTCCAACTTTCGAGTTTTTGACCAATGCTTCCTTTGGCAATGGTTTTACCCTAGGGGTAACCAACGGGCAGTCCTTAATCTTGTGTTCTATCAATTGACACTAATAGCAGGTGTTTGGTACATTCAGATAAAACACATTTTAAGAGATGGTGAGAGCACCAATCTGAATTTCAACAGTGTCCTTGAGGTCCCTAGAAAGGTCGACCTCAACACAAACACACTTCTGGGGTCGGGCATTGAAAAATTTGTCATGCTCCATGACAATGACCTTACCAAGGGTTTTAGCAATAGACTCAATAAATGGCCAGCATGGCAAGGGGAGACCAGGAAACTCTAGCCAAACAGGGACCCTAAGTTTCTTATCGTCCAAGACAGTGAAGTCTTGAGACCATCTCTGTAAAACAAGAAGGGATGACCTAACCATCCAAGGCCTATGGCTAAAAATAGCTTCTGCTTGGGAAGGGTTAGAAAAATGAAATAAAAAAAACCTTCAATAATTTTTTGCACACCATCAAGGCGGACCCCATGAGGGGTCCAGCTCTTGTTTACCCAATCTTTAAGGATACTTTCAGGAGGAGTGCGACCTACAAAATATCCAATCAGGGTATGCTTTTCTAACCATTCACATGTAGAATCAAATTCTTGCATATTAAGAACAATATTAGGGTTACCTCGTGAAAGACCTTCGGGATGAACTTGCGAGGACGTTTGTTTAGAGGAGGCATCGTGGCTTTCTGAAGCTTCAACTCACGCACCAGCATCAACTGTTGGGCCGAAGTTGGCCGGAGCCATACTAAAAGTTAACCCTAATGCAAAAATCCTGCACTAAATGCGGTATGACAGATGGAAAGCTCAAAGCAAAGACACAAACAAAAAGCCGTATGCATGAAACCCTAACAGAATGAAATCTCCATAAGTATGAAATCACCTTCATTCAAACCATTAATAATTTAACTCGTGTACAAGAGTGAAAACACCGATAAAATCTACAATAACAATACAAATCCATTCATCCAATAAATTTAAAAGAAACTCAAGCTAAAGAATTCGTTTCAGAATCAAATGATTGAAAACGAAGAATAATTGAAAACTAATGAATAATTGAAGACGTTTTACTGACACTGTCGTATCTATGAGGAATATAGCAAACAAAAGATTCCAGCACCACTACAAATTTGTCATGGAGAGAGCGTTTCTTCACATCTTTGTTCAATATGCTTTCTGTCTCCGAGTTTCTTGCAACTTCTTTTAATATGGCTTCATTTTCTGAGTTTGCAGCAACAAGTAGTGTGTGTGTAGTCATTGGTTTCCTGTGGATTTTGTATAGACTTAGCGTGCAAAGAAAAGGTGAAAATACGTTAGGATTGAGATTGCCCTCTGGGCCGTTTGCATGGCCCATTATAGGAAATCTGAACCAGCTGTTGAGAAAGCTTCCTCATCGTGACCTTCACGAACTAGGGAAGAAATATGGGCCCATCATGATGTTGAGATTGGGTTCTGTTCCCACTATTGTGGTCTCTTCTTCTTCCATGGCGAAGAAGTTCTTGAAAACCCACGATGTGGTTTTCGCCAGCTGACCTCTTACCCTTGCAAGTAAATACCTTTATTATGATTACAACGATCTCATATTTTCACCTTACGGGTCTTACTGGAGACACATGAGAAAGCTGTGCGTGGTAGAATTGCTAAATAGCAAAAAGATAGATTCCTTCAGATTTATACGAGAGGAAGAAATGCTTCTCCTTGTTCGTTCAGCGTGGGAGATGTCCGAGCAGGGTAGGAAGCCTGTTAAACTCACCAGCTTGTTTGCATCCTTTAACCAGGCAGTAACATAGCAAATCCTTTCTGGTATAAAGATTTCTTTTGACAGTTACACTCCTCTGGAACTGTTAAAGAAGATGGCTACAGAGGCGGTGGTTACAATAGGACTCATCAATATAGGGGACTTCATTCCTTCCCTAGACTGGATGGACTTGCAAGGAGTGAAGCGGCGCATGAAAAAGGTGCACGAGTGCTTCGACCAAGCGATAGGCAAAATAATAGAGGATCACCAACAGCACAAGGGCCAGCAGCAGTCTGATACCAAGGACATCATTGACTTGCTCTTGGAAATGGATAGCCTCGATGGAGTGCCAATCACTCAAGAAAACATTAAAGCCATTATTTTTGTACGTATTTACTTCTGCTTCATAATACAATCTCCCTTATTAATCTCTTTCTATTTTTGAAAAAACCAATTGTATAAATTTTACAGGACGTGTTCTTGGCTGGAATTGAAACGACGACTACTTCTTCAGAATGGACAATGAGTGCGATTCTTAGAAACCCTGGTGTGGCAAAGAAAATGCAAGAGGAAATCGAATCAGTGGTAGGCAGAGAGAGGAGTGTAAGTGAGCGCGATATAGCAAGCATGGAGTACGTACAGTGTGTGGTGAAGGAGGCGATGAGGTTATATCAAGTGATACCTCTGTTGCTTCCACACGAATCCACAGAGGATTGTACAGTTGGTGGGTACTTCATTCCTGCGAAGAGCAGGCTTATTGTGAATGCTTGGGCTATTGGAAGAGACCCATCGGTGTGGGAAGATCCTCTGGAATTCAAGCCAGAGAGATTTATTGGCAAGAATGTTGATCTTGTGAGAGACAAAGAGTATTTTGATATGTTGCCATTTGGAGCAGGAAGGAGAGGATGTCCAGGGAATGGCATGGCCGTTGTGAACATGAATCTTCTATTGGCTCAGGTGATTCACTGTTTTGAGTGGAGCGTGGATAGGGATTTGGACATGACGGAAGTGTTTGGAGCCGCCACGCCCAGGAGTGTCGACCTCCTCGCTCGTCCTACACTCAGGCTCTTCACCTGCCCTTGAATTTAAAACTGTATCTTCCATTTCCTTGTGCAACATTTTTATGTTTGGATGCTTGTAATAGGCTCTCTCGCCTCCTTCACTTACCCACTCCACCACTTTGGTATTACAATTATTGCCATTTCTTTGTGCAGAATTTTTATGTTTGGTATCTAAGCTCTCCCGTTTCCTCTAGTCACCCACTCCACCGCTTCGCATTTCTACTATTCATTCTGTAAGTTCCCTGATGTCTGTGATCGATTTTTAATAGTTTATTTAAGCTCCCCATGTTATGTTTTAGTTATGTTTTCAAAAACATTATTCAAGTAGGTTTCACATACGCACGTAATTCTATTTTATAAACTAAAACTATGTAAGATTGTCTTGATGTTGTTCACTAGAATAGATAACGAGTTTATATAAAAATTAATTGTCTAATTCCTAGAGCTCCTTTCATGGTTCATCTTCTTATTTCTAACTATTGTGTGCATAAAAAGACTAGTCTCTATTTTAACTAGTGTAAGAAGGTTTTGCTTGTAATTCTAAATTAAATTGCTTTCATTCATAGCATTAAAAAGATAATGCGGAAGAAAAGGATTTTATTTTGGTATTCTATTTTTTAAAAAAACATAAATACTTATATTCATTATTTGAATGTAAAAACTTGAAAGAAGATATTTTATATTATTGATATTTATATATTTTGTTTATAGTTTAGTGTTTAGATCAAATTTTAGATTAGGTTTATGTTTAGTTTAGAGATTTATCTTCACATATTGTTTTTTCATTTTATATTATTTTACTAAAGATAAATTAAAATACTGACTATACCTATCCATTTTTCTATAATGGAGAAAACAATATCATGCACACCTTGATGTCTATCTCCATCTTATGTGTATATATTATTTTATACAATAATTTATTTACCATTCTTTTTTATGTTTATGTATTTTTATTCTCTCTTCTAATTCCTTACATCCTTTATATACAACCAATTGGAGAGTGCATTGTGTACATCGTTAACATTCCTTTATGATTTGGTGAGTTTTGACATGCACTTTTTTAAGCCAATAGGCTTTATGTGGGAGCTTTGCTCCCGGAAATGCATTTTTCCTCCCGGAAACTTGTTAGCCCTCTTCTCGGATAGTTTCTTTTCGAATTAGGGGTCTTCCCTCTTTTTTAGTTAGAAATTAGCAAAATTTGATTTGAAATAGTAAGTTACCTTGTTTTTAATATTTCTTTTATTTTATCTTTTCTAGTTGATTGCAATAACTTTCCTCTTTTCATTATGTTTTTTTTAGATATTATTTTTTAATATATATAATACAAAATATTCAATTACTTCTATTTATAAAAACTATTTAAAAATAATATTTTTTTTCTAATTAACTATTTTAATATAATAATAAACATCTTTATAATTATTATATATTTAATTTAAATAAAATTTTCTTATTTTTAATGGCTACTACTCAGTTTCATATTATTTTTCTTTTTCTTGAAAGATAAACATTTTTTTTCTGAATGGGTGCATTGCATCCTTTGAAATCTTATATTATTAATTTATTATTGATCTATTTTGTGTGCAAACTCCTATCGGCTCTATTGCATGCACAAAACATGCGACTACTAGTCTTAAACATCTGAGCGACCAGATTTTGACATTAATATTTTTCAACCCAAATCATTTCATGAAAATTTGTTTGGAAATTAGACTCCTATATCATCATTCAACACATGTGTCCATTCTCATGGCTCCAAGAAGATGTTCGATCAATTTTTTGAGGTGATCTGAGAGGCTACTTGGCTTGTTATGATCGCAAAGTAGAAGTTCCAAAGTCAGATTTTAATTGAGGTCCCACTTCATGTTTTTCTCTCTAGAGGCACACTGGATCAAATTTAACTCATTTTAAAGGTGAAGCTATTTCTAAACAAAAATTTGTTTAGTTGAGTCTACAAGGGGACCTCACATTCATCACCACGAGATCATGAAAATAAAAACTAAGTGAGGTTGAGCTTGGCCATTCAAATATTAATTATTAAAGTCATTTTTAAGATGTAAATAATAAATTTAATGGTGTCTCATTTTATTCATGAAAGTAGAGTAAAAGTAAAATTATTTAAATCATTCTTAATAATTTAAATATGCTAAATAATTTTTGAGTGGAAACCCTTAAAAGTGTAATAGACGTATTAAATGGATGGTTTAAAGAAGTTACAAAGTGTTTAAGGTTCTCACACCTTCAAATGAAACCCTAACTATGATTGTGGAAGTGTGAGTTAGCATTTCATTAAGGGCCCGTTTGGTGCATGGAATTAATTTATCCATAATAGGCCTATTCTAGAATAAGGACCTATTCTCAGATTAATTAATCCTGAAAATGAAAGTTGGAATAATCTATTCTGCATTTGGATCCCATAATGTGAAATTAGAATAAGGATTATTTTTCATTTTTTTTATTTTAATTTTTAATTTTTGAACTTATCATTTTTTGTGCTAGTTTTTTAACTAAGATATATACATATTTTTAACTTATATATTTTTAAATTAAAATATGTATTATTAACTTAAAAAATTAAGATTATAAAAAAAATTGTAAAAAAAAATTATTTAAAAAATTTATAAAATAAATTGTAAAAAAAACCAAGATTATAATCCCTTAACCATTCATGCACAGACCTGAAAAATTATACATTTTGTTTTAATTTTGAGTCCATGAAAAGCTTATTCCTGGAATAAAATGAATTCCAAGTTTTTTTGTGAATTAACTAATCCAAGCATTCGGTTGAAAATGGGAATTAGTTTTTTAATTTGAGAATTCAAAAAATGGCCACAAACAATGAATTATTTTATTCTTGCATTAAATAATTCCTATTCCAGGTTAATTCCAGGCACCAAACGGGCCCTAAAAGAAAAAATTAAATCCTACCCCATCATCCCGTGGACAAAGCATGGTCAATGTAGTAATGACAAAGGACATCCAAAGTAATGTATTAAGAAGGTAAGTAAAATGATTTTTTGCAAAACTATATTCCCCGCTATCCTGCAAGGAAATTGGAGTTTGGCGATGAGAAGGTGTATGTATGTGGATTGATTCAAAGGGCTCCCCCACATCCCTATATGGAACATGGGAGAAACCCTAAGTTGAAAGTGGGAATGCGGGGAGACTCAAAAACAAAATGAAATAAGTTTTAGTTTTCTTCTAAAATAATTTTTTAGGGTTTCAATATGGGGCTTCATTGTTTATTTATGCTTGCAAAGATTTCACATTATGTTTTTGCAAGATCTAGTTGATTTTATATATAGTTTGATTGGGGATTGTATTGTTTGTGCCAAAATTGGATATGCTATGGCTATTTGTTGTGCCATGAAGCCTCCTTGGATGTTGTCATTAAACATAATAGATTAACATTTTAAATAGACTACTTTTAGTGATATGAATAACTTGTAGACATGTTGATGTTTTACCATATGGGCCAACATGAGTGCGTAATAAGTGTTGATGCAACTCTAGTGCCAAACCATTTTTGGAGATACATTTACAAAATGATCTTGAAGATGACATAGAGAGAGATTTGTCATATAGAAATTAGATGGATTCATGAAATTCTAAAAGTATTAATATTGATTCTACAAGCTTAGATTATACATTATTTTTTGACCATATGTTATGTATGTACAAGATCTCATTGAGGTCTTTGAAGTTTTCAGTCAAAGGAGTTCCTCCAAAATTAAGGGATGTGGCTATCCACTCAGGTTATAATAGATGTCATGGTAGATGAGCAAGACAAATAAGAGATAGAATATAGTGTGCAGTTCTTAAGCTAAAGTCTTAAATAGTTAAAGTTGACTACTTTTTTCAGATTTAATTTGTTTATTAATGTGTGTTGTTTAAGAACAACCTAGATTTGAGAGTCATAATATATTTGAATAGGATGCATCTAATCAATATTAGGCTTTACATGCATTTGACAGATATGAGACTTTCCCAAACAAATATGATATAGATAGTGGAGAAAGACATCAAATGGGCAGACATGGTAGGTACTTTGACTTTGGTCATAATATCATAGTAGTGTTTTTTTGTTTTTGGATTAGGGTAATGTTTGACTTACACAAAGCCATTGGTTTTAGTAGAATATTAATATTATACGGGTTGTGTTACAATCTATTTTTATAGCTCCATCAATGGGAATATGAGATGCAACTCATATCATGGTTCTCAAAGATTAATTTCATATCTATCATGATGGATTTAGAGGCATCAGTGACATGAGTGACAAAGTGGAGTAGAATAAAGTCATAGGGGTTAAAGATAAATGATTCATGCTTTGATGTGAATAACACCATGTATAAATAATGTATGAAATCACAATGACATGGGCAGTGGTACAATATATGCATCCTTGATGGGATTTTTGGAACACTCTATGAAAATATTCTAGAAAAAAATTAGTAGAACCATAATTAATGTTATTTATTGAGAGTGCTACAAGTGTGAATGAAAAATGATTTATTTGCATTAGGGATCAATGTGCTAAAAATAACATTAACACGTCATTAGAATGGTAAAAATATTACAATACCAATTTTTTTTTAAATGGAGGGCATCTAAAAAGTAAGGAAAGAGCAAAAAAATTAAAAGTGATATGGGACTATTTAAGGAACATTAGTTTAAGAAAAGGTTTGCTTTATTATTGTTATTGTAAAGCTACATCTCTCTATTGTAGATGAAAAAGATAGTGTAAGTGTTTTATTTTGTGGATGAATATTAATTGGGGATGGGTAAAATGTGTGTTAGCTAGAAACATAGCATTATAGTTTGTTTTCATTAATGTCAAAAATAGTGTTTTATAAGTTTTTAAGGAATTTGAGTTTGTGTTCCCTCAAGTTTTATGGTCTAGAAAAGTTTGAGTTTGTGTTCCCTCAAGCTTTGTGGTCTAGAAGTTTGTTATTCTTGGTGATGTCAGTATGTATGTTTAACCTTTAGTGTATTAAAAGAAAAGCATGAACTCTCTGTACTACAGAACAATGGAAGATAGCAATGTTTCATGTATGGTCTCATATTAGTGGAAAATAGGTATGTATCCTATATGGTCTTAGAATAATGGAAGAAAAGAATGTTTCATGTATGGTATCATAAAAGTAGAAGGCAAGTTTGTATCATGTGATCATTGCTAGATGGTGTTTTATAATGATTCTATGTTATACTCTCATATCTAAAAGTCTTCTTGGTCTAGATGTTTATTGTTATGTTACAATAACACCATTTTGCATTACAGTCTGTAGTTTTACAGTTGTTTTTATTTTTCTTTATGGAGTAGTTCTCTTTTGAAAATTAAGGTTTAATTTATGTATTCTTCAAATGAATTAAATTTTTGGTCTTGGTTGTAACATTCTTTTGTGATCAAGAGTGTGTTCCTAATGTTTTGGAGGTTGTGTCATCATGTGTTGTCATTCTTTCTATTTGTTGTTCGGATCTGGAAATATGTTATATGGAAACTTTTGATGTGGCATGTTGACATATCTTCTCATGTGGCATGTTGACATGGCTTCCAATATAGCATATAGATATCTTCATAATGTGAGAGGTCTAGTTATAGTTGGAAAATTGGTACTTTTCCTCTATACGTTTGATTTATCTTTGGTTTTTGTTCCACCTTTCAAGTAGATATGACAATGGGACATGTGTAGTATTTTATTGATCCATCTTTCATTGGGACATGTGTACTTTTTTATTGGTCCATCTTTCTCTTGGGATGGATCATGATTTCATTCTTTGATGTAGATGATATGATTATTGATTGTTGAAATATGATATTTAAGTTTTAGTGTTATACTAAATTATTATATATTATCCAAATGGATTCATGCTATATAAGGACTATGTATTTAATGATTATCACTTCTCTATTTGGATCCTTGATTTGGATACTTTTTACATTGATCTTATTTTCATTTTTCTAATGCCTTGGTTGACATTGAACTTATTTGTAATATCCTTGTGTGACCAACTTTTTTATAGTCTCCAATAATCTATTTTGTACATATAAGGGTTTTTGATGCCTTAGAAAAAAAAGAAAGTGTAAGGAGAAAAGTAAGTGAAGTTTGTGAACTAGTTCAACAATCATTAGAGCAAAGTCCAGTGGTAGTGGTAGAGAAGAAAGGATAATAATAGTTTGTTGGTAGTGTAAAGTGTTATGTGGATCAAATCTATTAAATTGGGATAATATATTTATATCCACTTTAAAGAAAAATAAGTATTTTGAGATAGTGAGTCTTGAGTACTTGATTTTTTTACTCTATCTTGCTACTTTGGTAGTGAGACTCTAAATGAAAGTCTAAAGAAGTGAGTGTATTGTAAGACAATGAGCCTTTGATTGGTATTATAGAAGATTGAGATCCTAAGCTTGTGTAATTAGTTTATGTACTTCAGTGAATTATCTATACAATATGAAAGGGGGATCATATGAAAGAGCTTATTTCCCCAATTTATATAGAACATTAGAATACACAACCATCTCAAAACGAATATGATTAACACCACTTGAAATAAGCCAATGCAATATCCATGCTTGAAGAGTTTTGATAATTTTGTGTCTGAGAATTGAGAAAGAGAGGAATGATATTGATATACAAGAGACTAAATAAGAATAGATTTGATATAATCCAACTAATAAAACTGATGTAAAAGGAAATGGAGAATAATTTGAATGCACCTAGAAATTAAATGAGACAAGTGAGTTTTAAGATCCAAATTCTCAACTCTAAAAATACTAGAATGGCCTATAACTACAAATATGGGACCTAAAGACTGTAACCTACCTCCCTACCAAATTTGACATGAAAATGTCAGGTAAAAGGTGAAACTAATTCTATAACTGGGGACAAAATGCCAATGGCGGTCTGTACCTAGTGATTTTAGCTTGATTTTTTAGGGTCTTTCTAACTATATCCGACCTTTTTGAGTCCCATCCTATGGCTCCATAACATATTCTTACACACAAAAAAGGGGTAAGAAGGTTGGATAAAGAGTCTTTACTAAGTAAAATACCTATTTATTAATTGACCTTCAAAATGAAATGAAATTGCATATGAAAATATGAAATAGAAACTAGATCTGGATTGTAAATCACCTTAAACCTTGATGGTGAAATGCTTCTTTAGATGTGATCACAATTGTCTATGAAATAGCTTGGTCTAAAAGGAAATCATGAAAAAAAATTCCTTGAATGATGAATATTTTAGTTTTCCAACAATTCTTGACAAAGAAAGAGAGGATTGTTTTGAAGGATTGATGACTTGGATGCTCAATTCAAGAAGAGGTCTTGAATTTTGATTGCTTAATTAACAAAAAATTCTTGAAAACTTGATAGTGAATTCTTACTCATGATAATGGATACCAAAATGAAGAGAGATAGGAGGTTTATATGCTCAATCCATTATTTTGGGGTTTAAAACTCAAGAAAGCCAACCACCGAAGAAAATCTCTTACAAATACCCCATTATAGGGTCTTGGGCCTAAATTATAGGGTACATAACAACAATAGTATTCTATACTTTGGAAATGCACCAAAATTTGGATTGGGCATCAAGGAAATAGGGTAGGTGCAATGTTTCCATGTATAGCTCGGCCGAAGGTGAGAACAGTTCATGAAGGCTAAAAATGGGACTAGGACCTAAATGAATGAATAAATTATTTGATTGGAGGGAAAACTAGAGAATCACACTTAGAAATTAGGGAAAATCTTTGGTTTTAAGGAAATTGAATCAATATATGACTTATATTGTCAATTTAAACGTCTAATAAGCATTACAAAAGTGTTAAATCAATGTGGAAACCCATACATACAAAAATAGGGCTAAAATGAGAACCTAATTGTGTTGCATGAAAATGTAACATAAAAGAAGAACATGAAAAAGTAACTAGGACTATTCTAACATAAACATGCACACCTCAAAATAATATGGAAAGCATACAACTATGATGAAAGAAAATGACAAACAAGCTTAACCTACTCAACACAATAAGCATGAAAACCTCAAAATAAAATTTTTTTGATCATGTAGTTATGGAGGTATGTGGTTTCTTAGAAAACCAAGAACATAAAAATGCAGAAGAAGATGATATGAGGAATAAGGATAAGGCTCTGATTTATAAACTTTAGATAAAATGGATGGTTGAGATTTAATTGGAAATGGAGGGCTAAGATTGCATAGAATTGATGAGGTGGGTGCCAAGTGGAAAAAGGGTTGACCATTCAAAAGTTGATTTGTTTCTCACTTATGGATGAGAATCTTTGAGGTTTTGGGGGATAAATGTGTAAGAGTTGAAAGACTCAAGGTGTCTCACACATGTGTGAGAGTGGCCCAAGGAGTTATGGGGGAAAAATGTGTAAGATATGGGTGGCTCAAGGTAAGTACACATGTGGAGGGTGGCTCAAGGTGGGTTAATTCAAAATTTAAAATTTAAAATTGTACTCACATATGTGAGACAATTTTAAATTAGGAGAAATGGCTAACAGGTGTAGGAATCAAGAAATTGGGCTAATTAATCAAGGATTAATTAGTGGGTAGGATTTAGGAAAAGGCGGGGTGATTTGGCTAGGCCATTTTAACTAATTTAGGATTAATTAAACTTTGGGGAAATGAGATAGGATAAGATTGATTAAATGTAAATACTTAAGATAAATTTATGAAATACTGAAGATAAAGTTATGAAACCAATTGAAAACATTAGATATGGACGTTAAAAACTAAATTAGAATGAATCTCATTCATATCTATTTTGGAAAAACAGTCATGCCTAACCAAATGAGTGTCACTCTTTAAAAATGTTGTTTACTATAAAAAACTAGTTTTCAATGGAGATAAAAAATGGACACAAATTGATTGTAAAAATTTTTTAAAATATATATTTAGAATATACACATAAAATATCAGATATCACTAGCTCATATCATCTTTAAATTCCTTATGGTTTAGCAATAATAGGTGTCTGAATTTGAAGGTTATGATTATTTGAGTGTTAAAGTTGGCTAAAATGTGTAACCCACTATTGTGGGCTCACTCATAACTCGATGTATTTTAAAATGAAACAAGGTCCAATGCATAGTAAATACAGTATAATATTAACAATTTCAAAGAACGGTTCTCAATTTTAAGCTACTAATCAAAAGTCATTGCACAATCAATTTCTTGTAAATGGCTTATTTTGATACATATGCACTGGGAACAAGAAAAAAATCCCATGGAGATAAATATTTCTTTCGAACCACTCAATGTAATTGAGACCTAATGAATATAAAAATGAGACTGAATTATACATTTACAAATTATATGAAAATAGGAAGAAGGATATGGATCATTCAAATACACTTCCTTCGAGTTTAACTTGTGAATAAATTAATGCATAAAGTAAAGTCAAGGCCAATTGAGGGGTTATAAAGGCCATATGTAAAATATATTTTCTAAATGGAGAAGATACCAAGTGGAGGTGTATTACTATTTTGATGGTTATTCTAGTCTTCAAATCTTCATGTGTTGATTCTAGACATTGTATGCAATAATACAATAAATGGAAGTTTTTTTCCAAGATACACAATACATATCTCTATAGTTTTGTGCTGGTGTGAAATGGTTGGTGAGGTCATTAAAGACAAATTTTACTCAATTTTCTATGTGGGGGTGTTTATATCTCTCAAGACCTTCAAAATGAAAATAAAATGGATTGATAGTTTCTTAGCCTACACAAATAACTAATCCCAACCTATATGTCCTACCTTTTGGAAAAAGGAAATCCCATCTCATGTTTGGAAACATGACTGTGAGAGTTTCATATAATTGGACAGATCATGTCCCTTACTTTATGTACAAAAATAATTATTCTTACAAAGATTAGGAATCACATGTAGATTTCTCAAGCATGAATACTAATATAGAATTAGGAAACACATGTTTAAACTATTAATAATAAAACCATAAAATCTCAAAAGAAAATCTCCAAGGATCTATTGACTTCATGTAAAAAAGAGTGTTAAAAACCTATATGTGGAATTTAGAAATACTACACCAAAGAATATTTGACAAATCTTGTGTGACTTGGAATAATGTTTGGGCATAAGGGATTGTGTGAGACTCTATTTATGGGAATGATATTGTTTCTACTGGTGCAAGACTCTTATTTCCTAGAATTAAGTTTCATCTTGGAAACATGTGTGTCCAATTCCTTGCACTTTTGTGCATAAAATTGACATTTGTAATCTCTACAAATAATAAACACATAGAGAGAAAAATAAAATTCAATATTGATTTGTCTTGATAGGGACCTCCTCCTTCTCTGATACTATGAAAGAACAAGGACCATCTAAGAGAAAAATATACAAAAGATCAAAATAATGAGTCCATAAAATACACAACATAAAATTGTATTGAAGTCAACCAATCTTGTTATGAAATTTGTGTATATCAATAGAATAAGGTGTTGAGAATTTATGATGAAAAAGATAGATTCTAAATACTTGGTCATTCAATAAAAGTATCTTGTATGAATTATAGATAATCTCTTTATAGAGGCCAAATATCTCCCCTTGGGTTCAGGTGTTGGAACTTTATTAATCTTGCTGTAATTTATTTTTCTTGCACATCTATTCAAATTTGGGGAAAGATGATAACATGAGATTCTCAAAGGATTGATGGTTAGGATAAATACATCTACTAGACAATAATGGACATTCTCAAATGATTTATTCTAATTTGAGGGGGTATATTTCATAAAAATCATGGCTAGCCCCTAGAGATTTTCACTTATGAGTTTGGATTTTTTTTTAATAATGTTGTAGAAGGCATGGCCTTGCTTCGAGGTTT
This sequence comes from Chamaecyparis obtusa, assembly GCA_027943335.1. NCBI lineage: Eukaryota > Viridiplantae > Streptophyta > Pinopsida > Cupressales > Cupressaceae > Chamaecyparis > Chamaecyparis obtusa. The sequence goes on along the minus strand of BSBK01008474.1, from coordinate 1,593,713 downwards.
AATTATTGTAAGTAAATACAACATGATAGCTTATTAAGATTTAAATAGTGGATTGAACCTCATTAGAAAATGCCACATAAACTCTTTATTCTAAATGGTGCAAAGACTTTTCTATGGAGGCCATAAAAATCATTAAAAGGACTTGTAGATGAGAACCCCAAATAACAAGATATGCTTGCATTTTATGAGGCATTTAGTCACATATATGAAGTTTGATAATTTATCATGAGTTTAAATGGTGTTAGTCAAAATATTTTTTATCATATAATTTTTAACATTATTTCTTATTTTCTCTACAAGTTACTATTTCTTATGGCTCCAACTTTTGGTCCTACCTCCAAAGGAGGTAAAATTATTGGTGAAGTGTGTGGTAGTTATTATGTGATACATGTGCACAAAAGAAGAGAAAGACAATTTTTTGGCAAGGATGCCATGCTCAACTTTATGATGTATCTTGTTAGTGAAATCAAAGGCATGGAGTACATTCAGCGTGTGGTGGAGGAAATGAGGTTATATCTGATGGTACCTCTATTGCTTCTACATGAATCCACATAATATTACTATTGGTGGGTACTTCATTCTTGCAAAGATAGGGATTATTGTGAATGCTTGGGCTATCAAAAAAGTCCCATCAGTGTGGGAATATTCTATGAAATTAAAGCTAGAGAGATTTATTGGTAAAAATGTTCATCTTGCGAGAGGTAAAGAGTATTTTGATATGTTGTCATTTGGAGCAGGAAGGAGAGGATACCTTGGGAATGGCATAGTTGATGTAAACATGAATCTTCTATTGCTTGAGATAATTCTCTATTTTCAATAGAAAATTGACACGGATTTGGACATGACGGAAGTCTTTAGAGCGGTCACTCCTAGGAGTGTTGACCTCCTCACTCATTTGGCACTCAAGTTGTCTACCTGCCCTTGAATCTAAAACCATATCTTACATTTCCTTATGAAATTTTTTTATGTTTGGCATGTAAGCTCTCTCATCTGCTCTACTAACCCGCTCCACCACTTGGTATTACAACTATTCATTCTCTAAGTTCCCTATGATCAACTTTTAATATTTTATGTAAGCTCCCATGTTTTTCCAATAATAAGTAAATGAATATTGGACATGTTTTATGCCTTCATATTTAATTTTTAATTGTTTTTTATCAAACTATCATATTTATATTTTTTTTTTAAATAAAGTATAATAAGTTTTGAGGGAACGTTCTTAAAATTTCTATGTAATTTTTGTACAAATTTGATTAAAAATTTAAATTGTATATAACTCTTGTAACCTCGAGGAACTTTATGCTGGCTGGAGACTTCAATACCCCCCTCTACCCCTCAGAAAAATGTGGTGGGCTTGTTGATTACTATGATAGTATGTCAGAATTGGCTGATTTTATTTTGGTTAATGGCCTCCTGGATATTGACCTGGTCAGAAATCCCTTCACCTAGTCCAACAATAGAAAAGGCAACCACTTTATTCAGGTGAGACTTGATCATGTCCTGACTTCGGCCTCTTGGGATCTTTACCTAAATTCCTCCCTAACTTCCCTACCCAGAACCACCTCGGACCACAACCCCCTCCTTCTTCACTGGTTTGATCAACCTAAGGCCTACCCAGCCCCCTTCAAGTTTGAAATCATGTGGTGCTCTCACCCTTCTTTTAGGGATCAAGTTAAACTCTAGTGGAGCACAAAAATTACAGGCACAGCCATGTTCAGAGTTGCTCAAAAGCTTGAAATAATTAGAAGGGAGGTCAAAGGTTGGAGCAAGCATAATTTTGGTGACTTCCACAAAGAGAAATGTGAACTCTCTGGTACCCTTAATTCCCTTCAAGCCAAACTGGCTACCGGAGATTTCTCCCCCCAGACACAGAAGGATGAAGAAGTGACTAGACACAAGTGGCAGGACATGCTAAAAAAGGAAGAAATTTACTCGAACCAAAGGTCCAGGATCCAATGGCTCACTGAAGGAGATAAAAATATGGCTTTCTTTCATAGATCGGCCAGTATCCACAAGAAAAGGAATACAATTACTTCTTTAGTGGATGAAGGGGGTACTATAGTCAAGGATAAGGAAAAGATTAACCAAGTGGCCATCAACTACTTTGAGGAGTTATTCTCGGAGAGGGGTCCGATATGCCCGGACAATATTCAAAATCAACTCCTGGAGAATGTCCATTATACTATCACTTTGGAGGACAATGAAATAATTATAGGAAGGGTCTCGGATGAAGAGGTTAAGAGTGTTGTTTTTGCTATGGGTAGGTACAAAGCCCCTGGCCCTGATGGGTTTCCCCCGGCCTTCTTTCACGATTTTTGGGACATTGTCAGTTCTGATGTAATACGTGCTGCTAGGGATTTCTTCAGAACTGGACATCTTCTCCAACAGCATAACCAAACCTACATTTCCCTCATTCCCAAACTTGACAATCCTTCCTCTATGCTAGATTTCTGACCTATAAGCCTCTGCAATACCTTCTACAAAATTCTTACCAAGATTCTTATTGGTAGGATAAAGCCTCTACTGGAGAAGTTAATTTGTCCCACTCAAAAGGGATTTGTCCTGGGAAGGAAAATTTTGGATGCGGCTATTGCTACCCATGAGATCATTCATTCTATGGACAGGAGCAAGATTCCAGGTATGGCCTTTAAATTGGATATTTCTAAAGCTTATGACAAGGTCAATTGGTCTTTTTTGATCAAAATTCTTAGAAAAATGGGGTTCAAGGACAAAACTATCCAAATCATCAAGGAATGTACCCAAACATTGTGCTTCTCTACCTTGGTTAATGGCTCCCCGGGGGGCTTCTTCGCCCCAGAAAAAGGTCTCAGACAAGGAGACCCCCTCTCACCTTATCTTTTTATTATGGTTGCTGATATTCTTAGTAGGAATCTTTGTATTCTATCAGAAAGAGGGTTAATTAAGGGGGTTAAATTGGCTTCTACCAGCCCCAAGGTGGTGCTGGAACAATTTGTGGATGATACCTTCCTGTTTGGGTTTTCTTCGGTGATTGAGGCAAGGTATTGGAAGCAAATTCTGGAGTGCTACACTTGGGCTTCTGGTCAATGCATTAACTATCAAAAGAGCCATCTATTCTTCTTCAATACACCTCTAGGGACTCAAAATAAAGTGCTTCGAATCCTTGGATGCCTCTCTGCTTCTCTTCCTTCCACCTACCTGGGTCTTCCACTCACTATCAAAGAGGTCGCTAAGAATTTTTGGAATTCTATTCTTGAAAGGACTCAGAAAAAGCTTGCGGGTTAGAAAGGGAAAATGTTGAGCAATGCTGGAAAACTTCAGCTGGTGGCGGCTACCCTTCAAGGTGTCCCTGTCTATTTCCTATCACTCTTTAAGATCAAGAGTAGCATGGCTGAAAAGTTGGAAAGGATCCAGAGGACCTTCCTATGGACAGGATCAGAGGAGAAAAAGAGGTTGTCTCTTGTGAATTGGGACACGATTTTCCTTCTGAAATGTCTTGGTGGTTTGGGGTTAAGAAAAATCAACTACATGAATAAGGCTCTATCGACCAAGATTGCCTAGAAGCTCATTGAGGGAAAGGTTGAATGGTGTAAAATAATGGAAGCCAAATATCTCCAGGGCCCCCTGTTTAATAGGAAGTTCCAAGATACTGACCTTCCTACTAGTTCCAAACTATGGAAGAACATCTGCAATTGTAGGAACATCATTGCCAAGGGGGCTTTCTAGCAGGTTGGCAATGGGAGGTCTACTAGGTTCTGGAAGGATCACTGGATCCTAAACCTCCCCAATCTGGGATGTAAATTCAAACCTCTCATGGAGCACCTTAGACCTATTCTTGGCAATAGAACCTCTAATTATATGACCAGCAGAGAGTGGAAGGACATACAGACATGGTTGCTGGATAGACAAGATCTGAAACAAATGGGGAAGGAGCTCATGGAGAACCTTAACATTAGAATTTTGAACCATGAGGATATTATCCTATGGGCCCCCACCCAATCGGGGAGGTTCTCTGTCAAATCTGCTTACAATTTGTTATTAAAGGAAAATGGTAACTCGGAGGATTGGAAGAAGATCTGGATCCCTCAACTCACACCAAAAATTAACTTTTTATAGTGGACTCTCATGCATGGAAAAGTTCTAACTCAAGACAACCTAGTTAAAAGTGGCTTCTCCATGGCGAATAGATGTGCCCTTTTCTTGAGAGAGGAAGAAACAATAAATCATTTGTTTATACACTGTGAATATGATAGTAATATATGGCATGAAGTCATTTGCAAACTGGGGGTCCAATGGGTCTTCAGTAGGGAGGTTCACTAATTCAGCTTCTGGAATTCTCCCTCTAAACATCTGCTGCTCCAACTGCTCTGGCGGCTGATCCCCCCACATGTCTGTTGGATGATCTAGAAGGAAAGGAACAACTAGATCTTTAGAGATGAGTGTACCCCTGCTGGAACTTGCTTCCAGCTTGGTACCAGATTGCTTTGTGAGAATACTCAGGTGACCAACTGGAAGCTCCCCTTTGCACCCCCCAAGGCTTGGGAGGTTAAAATTGTTGATAATTGAAATATCCGACAAGGGTTCTCCCAGTTTGATGACACTAAGAAAGTTGCCTGGAAAGCCACTAGATGGTTGGCTCCTGCCAAGGGGTGGATCAAATTAAATTTTGATGGTGCTGCTAATGCTAAGGGCCAAGGTGGAGGAGGGATCCTTTGTGACCACAATGGAAATTGCATAGCTGCTTATGCTGGACCCATTTTTAACGGCACTATGACTCAAGCTGAGAGTATGGCTCTGTTATGGGGAATCCACACCGCTATGATTTTGAATATAAGACATATGGCTATTGAAGGGGATTCCAAAATCGTAATCTAGGTTGTTAAAGGGGGGACTAGCATCGGATGGAGAGCCAACCACATCCTACTGGAAATAAAAATGCTTCTAAATAACCTTCAGCATTTCACTGTTGAACACATGTATAGAGAAGGGAACTAGGCCGCCGATTCTTTGGCTGCGATGGGCCTACATCAGCAAAGACTCACCACTTGGAATGAGGTGTCAGAATTGCAATTGATGACTCAGCATATCATAGAGGAGGAGAAGAATTTGAATGTTGTGACATGTTATCATGATTAATTCAAACTTGTGCTAGATCACGTGCCCATGTGTCCGTAAGATTTTTGGGAATTGTAAAAGGTGGTTTCTTCACCCCATACATTTTGATAATCACCTCCCATACATGTGAGGTAATGGCGGAATGACTCAGGCTGCCTACTTGGAAATTTTAAACAATAGGCATATCCTTGGCATTATTTCCATTAATAACACCTGCAGATCCACTAGATTGGTTGGTACGGTGTGCACCTCCCAAAGACTTTCTCAAAGCAAACACTACATTAAAAGGTTTCGGGGAAAGTTTTGCCATTTTATGTGGTTTGCTAAAAATTACTACCCTACTTGGCTCTCTGGTTTTTCTACTCCTCCAACACTGGCTGATCCTAAATCTGAAATGGGGGGCAATACTTTGTGTATTGAACCTGATAAGATTGATGAAGCCTTTTCCAATGATGTGCTCATCACTCACTACTATAAAGAGGGTGGGATTTGGGGGTTTATGGAGCGCATGAGAGGAGGACATGATGAGAGGATCTCGAAGCAGTTTGTCTCCACTTGGAATAATCGTAAGGTCTCGGTGGGAGGCCTTCATTTCCATCTGAACAAGGAAGTTATTGCCAAAGTGACTAGTCTCCCCATGACTGGTAGAAAATACAAGAAGATGAGCAGGACCCTGGATCCCACCAACGTCAGTCAATTTTTTCGGGAGGGGGAATAGCTTGTGAAAAAGCAAGGAGGGTTCAACAAAGAGGAGCTCCCCGACTTCTGGCCTAAAATCTATCTAATTATTATGAAATACTTTACTCTGGAGGGTAAGTTTACTGTTTACTACTACTATCACCTGTCATTTTTGAACCATATTAGGAATAAAGATTTGATGTCTATTCCTTTTTATCTACTTCATTCTAATGAAAGTAATATTGCTGATATTAAGGAGAATCCGAACAAGCCCACCCCCATTCTCCACCAGGGGCTCCTCCTCCACCTCTTCCAATTCCACAAAACCCTCTATCCTACCCCCCAACCCCCTATTATCCAGGAAATCAGCCAAAATGTGCCTCCGGTTGAAGTTGCTAAACCCACCCAATCCTCTCATTCCCTTCAATTTTTTTAGACTTTTGAGACTGATATGGTCAGAGGAAAAATATGGAAGAAGACCCATAAGAAGTGGACTGACCATGAGGACTCCTATATATCTGACTCTATTGACCTCAAAATTGATTTTGAAAGTACCCCCATAACCGACCCCAAGAAGAAAGATTTGGAGGGCCTAGGTATTATTGAGGTGGACCTTAGTGGCACTGGGCATAGACGCTCTAGCAGGATTGCTAAGGAGCAATGCAAGTCCAAACTTAAGAAGGCTGCTACCCATGAAGCCTCTGAAAAAGATTCCCCGTCCCATGAGTCCCTCAATGACTCCTCTGATCATCTAACTAGCCCCCACAGAGGTGACCCCCACCCCCATTCCAGTCCCCAGCATACTCAGAATCTCTCCATCAACCCCACCCCCCCTCCGAGCCCCACTCGAGAACCACATAATCATGAGGATGATCCCAATGTTGACAGAGCCCCCTCTGAGGTGACTAATTTCAAAGGCATTCTCAAGAAAAAATTTTTGGAGATGGATAGTGACATCGATGACCTCAAGAGGAAGGTCCAGAGGCTTGAAGACCACTGCAAGCTGACCAACAAATTTTCCCTCAAAATCATGAGGAATTTGGCCACTACTTTGTATCTTGTGCAGGAGAAGCTTGCTGGAGGAGTGCTGCCAGAGGATGAAGACAACAAGGATCTCTTCCAATTTTTGTTGGAAGAGTGGTCAAATACGCTACTGTCTAAGTAGCTAGGGGGTAAAAGTAGTTAATTATGGGGGTCTTTATTTTACTCAATTACTGGTCGAATTCCCCCAGTGTTTTTTTGGGGGGTTTTGTCAATTGCTACTATTTTAAGACTAGCCCGGTGTGGCTCTAGTTTGCTTACAATCTGAACACTATTAGCTGTAGGTCTGATTTTGTTTTTTGGCTTGCTAGCATCATGATTTTTGTTTTTGATAGGGGAAAGTATGTTTAGATTCAAGGCTTCAATGCTTCAATGTTGTAATGCTTATTTGTGGAACTCTCTTTCGGCTAGTGCCATTAACATGTTGTTAATGTGCCTCTAGTCTCTATTATGGGCCAGCACCCTCTTGCTACTTTTATCTATCAAAAACAATGTTAATACTTTCAATAATCTTCACACCCATTTTTTTTAAATCAATCTATATAAGATAGTATATACATAACTCTTACAACAACAATATTAATGCTTTTTTAATCCTTCACACCCTTTTTTTAAAATGAAGTTCTAATATACAATATTCATACTCTATAATCTTTTGTGATGTGTTTTCTTTTATTTTCTATAAAATAAATTGATTCAATAATGGGTCCATTCTGAATATAAAAAAAACACTCTTGAAAGATCTCCAATATAATGTTTTCTATTTTTTTACACTACAGACATGTTTTAAAATATATATAATTAAATATCACATAAATGTATCTATTTTAAGCTCCAAATTAAAATATTGTAAGAAAATATTTTTCCCATGTCTATAAGATGTAGATTTCTAATATAGAATGTTCATGTTGTAGAATCTTTTGTCGCATATTGTCTTTTATTTCCTCTAAAATATATTGGTTGGTGAGGTTTAAGTTCTTCCTTAAGCATTCTAAATATAAAAAATAATTCTCATGAAATATCTCTAATCTAAGTTTTTCTAATTTTTTTTACAAGATGGCATAGATGTTTCTAGTGTGTGTGTGTGTGTGTGTGTGTGTGTTTATCTTAAATTCCAAATTAAAATATCATAAGAGAATATAAATATTTAAATATCACATAAATGTATTCATTTTAAGCTCCATATTAAAATATTTTAAAATAAATTTTACTAGATAAAAAATAAGTTCCTTCTTTCGAATTGATTGATCCTAAAGATGATAGCACAAATGATTGCTCAAGAATTTAAGATCAAATCCCTTAGGAAGTCAATCTTATACAATCTTAAGAATATAAATCTCAAAACAACAAATAAATTTATTTGTAATAAAATAATATATAAAATTATAAATTAGTAAAGTGACAAATAATTTAAAAAGGATATAAATATAATTTAAAAGTAAAATATACTAAATTTATAGAAATAAAGTGTGAGTAGATAGGGGAGTGTACCTATAATTCAGCACTGTAACTTTGTGCTTCTCAAAATCTTAGTAAAAATTTCAAATTACTTCCTAATTTTTACAATAGTTTATTTGGAAATTATTTTTCTTATATAATTAAGGTTCCATGGCTACATCATAAAATATGGTGTCACATCAACATGTTTTTTACCAAAGTGTCCAAACACTCCAAAAATAAAGTGATGCCAATTGTTATGCAAAAGAGACACCCATACTTGTACAACTAATGTCACATTATATGATTCACTTTTCAGAATAAAATATTTATTTCAAACAACTTTAAAATCACTACTATTGGTACCATATTGTCAAAATATGGTACTTTAAAATCACTACTATTTTTACACGTGTCAAAAAGGCCATTATGGGTCTTGAAATTATTGTTATCATTGATTTTATTTTCATTACATTCTTTATATCTACCATTGATGCATATTTATCATTATGGGTTTTAAAACTGTTGTTGTCATTTATTTTTATTTTTATTTCTATTAAATTCTCTATGTCTACCAGTGATGCATATTGTCTTGAACATTTTCTATCATTGACTTTCATTACATTTTTTTCTACTAAAATTATGAACTTAATGTTGTGCAACTAAAATTATGAACTTTGTGTTAGTGCATAAAAAATTATGCATAATTAGATGCAATATTTACTTGTAAAAGGTTCATTCATGATGAAGTTATGGAACTCATGGAAAGTGAAACTGATATTGTGCTCATGATAAAGTCCAACCAATGTTGTACTCATGATAAAGTGCAATTAATGATGTGGTCATGATGCAATAATTATTTGAAGAAGGTTCATGTTGAAGTACAACTAAACCATGTACTGGTCAATTAAAGTTAGTTGATAGGTATGCAATAATTAATTGACATTTAGATTGATGTTTTGATATAAAAAAATGCTAATAATTAGCTACACATAACTCATAGTGACCAAAATAAATGACAAACTTCATACACTCTTCAAACTATGTTTTCCTTTTCAACTTAACACATTAAGAAAACAAACTAATATTATGCAATTAGATGTAATAACTAATTGAAGAAGGTGCATAATGAAGTACAATAAATTATGTACTAAATAATTAGTTACTCGGTGGGTGGGTATATACAATAATTAATGGAAGTTTTGATTGGTGTTTTGATATAAAATACTGGTAATAATTAGCTATACATAACTAAATGTGACCAAAAGACACTACACACTTAGAGTCATGGACACTCTTTAAGGCATGTTTTTTCTTGTGAAACCACGTGCTCGAGTCATGGGCACTTTTTAAGCTCTATTTTCATTTTCAATTTGAAACATTAAAAAACAAAAATGGATGTTTTGAGTTTTCCTTTTAACATAAAAAATGGATGTTTTGATTTTTCCCTTTTAACATTTGGTGAATTACCTTGTATATGTTGCTTGAAAAATGATTTATCAAATGAGATTGGCATTCTTTCTTAATCTTAAGAAGACATGATAAAGTGCAACTAATATTGTGCAATTAGATACAATAATTACTTGAAGAAGAATATTCATGATGAAGTACAACTAAATTATGAACTTTTGAAAATGACGTTAATTAAGATGAACATTTTTGTTTAATCTATAAAAATGCATGATAAAGTGCAAATGATGTTGCATAATTAGATGCAATAATTACTTGATGATGAAGTAAAAAAAATATGAATATTTTAAATTTTTTCTTTTTAAGGTCATATGAATTACCTTGTGGATGTTGATTGAGATGAGCATTTTTGTTTAATCCTTAAAATCACATGATAAAGTGAAAACAATGATGTATAATTAGATGCAATAATTACTTGATGATGAAGTAAAACTAAATTATGAATATTTTTATTTTTTCAGATGAATTACCTTACAATTACCTTATAGATGTTGATTTACCTTATAGATGTTGATTAAATAATGATGTTAGATGAATTACCTTACAGATGTTAATTGAATAATGATGTCAAATAAGATTAGCATTCTTGCTTAATATTAATAGGACATGATAAAATGTAACTAATATAGTGTAATTAGTACAACTAAACAATGAACTCTTGAAAATGATGTGAAATGAAATGGGCATTTTCACTTAATCCCTTATTAAAGAACATGTGATAAAAAAAAATTAATGTTGTGCAATTAAATACAATAAGTGGAACTAAATTATGTACTTTTAAATAATGATTTTAAATGAGATGAACATTTTTATTTAAGATGGGAATTCTTGCTTAATTAATAAAGTGCAACTAATATTATACAGTTATATGCAATAATTAATTAATGATGAAGTAAAACTAAATTATGTGCTCTTTGAGTAACTTGAATAAAAATGTCAAGTGAGAGAGACATTCACTTGACATTTTTATTTAATAATGTCAAATAAGATAAAAATTATTACTTAATTAATAAAATGCAACTAAACATTATGTAATTAGATGCAATAATTATTTGATGATGAAGTAAAACTAAATTATGTACTCTGGAATAACTTGAAAAACAATGTCAAATGAAATAAATGTCAAATAAGATAGAAATTATTGCTTAATTAATAAAATGCAACTAATGTTATGCAATAAAATAAAAATTCTTAAGGGTTTGAGGGTTTACTTAAATCTTTAAGAAGTACAAAAGAAAGTTTGTGATGAAGATTACTTTATCTTCAAGGTGACATGAAGAACAACAATTACTTAAAAGAAGGTTCATAATTAAGGTTCTATAAAAATTCTTAAGTTTGTGATTAAGATTACTTTATCTTCAAGGAGACATGAAGAACAACAATTACTTAAAAGAAGGTTCAATTAAGGTTCTATAAAAATTCTTAAGAAGTTTTATAAAAATTCTTAAGGAATTTTTATAAAAATTCTTAAGAAGTTTTATAAAAATTCTTAAGGAATTTTTTATAAGGAGTTGCTTAAACCTTTAAGAAGTGAAAAAAAATTCACAAAGAAACGTGATAAACAATAATAATTACAATAATAATTAGTTTAAAGAAAATTCATAATTAAAGTTCTAAATTAATTGAACATTTTTATGTTCTAATTAATTAAATTTAGTCTACAATAATGAATTGAACAACTAAATTATGCACTATTTAATAAGAATTAGATAGAATTAAAGTTTGTGATATTACAAATAACTCACATAACTCAATGTGACCAAAAGAAACCACACCCTAAAGTCATGGACACTCTTAAGCTAAAGTTTTCCTTTTTCAAAACAGGGCACATAAAAATACAAAAATGAATGTTCTGAATTTTCCCTTTTTCAAAATCAAACGAATTGCCTTGCGGATATTACTTGAACAACAATGTCAGAATGAGATGGGCATTCTTGCTTAATCCTTAAGAATTACCTTGTGAATGTTGCTTGAATAACGATGAGATGGGCATTCTTGCTTAATCCTTAAGAATATCAAATTTGCTAGGTAAACAATTCAACAATTCTATTCCACTTGACCAACCAATAAAAACTGAACAAGAAGAGATAGAAAAACACACGAAAGGCACAAGACAATGCCTTATTACAAGACGAGAGAACTATCTGATCCTTCATAATCAACTAACAGAGAAACAAGAACCCAAGAAAGGCCACTCACAATGCCTTCCTACAAAACTAGAGTGTACTCTCCAATACCAACTACATTACAGAGGATCCTTCATAACGAACTAACAGGGAAAGAAAACACCCAGAAAAGGCCATGAGAATGGCCATTATTACAAAGCAGTGAGTAGTAAAGCTCTTCAAGTAAATCGTCGGTCGGTGTGAGCAGTGTTGGTGGGGTCATATGTACCAGTGTTGGAGGGGGCATATGTACCACTCGTGGTGTTGGCGGCTGTATGTACTTTTGCCTCTTCTTTCTCAGCCGCATGCTGGGCCTTCTGCACGTGAGCCCTCCCCTCTGCCTCACTTTCCCTCGCTTCCTTCTTTTGCTCCGCTATCTCCTTTTCGGTCCTGTCATGCGCAGAAACCTTCTCCATCTGCAAAACGTGACCAACAGTAACAAAAAAAAATAACCTAAATTTATTCAACGAAAAACACGTTCTTGAAATAAAAGCACCCATTTACCTTTTCTTGGGCAGAAGCCTTGGCCTTTTCCATGCCCTCCTTTGTAGTGGTGGCTGTGTTGCTCATCTTCTCCTTCGCTGCTGCCGCTGCATTCTTTGCCGACTGCATTTTTACTGTGCTAGCTATGTGTCACAACTATATGCTTCTTTCGCTTACTCTAAAACAACCCGCTTTTATGTTTGGGCCCGTTTGGTTGCACCCCATAACCGGGTTATGCCGCCTATAACCCGGTTATGGGGTGCAAATCCCTGTTTGGGAACCCTTTTACAAAATTGGAATGTGGATTTACGTGTCCTCATTTTGCCGAAAATGTAGATTTCGGTATTCCACCTTAGGAGGTGGAATGACTTTGGACTCCACGGTTATGTGCTGAAATTAATCCAATTTAATGTGGTGGTTGGGTCCGGGCAACTCCATGTTTTTGGAGTTAAACCCCATTTTAATCTTCGTCGGGTCCACGGTTTTGCCCCTTGACGTATCCACGTTTCTGCAACAGAGATTTCTGCTGCGTGTTGGAGGGTTTGACGCTCGAGCTTGCATTATGTTCGACGCTCGAGCTTGCATTGTGTTTTGCATGTCGGTTTCTAGGTATTGCACGTGAAGGTCAGCAAGTAATCTCTCTATTTCTGTAGATTTTGCTTTCCCTTCAGCTCCCTGGCGTATTTTTGGTTATGTGAATTTATTTTTTAAATAAATTTAGGTATAACTTACAGACGCTGTCTTGATATACTCACAAAATTATTTATACAAATCTGTTTATACTCCCATTCATATCTCTGGCATAGTTTTATCTTAGGTGATTTTATTTCTTTTGAATAAATTTAATTTATCTTAGACGATTTTATTTCTTTTAAATAAATCTTAGTACAATTCGAAAGAAGCCTGTTCAATGCCTTATGTTTCCGTGTCCATGGCATATCCATACCCTTCAATTTGGTGTGCTATGAGGAACAAATTTCGTTACCCATTTTCGTGTGCTATGAGGAACAAATTTCTTTTCAGGTGATTTAATAGGGGTGTTCATGATTTTTGGGGTTGAGTCCTCTATCTCAAAAAAGTTGATGTTTGATTGATCTTCATTTTCAATCTGATGATCAATATTATGATCATCTTCCTTGCCCAGGTCCATAGTTATCAATTCTACATTACCCATTTTGTCTTGCTTTTGGGATCTAGTCCTGGGCTAAGTTATTTGAGGTGCAAGAGAAAAATATGTAGGTTCAACCTTGTGCTTGTAGTGAACAAATTTCTTACTTTGATGTTCTTTATTGAAGTTTTCCAGCCAATGCTGACATTCTTGCTTCATCATTTAATGGGATCATTGTCCATAATATTATAGAATTGTTACTCTCAAATGCATTCTGCATTCAGATAGCAGGTTGATATTTTCCCTATTGAGAGATGGCTTGCATTGTGTTTTGCATGCCAGTTTCTGGGTATTGCATGTGAAGGTCAGCAAGTAATCAACATATCGATTTAATTAATAAGAATGGAGAAGAAATTGGTGGAAAAATGGAGAGATAAGCACCAGAGGAGACCATCACCATTGTATGCCGAAGGAATACACTTGTAGGTGAAAACTCCTGCAAATGTGAGCAGTTTCACTTATAGAATCACTCAAAGGTACTTGCAAATAGTTTAAGCCTCTTGCGCTTGATGAACAAGGCATGAAAGATGTTACCAAATGTAGTTTCAATCTCCAAAACTTCACTTGCAAATTTGCCCTTCAATTGGTTTCTTTGAAGCAATCACAGCTATCTTGATTCTCATGGAATGGATTAAATGATAATTCTTAACTTTAAATTTTATTTAGATTCTAATTGAATTAAAATTATGTGGGATTTTATTCAAATGAGGACATCCCTTCATTCAAAAATGATGGGCGCTGTGAGATGTCCTCATTTTCACAGGGATAGTCACAAATGAGGACAGCCACTATATAGAAAATATGATAATGTACAGTCACTATAAGGACAGTCACAAATAAGGCCATCTTATAGTGACTATACATTATCATGTTGTCTTTACAGTGACTGTCCTTATTTGTGATTGTCCTTGTCACAAATGAGGACATCTCATAGTGACTGCCCCTTGTGTAATTGTCACTTGAATGTATTGCCTATTATCAAGAAGAAAAGCATTTGCATGGTTCAATACCAGTACATTCAAGTAGCAATTACACAAAGGACAGTCACTATGAGATGTCCTCATTTAGTGTGTCTGATTACATTATGTCCTCTCTAACATAGTATTGGATGATCGTACATTACTATCTATTCCTTCCTAGGGACATAGATTAACTTGACACAAAATATGATCGTACATTACTATCTATTCCTTCCTTGTCTTTTCTCTATATAACAAAGTACAAATCATTGCATAGGAGAACCTCATCTATAACTTCAATATGCTCTTAAAGCCTTATTTCCTTGATTAGGATATATCAAACTACTTTATGCTATTCTATGTTTTGCTTGATAGGAAAATCATGAAGTCTTACATATAAGATGATTTTCCTTAATAAACTCTCAATGCTACAATCTTTATCCACCACATCTAGCACATCGGTATGTATGTATACATGTATGTATGTATGTATGCCTGTATGTATACATGTATGTATATATGTATGCTTGTATGTATATATGTATGATAGCAATTTAGATTAGATTAGATGATCATGAACTGTGCTTGCATCTACATAGCTAGTCCTTGTTGTATCTATATAGGTATGTACTCTTGCATTGTTCTTTATGGGCTTATGATCCTAACCAGTTGGTAGTCCTTGTTGTATTCCATTTACTATTGCTTGCTCCCATACTTCATTTCTTGATATACAATCATGTCTGACAATGTTTATGTTGTCCACGTTTCAGGCCACTGATGGATCCTGACGACAGTATACTAGTGTATGCACAAATACTTAGGAAGACCACATACACCTGGATTATCTCATCTCTGTGCCTTGGTTGTTGTGCTCAAACTACTGCAAGCTGAAGAAGGTAGCAACAGAGGGAAAAGAATCCGAAAAGGCAATTCATTTTATAGAGAGATTGTTCACTCTACTAAAGTTGATTGTCATGATCAGATTCGGAGGAGTCAGGCTGCCTTCTCTAAACTAGCTATGATATTAAGACAGAGAGGAACATTGAAGGATAGCAGACACTTGACAATAGATGAACAACTAGTGATGTTCCTCCACACTCTTGGGCACAATCTTCGGAACTGCAAGATTGCCCATAACTTTGGGCACTCTGGAGAGACAGTCAGTAGGTACTTTCACAAGGTATTGACGAGAATCTTAGCACTTCATGGAGATTACTTCAAACCGCCTGGACCAGGCACTCCTCCTAAAATTACTGGGAACCCCCGTATGGTTCTGTACTTCAAGGTGCATTGTTTGGTCTTTTGATTATGTTGTTTGGTACAATGTTCCCCACCATATCAGAGGCTGATTTTGCATTTTCCCATACACCATATTTGATAGGACTGTGTTGGAGCTATAGATGGAACACACATCCCAGTCACTGTCGAGATTGAGAAGCAGAGTAAATATCGTGATAGAAAAGGGAACCTGTCACAAAATGTGCTCGCTGCAGTTTCCTTTAACTGCATGCTCCAGTACGTTCTTGCCGGCAGGGAAGGGTCTGCTGCCGATAGTCATGTTCTAGGTTCAGCTCTGACTAGAGAAGAACCACTTGAGGTCCCCCCCAGTAAGCCAAATCATAGTTTAATGTACTAAAGGGCACACTATGTATTCAGTCCTAACACTCTGCTAACTCTCTGCAGGAAAATATTATCTAGTGGACGCGGGATATCCGAATGCCCCTAGATTTCTCACTCCTTACCGATCTACACGGTACCACTTGAAGGAATTTTCAAGAGAAAACCCAATACAAAATGCCAGGGAGTTGTTCAACAACCGACATGCCTCTCTCAAAAATGCAGTAGAATGCACCTTCGGTATTGTGAAGCGGCATTTTCCAATCCTGAGACATGCAATGATTTATGATATCATGACACAATCCTATATTGTTTTGGCATGTTGCATACTTCACAATTACATCACGGAAGTGGATGGCATACTTGAGGTGGAAGTGGAAGAGGAGGATGATCGTGATTGTGGTGGGGTTGATGTGCCAATGTTACAGACATATGGCTTCTCTCAGCAGGATAGACATGAGTGGTCACAGTTCTGGGATGACCTGGCGAGTAGGATGTGGGAAGACTATAGACATAGAGAATAGTTGTACTTTCTTGTTGGTTAATGACTGTGCAATATAGTGGTTTCCTTTGATATTTGATGTATGGTTGTATGGTTTCCTTTTGATGACATATGCAGAGATATTGATGTATGGTTGTATGTTTTCCTTTTGATGGATACTTGATTCTGACAATGCCTTGTATACATGATTATGATTTTCCTTTGGATGTATGGTTGTATCTTTTCCTTTTGATGTATGGTTGTATGGTTTCCTTATACTATGCCTTGTATACATGATTCTGATTTTCCTTTGGATGTATGGTTGTATGGTTTCCTTTTGATGCATGTTGTTTGGTTTCCTTATGCTATGCCTTGTATACATGATGCCTTGTATGTATTTATCTCCTAACATTGATAGCCATGTGCAGACTACTACATGGCAATGACCGAGCTACTCATGAGCATTGATGGCAGTGCTCAAGACCTGATTCTATTGGAAGAGCCTTTGTCTAGTAAGAAAATGATCTGGACCAAACGTATGGAAATATTTTTCCTCGATTTCCTCATTGACCAAGTCCACCTTGGCAGAAAATGCGAAGGTGGCTTCAAAAAAGAAGCATGGGCTACCATTGAAAGGCAGTTCAATGCGGAGTTGACTATGAACCTAAGCAAAGACCAATTCAAGAACAAGCTGAAAACTTGGAAGCAAGGATTCAAGCTTGTGAGAGACTTGAGGAGCAAAAGCGGCTTCGGTTGGAATGAAGTAACGCAGACTGTGGAGGCAGTGGATTCGGTCTGGGACAAACTTTTCGAGGTAAATTTGTCTTTTCATGACTTTTATATCTGCTCTCTTAACTATGCAAATCTGGTTTTTGTTGTGCATGTTGTTCTGATAGTCCAATGCACATTTTTTGGTGTTTGTGTAGTCTCAAGAGTACAGATCAGCTAGGATGTTCAAAAGAACATCTTTCCCATACTATAATGACCTTGCCATAATTGTTGGCAATGACATCGCTGATGAGACTGCCACAACAACTGCTGGCGAGGCCGAGGAAGGGCACTATAACCACCCTACATAGTTAGATGATGATGATGATGATGCTAGTGCTGATGTTGATGGGCCCAAGTGTGGCACATCTTTTGAGACTCAGCCTGATCTGGATGATGAGACTGCAACTCCCCGATCATGTCCGAGCACGGGATCATCGCAGAGGAGGGTAAGGAAGAGGAAGGAAAGTTTGGCATCTTCCTTGGATATGATTTGTGAGATAATGCAGACCTTGACAGAGAGCCTTAAAGTGCCTCAGGTTGTCAAAGTCGACCATTCTCAGGAACAGGCCGTGTTAGGTGGAGCATGGAAAACTTTGAAAGCCATGCCTCAGCTGAGCAGCAGCGATGCGATCACATTCTACCAGACCTTGATGAACAAGCCAGCCATCCTCAATGAGTTTGTGTCCATGGAAACCAATGAGGACCGGTTGATGTTGATAGATAGAATTTGTCGATCCATAGATGCATGAGGGTGGGATCTATTAAAATACTATTGCTATATTCCTATTTTGGTGTTTCATTGGGACTTTGTTACTGTGGCTATATTTGCTATGTTGAAATACTGTGACTTTGTGACTGTTAAAACATTGTTGCTATGTTGCTATATTTCTATTTCTATATAGTTCGATTATTATCATGCACAGTTAGATTATTACAACTTCACTTTTCCTATCTTTGTAAGCCCTCAACTCATCATTTCCACTCAATTCAACTCTGTGTTACATTCTGTAACTACTACTCCTCCATTCACAGTAGCTATGGCACCATCATCGGGATGCAGTTCTCAACGACATATGGAGTCACACTATTTGCCATGCCATCACAAATCACCTTAAGTTTTAATGTGCAGGCCTCAACATATAATTAATAGGACTGTTCTGCCCCTTTATTGGAGCTACATATATTATATATTGCTATCTAGGTGTCATCACAGTTAACTACACAGTGAACTGGCTACTTGTTTATAAACTATCTATGCTAATGTCAATGGTATATATGTCAATAACCTGTGTCCATAATATGAAATTAGATTTGTGGTTGGCTTGTAACTGTCGATCTGATTTGTATATACTATAGACAATAGAGAATCGAAGATAAGCTTAAAGTAAGAGCTTTTTATGTCAGGGGTTTGTGAGCAATGTCAATATCTCTGGACTCTGACCAGGACTGAAATATGCTTTTTTTTGCATGTCCATTTAAGAATGCATATTTTGTGATTCTCTCTTATAATGCATGCTTGCATGAATACAGGATTATGAAAGGGAAAATCTATGACAACTCAAGTTCAATAAATTGAGAATACATATCACATGAAATCTCTTGAATTAAAATAATTTAGATATCACCCTGATTGAAGACAAGGCAGTACGTATTGCTCAACTTGGATATTAATGTTGAACTCAGGCATTCATGTTCGAATCTGCATGAGTCCTCAATTTATCTAATTCTTGTTAGACATTTATGGAAAATGTGCATTAGTGCAGATGGCACAGGAGTTGTTAGCCAATTTGATGTGGTCTCAAGGAATACAATGATTGTAGGACTAGAACACACAAAATGTTTTTGTTGACAAAGCTTTGGAGCTTCTTAAACAAATTCAGTTGGCTTATTTGAAGCCAAACTCAATAACATTAACCAGCATTTTCCCAGCTTGGCCAAATTTGGAATGGTCAAAGATGTGATGTCATCAATTCCTACTTGTCAATACTTTCATTTGAAGACAAATATTTTGATTTGTACATATCTTACCTGGCATTTTCTCTAGGTTCACTTTGTTCCGGCTTCTTACAACTCCATCTTTGGCATTTTGCCTCCAGATTCCTAGACATGTTTGTTATTATTTATTTCTTGTATTTAAGGGCATCTCATTTGTTTTTTCTTTTCATGGTGGTTTTTTTTTCTAGTGTCTTGTGCTTTTGTGAAGGTATAATAGCTAAAAAGAGTTATGGCTCATTTAATTTTGTAGTTGCTGAAGATTGTATAATTTAGGTGGCATAACTTCAGGTCCTTAACTCTGACACCTATTGCTATCAATATGGCTAGTTCTAGAATTCTCTAGTATCCTCTAGTTTAGGTACTAATCTCAACCAAATTTGTATACTTGGTCAATCTAGAAACTGACAAATTGCAATTCGGTGTATGTTTCATAATCCAATTGGATACCTGCAAAGCCCTTCAAATTGAAATCTGTTCAATAATTGCATGGAATAGAGATTCATATCATGACTATATTTATTTTTGGTCCACCACACATGTTCCAGTCCATATTGAAGATCATACTCACCAAATCTCACTGATGTTTGGAATAAATCAATCATCCCTATTTCATATTGTCAATTATATACCAATAATCAACAACTTCAACCATTTTCTTTCCCTATTTTTATAGTAAAAATAGTGCCACAAGGTAGTTGATGACATGTTGTAGCCATATTTAGGAAGTGAAAATAGGGATGAGTTAGAGAGGCTATCGTAATCTTCAACTGTCAAAATGTTACCATAAATCTTGAGCATTGTAACTTGCTTATATCTCTATTAATCCAACCATAAACCATATAAAACATGGAGGAGGCCTGGCCGACACATTTCTAGCATGCCTTTGATGTGGAATCTCTCAAAATGTAGATAGTGAACAAGAGGTCTCTATAGCATTTTAAACCTTTAGGCTTTGTGGAGTGAGCAGAAGGAAAAAGAAATCGTTGTTGCTGGATACAGTGCTTAAATAGACCAACAGCTAGAATTGGTTATCCTCCTTTTTCTTTTTCATCAGCATTTCATATTATGAATGTCTATCATCATTCACAAAGATTTCTACAAAACAATGGGATGTGTTTTTGAAGCAATGCAGACAAGCATTTATTTTTGTTCGTCACTAAATGTAGTTGAGACTTTTGTGATGGGTTTCAAGACTATATTTAGTTTGAGCTGAATATGATACTAAATATTTAGTATCATATTCAGTATCATAAGCAGAGTCATATTAAGTATCATATTCAGTATCATAAGCTGAATATGATACTGTTGTTCATGAATATGATTGCTAAATATGATAGTGTTGTCCATGATCATGATTGCTGAATATGATACTAAATATGTTACTGTTGTTCATGAATATGATTGCTGAATATGATACCGAATATGATACTACTGTTCATGAATATGATTGTTGAATATGCTACTAAATATTCAGTATCATATCCAGTATCATAAGTAGTATCATATTCAATATCATAAGCTAAATATGATACTGCTTATGATACTGAATATTCAGTATCATAAGCACTATCATATTCAGTATCACAAGCAGTATCATATTTAGTATCATATTAAGTATCATAAGTTGAATATGATACTGAATATGATATTGCTATTCATCTCCATTATTAAGATGACAAGAATATGAAGATGATAACCCGATTATGACCTTACAAAATATAGTTTTATGAGAAATGGAAGCATTGGATATTTATGTTGGAGCCACTAGTAAGTACCTGCCGGTATTTTTATTGTGTTAATTCCTTGGATCCATGCCAAGATTATTTTGTGTTGCTAGTGGTTATGTTAGCTTTCACAGAGTGTGTTTGTCATTTTATACTTCATTTTATATAGTGCTCACTTTCCTCTCCATTATTTTGTGTTGGTAGTGATTATGTTGGCTTTCATAGAGTGTGCTTGTCATTTTATACTTCATTTTATATAGTGCTCATTTTCCTCTCCATTATTTTGTGTTGCTAGTGATTATGTTGGCTTTCATAGAGTGTACTTGTCAATTTATACTTAATTTTATACAGTGTTTGTCTTTCTCTCCATTTTTTTATTCTTCTCTCTAGTTTTAGGAAACCTTGTTTCTCTCGTCTTTTGAATTTCGAGTGCTTTTAGACATATTAGCTTGCATTTGTTTTGAAGTGGAATACACGAAGGAGTACCACATGATGAATGCTTCATTTAATGTATTGTTAAGATGTAGTCTCTTAACTATCCATTTCTAGTTCTTCAGACATGATTTTATAGATGTGTTTTGGTAGACGATTGTATTGTTCATGATTTTGTATGTATTAACCATCTTGTTATTATTGTCACATTACGAAATTAAGTTAAATTATTCTACTTTGTTTAATGCTCTATATCATCTTCAATTTTTTTTCATTTTTTATTCATTTTAAAAAACCATGTGATAGGTACAGAAATAGAAATGGATAGTTTTGAGACTACACATGATAAAGTGAGACTACACATATGCTGACATTAAATATGTTTGAAATAGCTTCTGGATTTGATTTTGTAGATATTTTACGGTCACACTCTGTGATCCTTCGTGGGGATGGAAGAGATAAAAATAAGTGAAAGAAAAGTCCATTTTGATCTATTGCAATCATTTTGGTCTCAAACTATCTCTTGCAATCTCGATGATGAATCACAGAGTGTGATCCAAAACTATCTACACAATCGAACCAAGAAGGTATTTCAAATATCGATGCAAAAAATATCCACATATGTTGATAAAAAAATGAGCTATCTGATGATTGTTTACTGTACATGTTTGTAAACAGTCAAAATTTCTGATGGTACTCCTTGGTGTATTCCATTTAAAAATGAACAGGTTTTAGTTTTTGTATCATGTTTACTTTGGAGATGCAGGATTGATCATCGAATGTGGGGCATAAGGGCACAAACGGTGGATCTACTTGTGCTTTTTTATTTAACGGTGTGTTTTCACACCACCACCCAGTTCATGGATATTGTTATATCTGATGCTATAGTTGTGTCATTATATTTTTTGCATAACTTTATTAATTTGTACCCATATAATATATTCATGTTGTTATAGCAAACAAAATTAATATGAATGAACAAATTTTTGCTTGATACAGTGCTGATGGCTACGAGGAATGCTCCTATGTGTGACTGCAGTGATGGATTGTGTAGTGTGTTGAGGAAGTCACAGACAGAGGAGAATCCAGGCCGTAAATTTTGGGGATGTAAAAACTTCTATAAGGTTGTTAAATGCACAATATTTAAATATTTACAAATAATAAATATTAGTCATTATAGTGAGACTAACTTATTTGTATTGTAGGATGGAGCTGGATGCGGTTACTTTCGATGGGTCAATGACACCCCGTCATTGTCTACATCATCAGTACATTGTACACACAGACCTATTGTAGATGACGAGTGCAAGAATTGTAAAAGACTAGAGAAAACTATGGCAAAAGCCGAGGCTACATCCAAAGCTGAAATCTTGTTTTTACGACGTCTTCTTTGTGCAACAATCATTCTATTTAGTTTGATCATCTTACTACTTAGTTTGATAATTTTTTGGAGATAGATATATATGTGGACTAGATAACTTATTTATATTTTGATGTGATATGAGCAATGTGTTAGTAATTTGGAATCTTTGAAATGAAATAAATGTGAATAAAAAATAAATATGTTTAATATGATAATTAAAGATGATATTTATAATGATTGATTTATATTTGATGTATTTTAATAATTTGTTCTGTGATTAATTCAAAGGAGTAAGCCATTTAAGGGTAAATACATTTTTTGTCACAATATTCGCTAATACTCTGAATATTCTTCCCCTTTCCCTTTGATATTGACTTTCCTCTTACCTCTACTTGAATTCACATTCTTCTCATATGCGCCATTATCATTTTCTTGATTAACCACACCCAACTTGCTTCCTTCCACTATGTTGATTCATGTCCACATGACACCATTTCCACTAACATGAGGTCGAGCTTTAGACTTGTGATATTTTCTCCTAAAATCCTAATTCCCTTCCACATGTGACACCACTAGGATAGGGTACCACCCCTAATGCTAATAGGTTTGCCAACAAAAAAACTTCACACCACACTAGCATTGTTCCTTCTCTTCACGTACTTCTGACTCTCTACAAGAATACTATCCCTTCTCATGTTAAAAGTTGCAACGACTAGCTCTGTAGGTCTTCCACAATCACTATTGGGAGTAGTTTGAAAAGACAAACAAGGCATATGAGGTAAAATAAAAGGTCCTCATTATCCTATACCACTTGTGTGTGTCATACCAAGTCTTGCTAGGAAAGTAATGAGGTTGCAAGTTCTTGAAAGAAATTATTGGAGTGGGTATGATGCACGACCCTTTCATAGTAAAATTCTCTAGATTTATAATGTGGCATTTATAATTTTTACCTTGCCACAACCTTTTACCTTTCCTACAAGTTTTTATATATTTTTCACAAACATTACTATACTTTGGCCACATAAGGGCTTGAAGCTCCATAATCCTAAATCCCAAAAATACCTTGTGGGTTTCAAAGTTTATTTTCTCCATACATTTATCCTATTATGTCTTCCTTAGTAATATTATAATGTTTGAACATTACAAAGTACACCAACCCCACCTGTGAAGACTACCAAGAGCATTGGTTGACGTTGGACATTGTATTGGTTCTCAAATCAATAGATTGGAAAGCACTAAAAGTATGCCAAGCTTTATCTTATAACTCTCCAATTGATTTAGCCAATTGATAGAATTTTTTATATTACCGAGCAATGCAATCTTGTTACTTTCATTGTATTGATTTCTTATGATGGATTAAATACACAAATTCAAGTTCAATTAACTTTAAAATTTCAAATTGAAATAAATATAATAAATTAACAAAATATAATAAATATAATTAAATATAATAATAAATAATAAATATAATTATTTATAAATAAATATAATAAATATAATTAACATAGGTCAATAAAATATAATAAATATATCAAAACTGACTAATCATAAATTAATTTAAAAAAATAAAAAATAAAAAATCGGTGTCATATTCCAATTCTAATTTGAAATGAACAACCAAACAAAGAAGATGGAGACCCAAACTCAAATTCTAATTCAAAGTGCAGAACCAAACAGAGAATATGGAGACCTGCATTCTAATCCCAATTCGAAAATATTCAACCAAACAGAGAATGAGAATTTCATAAATTCGAATTCCTATTTTCAATTTGACAACCAAACGGAGAATGTGGATTTACAAATCCATCTTCCAGGGCAACCAAACAGTCCCAAAAAAGCATAACCGGGGTTTGTATAACCAGAGTATAGATAACCATGATTTGCATTATTTTTCAATTCCCCAACCAAACGGGCCCTTTCTGAATTCAAGTAAGTCTGATTCATGGGAGGCTGTGAGAAGAGGCGACGATATATAGAGTTGGGGAAAGGATAGACATTGAATGAGGAGGGACACGTTTCAGAGAGAGTTTACACGCGTGCAGATCCCAAGTATCTGCCAATAGCGTGCCTCCAGCTAAGTGCACTTCATCGTATCTTGGTTCCACAAGCCTGGTGTAAACCAATCTTTTTTCAAGTTTGGGAAACAAAAAGGTTGTCGAGGTGTTAAATATAGGGCATGGAGCGAGGCGAGGGAGCAAAACGTCCTGCCACGCTTTTTTTTAATATTTTACTTTTTGTCTTTTAACTCGAACTAGTTTGAGTTAGAAGTTTTGATCAGCCATTACTGAATGCTTGTCGCGTTTCAAGGTGAATGGTTCCACTTCTATGTTGCCTTTTACTATTTCTACTTAGGTCAAGAGTTTAAACTTTTGATAAATAGTTCTTATTTAGTTTTGCATTAACGAAAGAATGAGTATCCAATCTTCATTGGATGGGAAAGAGTGAGTTATGGTGGTAAAAATGTATATCTATGAGTCCAATGGACTAAGTAAGAAGATCTACGCTTGAAACATGACTTAATGTCACAGCAATGCTGGAAACATTAAGAAGTGAAGTTTTGGTAATTGACATTATGGTTGTTTCATTTCAATACATTTTAGTTTATCAGATTATTCTATTTTAATTAGTATATTTTAAATGTACGTGATTTTTGTAAAATCGAATTAAAGTAAATGTGACATAGATTTGAATTGTTGATTTCCAAGCAAAGATATTTAGCAATTGGTTATTAATATTTAAAAATTATTTTTCTTAATTGATAGCTCTTCCAGATTTAATTAATTTGAATTGTTTGTGCATGTGTTAGTAAAATTGATGTATTAAGTAAATCAAATGATTTTAGTTATATTCTAAATTTTAAATCAAATGAGTAGCTTATGACTCAAATAACCAAAAAACTCAAACTCTAAACCATAACATCTTATCTTCTTTATACCTCAACCTTGAATTCCTAGCACTTGTACTCCTATCTCTATTTCTAGCACTAATCTTTCTAATTCAAACACTAGCACCTAGATCTTGACATTCACCCTACTTCTCAACATTTTCCTAACACTTAAAACTATAATCCTTCCCTCTTACACATATTAACCATAGATACAAGAATGATTTCTAAGAACTCCATTTCAACACACAAAGCCAATTATAGACAAGTTGGTCTAGGAATATACCTTTTTGTTATAGTGCTTAAATTATAGATATAAACATGTCATTTTAATCTTTCTTAGAAGGTAATTTGTAGAATATGAATTTATTACATTAAGTACATATTATAAGTGTCATAATTATGTCATAAATTACAAATCATCAATAATATGATGTCATGTATAAATTAGATAAAAACTTTGACTAACCAAATCTTTGAAATTTATTAACTATAGGAGGAAGAGCAACACCCAAGTACTTTTCCTCCAACAACCAATAGTCATGTGCACATCTTCTATAAAGAAGTAGCCCTATCTTTCACAAGGGTAGAAAAACAAGGAAATCATCAAGTTCATTTTTCCATTTGAAAACTAGTGGTATGTCTAAATGCCAAAAAAATGTCATACAACTCTATATTCCACCTAGCTAAGTATGGCACATTGACTAACTTGTAATAAATAGACATTATGTGCCAACAAAAACCATAGTGATCTTATACCACTTTATCCAAATATTTAATAAAGAAAAAAACATTTTGTTATGGAAACATGCATCATATGTTCGCATGCCTCTATCTCAAACTAGGTATCAATAACAATAAATTTCACATTCAATATCACAACATGGTTTGATAAGATAAGTGTAAACATATACACATTGAATATGAACCTCTTATCACACACTTGCTGACATGGTCAAAGGTTGATGCCAACTAAAATCACCTAGGCAAGTGTGTGATAGGTAACTAGCTTATTAATATATTTTTATATATTAAAAGTGGTAGTTTCAGGGTGCTATCCCTATACGCAATAGTCTAGAGGGCATATAGTTAATAAGATAGATAGTAGTAGAACATTAATAGCCAATTACGAACATCAAAAATATCAAAACCTAACCATTAGCAAGATCATCAAAAAGAAACTATTAACTCTAGAACTCATGTCCAACAAGCTATCTAATCTAAATAAAGTTTTTTCAAAAGGCCACATAGAGCTGTCAATAGGATTAATAATATCTAAGCTACTAAAAGTATCAGGACCATAAACAAAATCTATTCTAATAAAAGTCTTAATATAAGGCCATCTATGGTTATAACAAGAAAAAATATTAAAAAAATAGAAGGGAATTCATCCCTGGTGAGATTCCTTGATTTTGCAACTAGCTTGATGGAAATCATTCAACCAATCTTCAGTTAGGAACTTGAACATTTCCTTGTAATTTCATTCATTGCTGTCATTTTCTCCCATGACATCATGCAACCAGCTTGATGGAGATCATTCAACCAATCTTCAATTAGGAACTTAAACATTTCCTTGTAATTTCATTCATCACTGTCATTTTATAGGAGGTACAATAAGGTGGTCGAGCTATGCATAACCCTTAAGGTTGAACTTGGAAATACTCCCAATTTTTCTTTCAAGTTCAGCAACCCTATATTTAGTCCTTTTGAGCTCATCAACTATGGTGTTGCATTTAGAATAGGTCCCATCCAAGTTGATTTTATAGGACCCAACTGTCATTGGTTCCTCCTCCTCCTCATCCTTCTTCTAGCATCATATCATTAGTGAGGTCAGTTGGTTCAATTTAATACTTTCTAAAACGTGGGTAGAGTAGTTCACAATGTAAGAGCTTTTTCTATCCTCATTTTTCTACCCCAATTTTTCTTTCCTCCTCATTCTCCTCACTTCCCCAAACCTCCTGTTCCTCAATATCATAATACACTTTGCTATTGTTGTGTATTGCAGTGCATTTCAAACATAAAGACAAGATAGAAAATTTAATTATTTACCATAATTTAATTAATGTTCACAATTCTACCTCATAATAATCAAACATGTTCAATTTGAGCAATAATCATGGTTTTATTTAGTCATATAATGTTACATTTTACTAACAATAATATCAATCAAATGTTAAAATAAATCTAAAAGATTGAAAACCAAAGTTTAAATCTATTTTTTTAAGAGGGATAAGCACTTTTGATCTAGAGCTATGAACAAGTGAGGTTACAAATGGAGGACGTCGTCCACATTTAAACATTCATCAATACCACCCCAATAAGGTTTGAAACTTGATGGCAAGAACAACAACAGAATTTAACCATCATATTATACCACTATTGGCTCCCAAGTTTTAAAATAGTTTTACTATTTTAAAGAAAAAAAAAATCTTTTTTGCAATGAAATCTCTGTCCACCTCATTCTTATGTTTTTGTTAAATATTATTGGCTATGAGGAGTAGTTTTGTGTCCTCCAACCCTTTTTTTGTGGATATGTGTATATTTTGACATTAATAGATATAACAGACATCTAGAAAAAATAAAAAATTAATTTAAAATAAATAGAGGACGAAAATAATTATATATAAAAGTTAAATAGATGTCAATTTAGATTACATATAGTTTTTATTGACAAAGGAGTTATTCAATTCATTTGTGACTGTGATAATATTGACTTATAAAAATTAGATAGATGTCAATTTAAGTTACATAGAGTTTTTATTGACAAATGAATTCTTCAATTCATTTGTGAATGTGATAATATTTACATATAAAAATTAGATAGATATCAATTTAAATTAGATAGAGTTTTTATTGACAAACGAATTCTTCAATTCTTTGCAAATATGATAATATTTACATTGAAAAAATTAGATAGATGTCAATTTAAAGTACACAGAGTTTTTATTGATAAAAGATTTATTTAATTCATTTGTGAATATGATACACCTCTCAACATAATTATTATATAAAGTCTATCTGTAAGGCCATCATCCACCATTTTTAGTCTTATAGAAAGTCATTTTCAAAAAAAAAAAAATTGAAGGTCAATGTATATAAAAATCAAATGAACATCAATTTAAATTGTATGAAATGTTTATTGAAGTATATGGTTCAATTCATTTTACAAGTATAATATGCTTACTCCATAGTTATAATTTTAAATATAATATACACTAATCTTTTTTTTAAATTACATCACTCTAAAATTCAAATATTATTAATTTTTCAATTTATTAAGTCGATAGGCTTTTTTATGTGGGCATCGCCCAAACAGAATTGTCTGATACAAAAAATAAATTCTGACCAGTCATTACATTTTCTGTCAAAACTTTAATTAGTTAAATGTTTCCTTGCGCAATGCATACTCCAGAGATACACGTGAAGGAGAGAATGTAGGTCGGAGGAATTTTCTGTTTCAACGGTTTTCCTTGAGGAATTCACGAATCTTTTTTAGGTGTAATTAATTACAAATGGATAATCACAGCTTCAATGGCGGTCTTTACAGTACTGTTACAACCCTCGAAGTTTCATTATGACCTTTTAATTTTCCAGCAATAGACGGCTTTCAGCCGCAAGCCCTGCCAAAATACCGATTAAAATATGCAAAAGCCTGTTTATGACATACAATAGAAGGCTATTTCAATGAAATGCTTGCATACCAAGTGTTCATCTGTGAAAAGGGCAAATGAAATTGTGTAGAGTTTTTTAATTAATGGCGTTGCTATAAAGTCCCTTCCTAAATCAGATTATCCGTAATTAGGGTTTCATTTCCAAATTATCTTCAAAATTTTCATGGCTTATTCGATCATAACTCCAACTCATATTCGATCGGATTTGTATTCTTTTTCAGGCCGGCGTGGGAATTTCCCATGCATTCTGTCTGTAGTTTCATCTCTTCTAAACAGAATTATAGTTAGAAACGAAAGGAAGCCGGAGATTTCTAAAGATTTATCTTTCCTGTTTTCACTGCGAATTTGATACCTGATTTGAGCATAGAGGAATTTTTGGAAAGGATTTTTTAAGTATGTGAGGTGCAGTCCTTCTTTGTTTGTTGTGGCATATGCATACATCAACAGACTGATTTATTACCATTCAAAAATGTTCCATGTCACTTCTTTGAATGTGCACAGGCTTCTTTATGGACGATATGTAAGTATTTCGTAGTTTCTAGTTAAGCCGATAGGCTCTTTTATGTGGGCATCGCCCAGATGAAATTACTGCCCAAGCAAGGATGGACCCAAAAGAAAACACTAGAATTTCCATCCAGATTTGCGCAGTGTCGGCGTCTTCCGATCTGGAAGGTGTGAAAAGGTCTATCGAGACATATCTGGGGAGGCCGTGGAGAGAATACTCTCGCACTGTGTTCATAAAATCCACTCTCGGAGATCACATTGACCCTGTCAGTTGGTTGGAATGGGACGGGAACTTTGCTCTAAGCGCTCTATACTACGGGGAATACAGTAATACCGGAGGTGGTGCAAGAACGTCAAAACGTGTGAATTGGCCTGGGTTTCATGTGATCAGCAATGCTACTGAAGCTGCCAAGTTCACAGTTGCTCAGTTCATCTCTGGGACTTCATGGATTCCAGCTACAGGAGTCGTGTTGATGTGTGTTTTATGACTCACCAAACAGTAGAACAAAATACCGAGATATATTATCCTCTCTTGAACAAAGTACTATGTATGTTAAGATTGCAAAAAGATCATACGATAACTCCAAGGTTCCTCAACTCGTGGATATGCTCGGTGTTGATGTGATTTGCTGATGATCACAAGGGGCCTTACATTTTCAATCCTTTATGTCATGATGAATATGGGTACTATCAAAAGATTTCGATTAAGCACTATTTTTTGGGGTTTTCACCACATATGCGGAAATAAAAAGGGTTTAAGGTTCAGAGATCCTAATCTACTCCTAAGGGTAATGATAGCCAAGGAAAGTATGCTGATGGATGAGTTTCTTAATTTACCAAGTCTCGCTTCACCAAGTCAAGCTACAACTATACGAAGACCGGTGCAATCTTCAAAGGTTTGTGCAAATGATCAAATTTAGGCATATGGATAAGGGTTCAGGCTAACTTTGCACGATGATTTAGAATCACTAAAACATCAAAAGTATGAACCAGAGAAACTCATCAAAACATCATCATATTCTCCAAAACATTCATCACACTTTATCTACCAAACTTAATCTAATTGAGAGAATAATGAAACCAAGAAAGCATTAAGACACATCAAATAATCACCACACTTCAATGAAAATTTTATTGTCTCAATAGCTCATAAGAAACAATCTCAAAATTTTCTCCTTACAAATGAGAAGAAGAGGCTTTTATATAGGTCTTCAAAAACAACAAAAGGCCCAGATCAAAACAATAACCGATGGCCCAAATTTTGCCACCTCAGCCCTAATTAGGGTTAGGGCATAGAAGAGGGAATCTAAATTAATGCAAGGAAGAAATCACTATGGTAGTGGGTAATAAATGCCCATGATGCATGCATGCTCAAGAAGAGAGCGAGGTGTCATAACTGACCATTACATGTATGTCCACTATGCATTAAATGGATAATTTTCCTTGAATGGATTATTCTAGATACCCTTCCTCAAATGCGTTGACTTTGACTTGAAAAATCTTTGACTAATCGATGAAGATGATTGAGTGCCATGTTAGCTTGCATGAGACTTCATCTTCTGGAAATGGAACGAACTCCTTTGCTAATGATTCTACCAAATTGGATTTTCTTCACATGGAAATTCCCTGATCATGTTCTTGGGCTTTGAGAAGGAATTTCAAGACGTGACATTCTTCCCTTTGTACATTTGCACTTGAATTATGATCTTTGAACCTTGGACACCTTAAACTTGATCACTTGGATCATGGTGTCTTCAACACTGCAACTAGAGACCTGGAACTTGAATGTCATCCTTGATCATGCAGGACTGGAATCCTTCCTCCCGCAAAATAAAATAATCAATATAAGAATCACATAAAAATTCTTTCTTATTTTCTCATTGAAACTTTCCCCCTTTTTTGACTTTACAAAATTCACTTTCATGAATTTCTCGAACTCTTCAACATTTTCAAAAAATTTCAACTTCCAAGAGTTTAAGAATTTTCAAGATTTGAAATTTTTTAAAATCTTCCAAGATTTGCCATACTCCAAAATTTCGCCTTGATGATCGATTTGTGACTTGATGTGTTTTGACTTTCGAGTGCATTTGGGCATGAGTTTATGGATTTCCTCTTTCATACATTTTGTGACTTCCTTCATTTTGCACTATGGGCACATCTTATCACAGGCCGAGGATTTTGTCTTTTTTCAAATTCCATGACTATCTTTGTTCGTGTTCGAGAAAACATCAAAGCAAGATTTTTTTTGTGAGTTGAGAATTTTGTCCACTGCACTCATTCCACCATCGAGTAGTTTCATGCCTAAGATGAGGAGAAGTTGGGATTTTAGGCTTGTCGTGGATTTCATCCTTAGCACTCATCCCGTGAGTGACTCTCATTTTCATTTCCACTGTCTTCGGAGCGGGAATTTTAGTGTGTGAAGGAATTTGTCCTTAGGACTCATTCCGTGAGTGCCTACAATATGCACTCTAAGAAAAGGGGAGCGAGATTCCTAGCGAGTGAGGGATTCTTTCCTCAAGCACACATTTTGTTACCTCATGCAACATGCGCTCCTAAAAGGTTGGAGTCGGGATTGGAAGGTGGTGAAAGATTATTTCCTTAAGCATACATTCCGCCACTTCATGCAATATGCGCTCCAAGAAGGTTGGAGTCAGGATTATGCAATAGTGAAGGATTGTTTATACACTGCACTTCTCCGTTGACCGTGTTGACCTGCGCTCCGAGGAAGTTGGGAGCGGGTTTTGAAGGGCACAAAGGAATTTATCCTCGGCACATTAATCCGTGAGCAAGATAGGATTGCGCTACACAAAGAGTGGGAGTGGGATTTGAAGGGCATGAAGGAATATGCTCATTCTATAGTCTTCATCATTCTTGGGAGGCAGAGCTTTGAGAAGGATTGCTGCTAACAGAGCACCAGACAAATAGGGGCCAGGCCAGACAGGAGAGAAAGGGGGATCCCATCGTTGATGGGGTGATGTGTGGAATAGAGGCCACAACAAGTCGCTTATACTTCAAGCTTGTAACTGATAAGCCTTTACAATATTCTTATTGTGTAAACCTCACCCAATAATTTGCTTGCAACATCGTAGCAATCTGCCATAGCATAAATAAATACTATTGAAATTGTCACGTACCTTCGCCTACTCTCCTTGCAACAATCCAAGGAATAACGTGGAAGTGGCAATATTTAATTAAAGATGGGTTGAAAAATACTTGTTTAAGTTCACTTGGAGAAAAAGGACTTCTAACAAAAATCATATAGCCAGATCTTGAGGTACATGATTCTTTGGTCTTTGTTAACTTTGTTTTAAGTATGTAACTTTTAACTTAAAGTGGCATATCATTCAACAATAGGGTAAACAAGATAGATATAGTTTATTAGCATTTATAATCAATAGGTCACTCTAATAATAATAGAGATGCACAAGTAAAGCTATCAAATGTATGTGGCATTAATCTTATAAAGGCTAATGATTGATTTAATTTTTTCCTTAGAGCATTTAGATTATTGAAGGGAGGGGTGTCAATTTTTTAATATTTATTCCTAATATTTTAGAAAAAAGTTAAGCCGTATCTAATTCTATACACGAGTATAATATTAGATTTTCCTTTTACAAATCTGGACCCTTTAGCTATTGAGCCAATTTTGAATTATTTATTTTAAAAAGTTAGGGTGCCCATTTCATCTAAGATATGATAGGTAGATGGATATGGAAATATAGGGAGAGATAAGGAGAGAAACAGGGGGGAGAGTGGGTAAGATGAATAATAGAAAAAGAGAAGAGAGATAAAGGTAAAGAGAGAGAGAGAGAGAGAGAGAGAGAGAGGGGGGGCGTGAAATAAGATAAGATAGAGATAGGGAGAGAAAAGATAGAGAGGTAGATAGAGAGAAACATATTGATATAGAAATAGAGGGGGATAGAAATCTATCAGTGTAATCCCTGATTAATCCTTAGGGGTAGAAATATAGTTATTTTCACTTAATCCCTGATTAAAAACATGTGATAAAGTAAAACTAATGTTGTGCAATTAGATACAATAGGTAGAACTAAATTATGAACTTAAATAATGATTTTAAATGAGATGAACATTCTTATTTAAGATGGGAATTATTGCTTAATTAATAAAGTGCAACTAATGTTATACAATTATATGGAATAATTAATTAATGATGATATTGTGTTAAATAAAGATTTTAAATGAGATGAACATTCTTATTTAAGATGGGAATTATTGCTTAATTAGTAAAGTGCAACTAAAGTTATACAATTATATGTAATAATTAAGTAATGATGATGTTGTGCAATTATATGCAATAATTAATTAATGATGAAGTAAAACTAAATTATGTGCTCTTGAATAACTTGAATAACAATGTCAAAAGAGATGGACATTTTTATTTAATAATGTCAAATAAGATGAAAATTATTATTTAATTAATAAAGTGCAACTAATATTGTACAATTAGATGCAATAATTATTTGATGATAAAATAAAAATAAAATTATATACTCTTAAATAACTAAATAACAATAAAGAATAACAATAATTGAAATAGACATTCTTATTTAAAACTATCAATAATTAGTTAAAAGAAGATTCAATTGAATCTTTTTATGTTCTAATTAATTAAATTTAGTCTACAATAAAGAATTGAACAACTAAATTATGTACTATTTAATTAGAATTAGATAGAATTAAAGGTGTGATATTACAAATAACTCACATAACTCAATGTGACCAAAAGAAACCACGCCCTAAAGTCATGGACACACTTATGTTTTCCTTTTTCAAAACAAGATACATAAAAATAAAAAAAGGATGTTCTGAATTTTCCCTTTTTCAAAGTCAAACGAATTACCTTGCGGATATTAGTTGAACAACGATGTCAGAATGAGATGGACATTCTTGCTTAATCCTTAAGAATTACCTTGTGAATGTTGCTTCAATAACAATGAGATGGATATTCTTGCTTAATAATTAAGTACTTCAAATTTGCTAGGTGAACAATTCTACAATTCTACAATTGTAAGTACTTGGCCAACCAATAAAATATCAACAGAAGAGATAGAAGAACACACGAAAGGCACAACACAATGCCTTATTACAAGACGAGAGGACAGGAAAAGAAACACCCAGAAAAGGCCATTATTACAAAGCAGTGAGTAGTAAAGCCCTTCAAGTAAATCGTCGGTCGGTGTGAGCAGTGTTGGTGGGGGCATATGTACCACTCGTGGTGTTAGCGGCTGTATGTTTTGCCTCTTCTTTCTCAGCCGCATGCTCGGCCTTCTGCATGTGAGCCCTCCCCTCTGCCTCACTTTCCCTCGTTTCCTTCTTTTGCTCCGCTATCTCCTTTTCGGTCCTGTTATGTGCAGACACCTTCTCCATCTGCAAAACATGACCAACGTTAACAAAAAAACACAACCTTACTTTATTCAAGAAAAAACACTTTCTTGAAATAAAAGCACCCATTTACATTTCCTTGGGCAGAAGCCTTGGCCTTTTCCATGCCCTCCTTTGTTGTGGTGGCTGCGTTGCTCATCTTCTCCTTCGCTGCTGCCGCTGCATTATTTGCCGACTGCATCTTTACTGTGCTAGCTATGTGTCACAACTATATGCTTCTTTCGCTTACTCGAAAACAACCCGCTTCTATGTTTCTGAATTCAAGTGATTCTGATTGATGGGAGGCTGTGACAAGAGGCGACGATATATAGAGTTGGGGAAAGGATAGACACTGAATGAGGAGGTACGTGAGGAGGGACACGTTTCAGAGAGAGTTACACGCGTGCAGATCCCACGTATCTGCCAATAGCGTGCCTCCAGCTAAGGGCACTTCATCGTATCTTGGTTCCAGAAGCCTGGTGTAAACCAATCTTTTCTTTTTCAAGTTTGGGAAACAAAAAGGTTGTCGAGGTGTTAAATTTAGCGCATGGGGCGACGCGAGGGAGCAAAATGTCCTGCCACGCTTTTTTTTAATATTTTACTGTTTGTCTTTCAACTCGAACTGGTTTGAGCTAGAGGTTTTGATCGGCCATTACTGAATGCTTGTCGCGTTTCAAGGTGAATGGTTCCACTTCTATGTTGCCTTTTACTATATCTACTTAGGTCAAGAGTTTAAACTTTTGATAAATAGTTCTTATTTAATTTTGCATTAACGAAAAGAAAGAGCATCCAATCTTCATTCCATGGGGAAGAGTGAGTTATGGTGTAGGAGGGGATGGATTAATTATTTGTGGTAAAAAGGTATATCTATGAGTTCAATTGGACTAAGCAAGAATGTCTACTCTTGAAACATAACGTAATTTTACACGACAGAAGTGAAGTTTTGGTAATTGATATTATGATTGTTTCATTTCATTACATTTTAGTTTATTCGATTATTTTATTTTAATTAGTACTTTTTAAATGTACGTGATCTTTGTAAAATTCAATTGAAGTAAATGTGACAAAGAATTGAATTGTTGATTTTCAGCTAAAGGTAATTAGTGATTGCCTATTAATATTTTAAAATTATTTTTCTTAATTGATTGTTCTTCCAGATTAAATTAATTTGAATTATTTATGCATGTGTTAGTAAAATTGGTGTATTAAGTGAATCAAATGGTTTTGTTTATATTGTGATTTTTAAATCAAATGAAAACAAATCAAACTCTAAACCATAGCATCTTATCTTTATACTTCAACCTCAAATTCCTAGCACTTGTACTCCTATCTATATTTCTAACACTAATCTTTCCAATTCAAACACTAGCACCTAGATCTTGACATTCACCCTACTCCTCCACCTTTTCCTAACACTTAAAACATTAATCCTTCCCTCTTACACATATTAATCATAGATCCAAGAATGATTTCTAAGCACTCTATTTGAACACAAAAAATCAATTATAGACAATTTGGTCTAGGAATATACCTTTTAGTTATAGTGCTTAAATTATAGATATAAACATGTCATTTTAATCTTTCTTAGAAGGTATTTTATAGAGTATGAATTTATTACATTAAGTACATATTGTAAGTGTCATAATTATGTCACAAATTACAAATCATCAATAATATAATGTCATCTATAAATTAGATAATAACTTTGACTAACCAAATCTTTGAAATTTATGAGGAAGAGAAACACCCAAGTGCTTTTCCTCCAACAACCAATAGTCATGTGCACATCTTCTATAAAGAAGTAGCCCTAGACTTCACAAGGGTAGAAAATCAAGGAAATCATCAAGTTCATTTTTCCATTTGAAAACTAGTAGTATGTCTAAATGCAACCAATTTGTCATACAACTGTATATTCTACCTAGCTAAGTATGGCCCATTAACTAACTTGTAATAAATAGACATTATGAGCCAACAAAATCATACTGATCTTGCACCACTGTATCCAAGGATTTAATAAAGACAAACACATTTTGTGATGGAAACATGCATCATATGTTCACATGCCTCTATCTCAAACTATGTATCAATAACTCTAAATTTCACATTCAATCTCACAACATGGTTTAATAAGATAATTGTAAACATACACGCATTGAATATGAACCTCCTATCACGCCCTTGCTAACATGGTCAATGGTTGATGCAACTAAAATCACCTAGGGAAGTGTGTGATAGGTAACTATCTCATTAATATTTTTTATATTAAAAGTGACAATTTCAAGGTGTTATCCCTATACACAATAGTCTAGAGGGCATATATAGTTAATAGCATATATAGTAGTAGAACATTAGTAGCCAACTACGAACATCAAAAATATCAAAACCTAACCATCAGCAACATCAGAAAAAAGAAACTATTACCTCTGAAACTCATGCCCAATAAGCTATCTAATCTAAATAAAGTCTTTTCAAAAGGCCACATAGGGCCATCAATAGGATTAATAGTATCTAAGCTACTAAAAGTTTCAAGACCAAAAAAAATAGCTAAGCTAATAAGAGTCTTAATATAAGGCCATCTATGGCCATAACAAGTAAAAATAGAAAAAGAGAAAAGGGTATTCATCCTTGGCGAGCTTCCTTGAGTTCACTACTAGCTTGATGGAGACCATTTAACCAGTCTTTAGTTAGGAACATTTCCTTGTAATTTCATTTGTAGCTCTCATTCTCTCTCATGATCTATTTCTATAGGAAGTACAACGAGGTGTTTGAGCTATGCATAACCCTCCATGTGAACTTGGAAACACTATCAATTTTTCTTTCAAGTTCAACAACCCTGTATTTAGTACTTTTGAGCTCATCAACTATGGTGTTACATTCAGAATAGGTCTCATGTCCTAGGTTGATTTTATAGGACCCAACTACTCTTGGTTTCTCCTCATCCTCCTCCTCCTCAACTTTAACGACATAAATGTGGTATTTGTGTGTAGAATTTGAAGATGATGTAAACTGATGAAATGTGTAAAATTGGATAAAGTTTATGCCTATAAATTTTTTTAAAAAAAATTAAACAAGAATTGACACAGTTTTTTAAGTTTTGAAGTCCAGTTTTCAATTGCTGAAAAAATGCTGAAAATCTGGGATCTAGTTCCCCCCAAACAAGTATATACAAATAATCTTGTTTTCCTCTGATTTCAAAACATGTTATAGATGACATGTATAGCTAGTGCATAAAAGAAGAAAGATTGGTTTTTGATGTATATTTTCTCTGATATAACTACTCAAAGTTGAACTTATCTGAAATCGATTTTTTTCATCTCCTATCAAATTTCCCCTATCTAATCTACACCATTTAGAATTTTTTTTAAGAGGACTCTCTCCTCTAGTGTTAAATATAAATTTTAAATTTTTTTTATTTGATTTACTATTTTTTCTTTATTTGAAGCAGCATCTTCTTGAATGTTAAAATACCTACTTATAGTATTTTAAAACTATAATATATTAGATCAAATCAAAATACTTCAAAATTTATATGACAATAATCAAGTGAACCTGAGCTCTACAAAAGGGTATTTTTATATATTTTTTAAAATATCATTAAAAAGAGTAAGAGTTATTGAAACATCACTATTCTGAAATAATTTTATTTCTTTGATAATTGGACCCAAATTGGTATAAAATATGCATTTAATAGATATTTCCAATTTGAAAATTTGAAGCACTTATCTAATGAATCTAGCTAGACCATATGTTTGAAAAAATTTAATTTTTAGCTAGAAATACTCAAATTTAGATGTGCTTATAAGTTATCCTGAAACATGACATGAATTTGTGATCTTATCCTCTTCTCCTTCTCCTTCTCCTTCTCCTTCCCGTTCTTCTTCTCCTTCTCCTTCTTCTCTATCTTCTCCTTCTCACACTCCTTCTTCTCCTTCTTCTTCATCTTCTTCTCCTTCTTCTCGTTCTTCTCCTTCTCCTCCTCCTTCTCCTTCTTCTCCTTCTTCTCCTCCTCATCTATCCTTCTCCTCCTTCTCCTCCTCCTCCTCCTCGTCATCATCATTCTCCTCCTCCTCCTCCTTCTTCTCCTTCTTTTCCTTCTCCTTCTCCTTCTGTTTCTTCTCCTTCTCCTTCTCCTCCTTCTTCTCCTTCTCCTACTTCTCCTCATCCTCCTCCTCCTCATCCTTGTCCTCCTTCTAGCATGATATCATTAGTGAGGTCAATTGGTTCAATTTAATACTTTATGAAACATGGGTAGAGTTGTTCGCAATGGAAGAGCTTTTGCTATCCTCATTTTTCTCCCCCACTTTTTATTTCCTCCTCATTCTCCTCACTTCCCCTAACCTCCTCTTCCTCAATATTACAATCCACTTTTCTATTGTTGCGTATTGCAATGCATTTCCAACATAAAGACAAGATAAAAAATTTAATTATTTTCTATATTTTGATTAACATTCACAATTATACCTCATATTAATCAAACATGTTCAATTTGAGTGAAATAATCATGCTTGTATTTGGTGATATAATGTTACATTTTACTAACAGTAATATCAATCAAATATTAAAATAAATCTAAAAGATTGAAAACCAAAGTTTAAAACTATTTTTTTTAAAGGGATAAACACTTTTGATTTGGAGCTATGAACAAGTGAGGTTACAAATGGAGGACCTGATCCACATTTAAACATTCATCAATATCACCCCAATAAGGTTTCAAACTTGATGGGAAGAACAAAAACACCACAATTTAACCATCATATTATACCACTATTGGCTCCCAAGTTTAAAAATAGTTTTACTATTTTAAAGAAAATTGTTTTTCCTTTTTCTTTTTTGAAATGAAATCTTTATCCACATCATTCTTATGTTTTTGTTAAATATTATTGACTATGAGGAGTAACCTTGAGTCCTCCAACCCTTTTTGTGGATATGTATATATTTTAACATTAATAGATATAACACATATATTCATATAGGAAAAATAGAAAATTAATTTAAAATAAATAGAGGATGAAAAATAATTACATATAAAAGTTAAATAGATGTCAATTTAGATTACATATAGTTTTTATTAACAAAGGAGCTCTTCACTTCATTTGTGACTACGATAATATTTACATATTAAAATTAGATAGATGTCAATTTAAATTACATAGAGTTTTTATTGACAAACGAATTCTTCAATTCATTTGTGAATGTGATAATATTTATATGTTAAAATTAGATAGATGTCATTTAAATTACATAGAGCTTTTATTGGCAAACAAATTCTTCAATTCATTTGTGAATGTGATCATATTTACATATAAAATTAGATAGATGTCAATTTAAATTACATAGAATTTTTATTGACAAATGAATTTTTCAATTAATTGTCAATATGATAATATTTACATAAAAAAATTAGATAGTTGTTAATTTAAAGTACACAGAGTTTTTATTGATAAAAGAGTTATTCAATTCATTTCTGAATATGATACACCTCTCAACATAATTATTATATAAAATCTACCCGTAAGGCCATCGTCCACCATATGTGGTCTTGTAGAAAGCTATTTTCATCAAAAAAAAATTGAAAGTTAATGTATATAAAAATAAACGAATGTCAATTTAAATTATATGAAATTTTTATTGAAGTATATGGTTCAATTCATTTTACAAGTATA
Organism: Chamaecyparis obtusa; assembly: GCA_027943335.1. NCBI lineage: Eukaryota > Viridiplantae > Streptophyta > Pinopsida > Cupressales > Cupressaceae > Chamaecyparis > Chamaecyparis obtusa. Next base: position 1,552,731 of record BSBK01008474.1, on the reverse strand, counting down.
ATATGCTTACTCCATGATTATAATTTTAAATATAATATACACTAATCTGTTTTAAAAATTACATCACTCTAAATTTCAAATACTAATAATTTTTCAATTTATTTATTTTATTTTATATATTTGTTTGGCTTTATCAACACTTTAGGGATTTGCAATGAGATGGTATTTGATTATGTCAATTTTTAAATTGTAACCTCTCCTGTCCTAAAGAAATAAGTCTAAACTATAAAATAAAGGATAAGGATTAAAATCCTCTCTCACCCGGATAAGGCAGTCTTATTCGACACTACGCAAGCTCGGTACCACGTGGCTGACACTCCATAACGAGCTATGCGGCACGTAGCCTTTCATGCACGTCACCGACATACAGTCTTCCGCAAACATTTAAATATGCTTCTCTGCCGAACAAACCCCGGATGTTATGCAGTGAGACATTTTAACAGTACCATCTATTTTGCTTGCAGCGTCACTAAATTTAGCGAAAGGACAGTTTCAATGGAGTCCGTGAAGAAGTACAGCGTAACCGCCAAAGAGAAGATTGGCAACTTAGCGGCAGAGACGGAGGAGAAGTTGGAGAAGATGAAAGCTACTGCAACTGAGAAGGTAACGTAAAAGAATATTTATCAGAACACTATTCAAAACATTTGAACGGATTAAATAAATGTCTTAAAGCTTTTTAATTGGGTATTGCAGGTAGAAAAGATGAAAGCCCGTGACAAGGAAGACCGGAAACTAGCAGAGGAACGTAAGCAGGCGAAGGAAGAGCTTGCTGAAGTAAAGGCGGAGCATAAGAAGATGGAGAATAAGCTGAAGGCTGTTTCCAAGAAGCATGAATTCGAGAAGCAGTCCCGTCCAGCTGAGCACAAGGCTGATGACACGTCAGACTACTTTGCCACGCGTGATGCAGAGGAGGAGGTGCGGGAAACAACGAAGACCGAAGTGAATCCAGGCCCCACGGGCCTTCGTTGGTGAACAGCCTAATGTATTTATCTCTCTTGTTTCGTTTATTGTATTTACAGGAGTCTGTCTTCTGATATAGACAGCGCTGTGCACTTTCGTTGTGTGTAATTATTTGTGTCTTATTTCAATGTGCAACACTGTTCTACATTTGATATTACCAAGGCTAGCTAAGCTGAAGTAAAAGTCGACTTAGATTTGGAAAAGTGTATTTTATACCATCTTATCTTGTCTCCATTTTGTTGTGTGTGTAAATTATCATGACAGTACATATAAGTAAACATTAGTTGTAAATGGTCAAATATATTTCAATAATCTTTAAAGAAATTATATTTTTAAATAAATTATATTTTTAAATGTTTGAGTTTTGACCTCAAGAAAATGTTATCGTAAAATTATATTTCAAATAATGAAAAAATTAACACATCATTTTAATTGATTAGTGCTTTCTAAATTTTTTTTACTAAATTTTTTTTATTAAGGAACAATTAGGTTTTGAATAGACCTAAAATCCTTTACAAATTTGCGGATCCAAAATCCAAAACCAATTGGCCACAACTTGGTCACAATACCAAAGCCACAAAATACTACATAGGATTTTGAAAGTCTCTCTCAACCATAGGGTTTTGAAAGTCTCTCTCAACCATAGGGTTTTGAAAGTCTCTCTCAACCATAGGGTTTTAAAAGTCTCTCTCAACCATAGAGGGTATGAGGGTATGTATAACAATGAATAGTAGAATATTGAACAGCCGCCCATCCTCTAATCTTAGGCTGGGGCATCAGGGCCCCTACTATTCTATGGGGCCGCCCTCAACTATGCTTCTCATATAAATAGGAGAGGGGCTCCCCCGGATGGCCTAGCTATAGGTGTGGGAAGGGAAGGCTTCACTGCTGGAGCTATAATGTCACTTTCTACCGGTGCAAAGGAAAGAATCTGTGAGAACCAGATGCAGTTGAGAGAGAGAACTCTCTCTGGTCATAGAGGGTATGAGGGTATGTATAACAATGAATAGTAGAATATTAGCTGCACAAATAAAAGACCAAAGTCACAAAATACTGCATAGGGTTTTGAAAAGGGTTTTGAAAGTCTCTGGGAAAACTACGAATAGTAGAACATCAACAACTCTAAAGATTGCATAAGTAAAAGGCTACAAAGTACTTAGGGTTTTGAAAGGCTTTCTTATTCAACAAATCTCCTCAATTAGTGCTTTATGAGATTTTTTGAGATGTCTTTATTAAGGAACAATTAGGTTTTGAATAGACCTAAAATCTTTTACACATTTGTGGATGCGAAATCTAAAACCATTTGGCTACAACATCAACACTATGAATAGTAGAACATCAACAACTTTAAAGATAAAAATAAAAAGAAAAGAGAATACAAACTACGAATAGTAGAACATCAAAAACTCTAAAGATTGCACAAATAAAAGGCTACAAAGTACCTAGGGTTTTGAAAGGCTTTCTCATTCAACAAATTCCCTCAATTAGTGCTTTATGAGATTTTTTTATTAAGGAAAAATTAGGTTTTGAATAGACCTAAAATCTTTTACAAAATTATGATGCGAAATCTAAAACTACTTGGCCACAACATCAACACTATGAATAGTAGAACATCAACAACTTTAAAGATAAAAATAAAAAGAAAAGAGAATACGCTAATTGCACAAATAAAAGACCAAAGCCACAAAATACTACATAGGGTTTTGAAAGTCTCTCTCAACCTTAGAAGAGTATCAACACTACAAATAGTAGAACATCAGCGACAAAAGAGAATACTCTAGCTGTGCAAATAAAAGACCAAAGCCACAATATATTGCATAGGGTTTTGAAAGTATCTTTCAACCTTAGAAGGGTATCAACACTACAAATAGTAGAACATCAACAACTTCAAGATTGTATGAATAAAAGCCCAAAGCTACAAAACCCTATGTGCTACAAAATACTACATAGGGTTTTGAAAGGCTCTCTCAACCTTAGAAGGGTTTCAACAAGTCCCCTCAACCTGAAACCTTGGTTTTACATGGATCACATAACAAAAAACAAAAACATTTGTCGTAAGACGTTTGGAGAGCTAAACATAAGAGCCACATATAAGAGATTTTAAAAGTCTCCTCCAACCTTTAGCAAGAACCACATACTCCTTAGAAGAACTTCACCTACACCAAAACACTCCACCTTAATAGAAGCCACCATAATAGAAGGAAATCCAAGCAGTAGCCACACATAAGAGTCACATACAAGAGATTTTGAAAGTCTCCTCCAACCTTTAGAAAGAACCACATACTCCTCAACATAAGACACTCCAAGAGCTAAACATAAGAGTCACATACAAAGAGATTTTGAAAGTCTCCTCCAACCTTTAGCAAGAACCACATACTCCTCAGAAGAACTTCACCTACACCAAAACACTCCATCTTAATAGAAGCCAACACAAGAGAAGGCAGTCTAAGGAGTAGCCACACATAAGAGTCACATGTACTCCTCAGAAGAACTTCACCTACACCAAAACACTCCACCTTAATAGATGCCACCACAAGAGAAGGCAATCCAAGGAGTAGCCACATATAAGAGTCACATACAAGAGATTTTGAAAGTCTCCTCCAACCTTTAGCAAGAACCACATACTCCTCAGAAGAACTTCACCTACACCAAAACACTCCACCTTAATAGAAGCCACCACAAGAGAAAAGAACCATCTTTATAGGAATGTATCATCTACTTATAAATAAAAAACACTTGTCATTAATTTTTATCCATTTACATATCCAAAACTTCAATGAGACCAAAACTGCTAAAACTATCATAGAATTTTTGTAACTGCTTCTGATAACAAAAATTTTGTCTTTTCGTATACTTGAAACCAAACTAAATCTACTCCAAAACCCCTACACCAAACAAAAGCACAAATCCAAAGAGACACCATCCCCACCTTCCAAAACCTTGGAGACAAACCCTTGTTGAAACCAAGAAAAAGGCCAACGAGGAAAAAAATTCCATCCAAGAAAGGAATGACTTCAAGGAGGGAAGAAAATGAGAAATTGCTTGAAACCAAAATGTTGGCCCTATTGCCAAAAGTCACCAAAAGTAAATGGCCAAAGAAAAAAAAAAAAGAGAACCATGACAAAAAAAAAAGCATGAGGAAATCAAAAGATCTCCTCTCATCAATAATATTAACTCTATAAAAAGACACTAGAAAGTTCAATACTATCCCTATAGCTCCTTTTTCATATGCATTGTCTTTGTCTACTCCTTCATCATTTGCCTTGCCTACATCTTCTTCTCCATCATCTGCAACTAAAACCCTGGCACCACCACCTCCACTCCCACTCTCCATCCCTTTTTTTAAAGGTGTCTTCTTCTCCATACAAACTAGATGTTTTCTCCACAAAATAGTCAAGAATATATAAAAACTAGTAGAAAGAAGATTTCCTTATGAGATTGTTATTATTGACATTAAAAAGTTCAAATGGAAAGGACGAAAAGATTGTAATACTTCAAATTAAAAGCATTAAAAATTATTATAAAAAATACAAATGTAAATTTTTTAATTTCTTAAGCCCTTCATAAATTTTAAGGGACCTATTTTTTGAAAACAATTATATTACTAAGCATGTTAATTTTTATTTCTCAAAACAATTATACTTCTAAGTAGACACTAAAACTTTATTATAAATACTTATTTATATTATAATTAATCATGATAAGATATAATACTAATAAAATGATTGTAATGCCAATCATTTGTAATTATTTATTTTTTCCATAAAGATTATGTTCATTAATTTTAAAGGGATATAATAAATCTATTAATTATCAACTTTTTATTTCTATTTTTGTAATGACTTATTAATATATTATCAATATAAATTATTTTAAAAAGACTATTTTTTCTAAAATATATTAATATTTATGTTTTAAAAATTAATTAAATTATTAAGTATTAGAATAAAAAAATTATTATTGAATTTTAATTTAATCAAATTATAATTCCACTAATAAAGAAGGCAAAACAATTCATTTTGTTTTATGTATTAATGAAAATTAATTTACTTATTACAGTCACTTTCATTATAAGCCTTAATTATCACGTACTCACACTTACATTATTAATAAGAAATATTTCTATCATGTCTCGTATAAGAAATAATATCTTACTATCATGCCTAGTGTTTTAAAAATAAAATCCACTAATCTTATACAGTCCATTTGACCATTATTAATAAATAATTTTGTTTGATTTTCAAATAAGATAAATCATTGTTTCCCAATAA